>OX375866.1:88604233-88688393 GCA_947359475.1 Heligmosomoides polygyrus bakeri | reverse complement strand
CGGTGCCTAAAGCCCTCCGCACACTTTTGCGGCAGCCGCGTACGCGGCTTCCACTGCCGCGTCCTAGAGTTCACACGGCACTCCTCCCGCTCGCTCAATCACCAACGCGGCAATGCGGCAACCATGCCGTGAAGGATTACTGCCGCTGCCACCGCGTCTGCCGCGTCTGCCGCGTAGGCGGCACATCAGCGGCAGGCCGCGCGAGGCTAGTTTTGCCTTGCGCGGCGACTCTGCGTCTCTGCCCCATGCTTAAAGATAGGGCTGCCGCGTTACCGCAAAAGTGGGCGGAGGGCTTAACCCTTTCGCACTAAAATACGTATGGATTCCACAATCTTCAGTCAACATATCCCAGGCGAGTAATGCAGAAAATTTTCGGAAAAAATGCGAAAAAAATTAAAATGTCTAGGTGCACAGGTAATTTTGCCGGATCCTGTACACAAATTTAACGCCGAATTGGACACTCTTCTGCGCTAGCCTGAGACTTTCAAAATCAAAGCAAACTCTTCAAAGCAAAATGAGCTTCTTCAACATTGCACTAGAGACTTTCCGTAAGCTGAGAATGATTTTTTGTTCAAGGAAAATTTTAGTATAACTTTCTTTAAAGTTTTAATTCATCCACCCAATATAAAAATTTTAAATTAAATGTTCTCTGGGGAAAATGTTTTTTATTCTTGTTTTGAAGGGCAGGAAGGCGGCCATTTTTTAGCGCTAAAAAGAGATTGCGCTAAGTCCTCGTACAAGAGGTGGAGATTTTTATTCAATTGATAGTAACATTTTTGGCTACATGTCGCGTAGGTGGGCAGCATTGGTAGGTGGGAGCACGCCAGCCAATAATATCCAAACAGAGCACAGACCAAGCACATGCCAGCCGGTCAGGAGACTGACTGAACACGCCCTCTCTGAATGGCATGCCCATTAAATGCCATTTCCGATTGGCTGGCGTGCTTCCACCTATGTACCAATGCTGCTCACCTTCGCGACATATATCAATTTTTGTTTGCATGGAGTTTAACATTTGCAAACTACACAACAAACACAATTGTGAAGAACACAGATATCCTCTCTTTAATGCTTTATGTAAGAAACGTTCACGCTATCAATCCAATAAAAATCGCGGCTGATTTTCGAGTTCATGGCGTGGTCTTACCATTTAATGCACTAAGTTATTGCTGTTTTGCTGCTGTTCAGCTAACAAGTGATCCCGTTGTTTGAAATTCTATGAAGTTCCCATTTTTAAATAAAAATAACGATTTAGAGGTTGTAAGCTGTCATAACGATGTTTTATTGCGATCGAAGCTTCTAGCGCCAGGCAGTACTCGCTCCCACGAGGTGCTGATGTTGCGTTCGATCAAACGGCGCCGGTGGTGTAATGGCGTAGAACATTTTCGCCTGGTTAGATGGAGGTGCGGGTTCGAGTCCCGTCTGGCGCTAGAAGTTTGATCGCAACAAGACATCGTTGTGACAGCTTACAACCTCGATACCAGCCACTCGAGGCTTAGAAAAACTGATTTGAATCGATTTAGAGGTTGTTATAAATAAACAGGAATGCAGCCAATTTTTAGTGGCAAAAGGAGAGATTCGGCTATGCCCTCTTCCAAGAAAAGCTCAATAAAATAAAAATCACGAGGTACTTTTCGTGTGCATGGCGTAATCTTACCACTTAACGCACTAAACGATTGCTATTGCTTTTTGACGGTTTTCAATTTTTTCACGAATAATAAAAATTTTATAAAATTATTACATTCATTCCTAAAGCTGAACTAAAAAAAAATTCGAAGAAAGTTACAACAAATTTTCCTTGTACAGAAAATAATTCTAACCATCTTAGAGTGTCTGTAGTTTAACATTTAAGGGGTTCGTTTCGATTCGGAAGACGTTCACTTTTACTCCAGAAGCATCAAGATTGTGTAGAAGAGTGTCCAATTTGACGTGAAAATGGTCACGTAGGCTGAGTTCTGTAGTTAGAACATCGTATCTGACACGATAGATGCTTTGACTGAAGATCCATACCTTTTGCAGGATAATTTCTGAGGACGACAAGGCCACCACATGCGTCATTTTGCCTTATTAGCCCCATCGAAGCGTTACAGTTCTTAGCCAATTTTGGCTTGCCTAGTGGTCCTCAGAAACTTTGGAAACCACTACGGGGCACTTCACAGACAAGGCCTCGAACAATATAGAGGTCGCTTGAAGAATCTCCACGATCACTTCGTTGCCCTTTCTCGTGAGCTGCTGAGCCAGTGGGTAGTGCGTAGAAGTATCGAATCATCCAACGAAATTCGTCGAAGAAGTTCAACCAGCTGTAGTAGCTGAGCACATTGCGGCAACCAGTCTGCTGCAAATGCCAGCTGATGAGCCGCTCATTCATCACATCGCTGCGTCTGACGTTTCGTCATTCAGTTTATATGAACGAAATGCATAGGAGAACATATTGATCGCCTACACTTTGTGTCGTTAGTGAGAACACAAGGGAGTAAAACAGCCGGAAGAAAGGACCACTTTAAAACCACTGGAGTACTTGACTTGATGAGAGGCTAGTGCACGGCGCGATCCGAAAACCCAATGGCGGCTAAATTGTGAAAAAAAAGCGTCGCAGTGAAGCCAAAGGCCTTCGACGAAATTTGACGCAGAGAAAAGCATGTAAACAAACAGGAGCAAAACAGAACGAACAACCAACGCCGTCTACGGTCACGACGGCCTCATCTGTCACTGACAGCCCATTGTTTTGCCGCGGGTATTTGTTAAGCCAGCATAAACATCGCATATGGCAGTTATATCACGCTAAACACGCAATCAGTTTTACTCTTTCTTTGTGTAGTGTAAAAGCATCCGATCTGACTCCGCAATATATTAGGTTGGAAAAAAGTCTCTTCACACTTTGAAATTTTTTTACCGTTCTCCCTGTAAACGAACTAGCCAACATTGATAGCTGATTTCGTAATCCTATCACACTTGTCTACCGTTCGCACACGGACATAGGTCAAGACCTTCATGTATTTCGTTATCTACCCATTCTTCTGGACTCAACGCCAGATCTACCTCAGGGCCATTTTCGACGCGGCACTCTTCATGAATTCATTAAAGGATCTACAGCACGTCAGGCAGCCGACCACATTAACCATATATATATATATATATATATATATATATATATATATATATATATATATATATATATATATATATATATATATATATATATATATATATATATATGGCTTGGGATCCACTACTCATCGCGCCCGTTATGAGTGGTTCGGAAAGCTTTTAAGGGGAGATTATTCACTCGAGGACGAAGAGCAAGGTCAGGAAGGCCAATTGAATTGGACGACACTGAACTACTTCATCATCTTCGTACCGATAGTAGGCAGGCGACACGTCAACTGGCAGAGAAGCTCGAAGTGTCTCATAGGATAGTGGGAATCCATCTGAAGGGTCTTGGCTTTGCATGGAAATTTGGAGGATTCCACATGCCCTGTCAGACACTCAGAAAGGTCGACGGTTCTCCATCGCTGCTTCTCTTCTGTCCAGATACGAAAGAAAATCGTTTCTGCAGCGGATTGTGATAGTCGATGAGTCCTGGGTTCTGTATGCCAACTACCGAAGAAAAAGACAATGGGCACAAAAAGGAGAGAACCCTAAACCTGATCCCAGGCCTAATGTTTACGAAACTAAGATTCTCTTGAGTGTATGGTGGGATATCAGAGGAGGGGTTTACTAGTAAACTCTCAGAAGTGGAGAGACACTTACTGCTGCCACATACAGTGGCCAACTCTACAAACTCGCCGCAGCTCTCCAAGAAAAGAGGCCTCAGAAGTCAAAGGTGATGATCCTGCATGACACTGCAAAACCACATGTTGCAAGACTCACAAGAGAAACATTCAAGGAGCTGAGCTGGGAGGTAATGCCACATCCACCGTATAGCTCTGTCCTCGTTCCTACCGACTACTATCTCTCCCGTGCTCTCAAGCAAGAAATTGGACAGAAATATTTTGAAACGGACGAAGAGCTCAAAAATTGTATTCAGCGATTGTTTGACTCCACAACTGTAGTCTTTTACGCGAGAGGAATTAGAAAATTACCCAGTCTTTGGAAAAGTGTAGTGGAACAAAATGGAGTTTATCTTAATTGATTTGACTTTGTAGCTGTGAAGTAATAAATCTTTGAAAAAAAAATGAAAAAACTTTTTTCCAACCTAATAGCATGGAAGTGGAATGCATGGCGCACTCCACAAGTAGACTGATTACCGCCGAACTGCACGCAACAACCAGCGCCTTCTTCACTACGCTATTATTTATTTATTTATTTATTTATTTGTTTCACTGTATCTCAATAACGCGCACTATACGTGAGAACAACAAAAAATAGGCCATGCAACTAAAAAAGTAAAAGAAACAAAATCCAGTCAACAATTTAAGATTGAAATGGCAGTGTTAGATACTAAAGCAGGAATTCCAGAAGCCAGCATTTGGATTGCGAGTCTATATAATGATAGCATGGTCCATAGAAAGGAGGGCAAGTTATAAAACGAAATCCTCTCGCGTCCCTAGAAAAGAAACTGCTTGCTTATAATGGCTTCTAGGGAATTATGTCGATCAAGTGACCGACTAAGGCAGAATAACTTATATTCTACAATCTATCATGTGATTAAGGCAAAACAAAAAGAACGACGAAATTTTAACGAAGAACAGCAAAAACTAAAAACCAACATCTACTCTGTTTACAAGTGGGCTGACTGCATTCTAGGCCACAATAAGGCCGAGGCTTAAGCAAAACAGGAAGTCGCAGAAAGGATCTGCACTCAAAAGCGTTCACGGTTGACAGCCTCAGTAGGTAATTTGTAAGGGAGGGGAATAGAGGTTCTCGTCGCACTGCTAACCTCACCTTCAACAGTTGTCAAGGGCTATTCGAACGTGAGCTAAGCACCGTAGATTTAAGGTTCGGGTTTAAGTGTCTGGCAGCACGAGATTTGATTGCGATGATATCAATTCTCTTTTTCAAAGTGGTTTCCACATCGAAGTGTCCAATCCACAGAAAAATACATAATATCAATCGATATTGAGCAACTGATCGATACCTCATACTGCGCTGTGGAAAGCTCACGATCGGTCGTAAAATCGATAACGTCGATCGATACCGTTCTCACAATCAAGCACTTCCACCTACTGTGAAGCCCTTGCTCGCGTGACGCTCACCCCAAAGGATCAAATCAGCGTAAAAGCCAGTAACACCGGTCATCGACAATATTGATCAATACCGAATCGATAATACTAGTCGACATTGGTCTCCGTGACTCCCATCAAATCGATCGAATCGAGACGAAAATCGATAACACTGGCGGAACAATCAATAATATTGATCGATGTGGGTTTTTCGATTCTGGCTACTTGTCGAAGTGGGCTATTCACCATTAGTCGTCATCGTTTACACGTGAGGGTCATTCTAACAGGTCTAACAGGTTTTCCATGTAGGTGCAGGTTAACTTCACAGGCTCGATGCGTTTCAAGGTTTACACAGGTGTGTGACAGACAGACAGACACAACATACACAGACGGACAAACTCGTTTATTATAGTACCACACGTTCAGCGGCCTTCTGGCCACCAAGCGTCTTCTTGGGGCTTCCAGAAAAATCGATAACTCGATACTGTCGGTCGGTCGATTCAGTTAAGTTGCATCAGTTTCTCTCTGAATGCCATCATATTGGAGTAATTCCTACGAGCATTAGTAATTCTTTCGAAGAAACGGTCGCTTAACCCCTACCAAAATGGATCCAATCTGAGCGAAAACCGGCAACTCCGGTCGAGAACTCGATACCATTAATCGACATTGGTCGCCCAATTGAACTCTACAACCTGCAGTGAAGTCGACCCATCGGCCATCAAAATCGCGTGACTCCCACTCCGATGGAACAAATGTGAGCGAAAACCAATAACTTCGGCGGAAAATCGATAATATCGATTGGCATTAGTCGTCCGATCAAGTCCCTCTACCTTCTTTTTAATCAAACTATTTTCGTCCATTTTCATCGATTGCACGTGAGCGTAACCTTTACAGGTTTTACATGTACGTTCGGGTTACCTTGACATGTTTGACACGTTTCACAGGCTTACACAGGTTTGTGACACACGGACAGACGGACTAACGCTTTTATATTGGTGGGATGATGAACTGTAAAAGTAGAATGCATGGCTCATCGGATGAGGTCATCACTCAGGCAACCTGGAAAGCTACCGCTTGCCAGGTTCCCTGAGTGATGGTCCTGTCAGCGGCACCTAGGCAGGCTCAGTTCGTCGAATGATGATGGTTCTTTGAACCTCGACATGATGGGGAATGGCACCATTTCTCATGTGTTGACTGCAGTCACACAACAACCAACTCAACTTCCCTTCTCCTGGGAACAATAGACGATAGACATTCGGCTCCGTATTTGACGCAGAACTGACGAGGAAACGAGCAGAAGTTTAAGAATGACGGCCAGCCTGATATTCTGATGATGACGGAAGGAGAGAGAAGAGAAGAGCAAGGCAGCGAAGGAATTGCCAGTGGAAGCAGAATGCCATAAATCGTAAAAATTGGATTCTATTTTCGTCATGCCCTCCAAACGGAGCACTATAAAAGTTCTCCGGAGGGCATAACAGCCGACATAAATAGAGTTGATCACATGCTTCAAGGGGGGCAGACATACCCGAAGACGACTTCAATTCTCAAAACGCCAGATTTGAGACATGTCTCACAGGGTAATAAAAAATGCATTAAAAAATGACCAAATTTCACCTTTATAAGTCAGCTCGTTCAGATGACATCTTTTTTGCCTTCATGAAAATAGTGCACATCATTGTCGCGCCACGCATCCGGCTTTTATGGAGTACCGCATAGGTGGTTTGAATACGTCTTTGACCTACATATAGCGACTTGCGGTGGCCAGCCAGTGGACATGTCAACGCTTCAGCCTTCCCATACAAGTTTATCAGTAACTCAGCGACCTTGAAAGGCTTCGTCGGCTGGGCGGATCCGATCAAAGAACTATGGATCAAGGTGTACGCGGTGGCCTGCGCCTCCTTCGAGTGCGCTATCGCGTCTCCTCAATCTGAATTCATGTATGGAGACACCGCAGAGGCTACCTTCCCGCAAGTTTTCTGCCCAAAAGGTCCAAAATCTTATCCTCTTCTTATCCAGTAGTTAACCAATCGCATAATCGGATGAGATGTAGGCTCCGAGTGCTTTTTAAGTCGCGGGAAAAGTTGTAGATCAAATGGCATGTACTCAATGCAATAACGGAAAACCCACATCAATTCTGCACCAACCTAATAATAACGCAAAGCGCAGTCGGCGTATCGCCGTTGCAACGGATTCAAGCTTCTTGGTTCGAGTTTCGCCCAGGCCAATCCAGTCTTCCCTCCCTCCCTGGTCTGCGAATTGGCGCCAAAATTGTCTGAGAAGGATAAAACTCTGACTTTTCATTGGCTGGACACCGCAAGTCATTGTATAGGCCAAATACGCGGTTAAAGTGCCTCCAAAATATCCCGAAGAAGTAGAATGCGTGGCGCACCTCAGAAGGGATTGAGTGGCGCCGTGGAGTATTACTCAAAGAGTGGCCACAGCATTGACGAGCCGGTTTGAGTAAGCCGGAGTAGAATGTGTGGCACATCCCAAAAGGATTGAAAAACATCGCTCTTTATCCTATCTATCCTTTATCCTTTATGAACACTTTTCCAGAACATCTTGTTTAGCGCATTCTGTAAATGCTTATTGAAGGCTGTTTAGAGGAAAAACAGCAATTCTCTAAAGCAGTTTTTTAACCGCCTTTCTCTAAAGCAATTTCCAAATCGATTTTTTAAATTCAGTCCCTTCAAAACGTGCATAGTTCAATGTGAAATTTCGAAGATGCCCACTTCAACCCAAAGCGTTCAGTTTAATTTTATGGTGTCAATTTCGCCCGAGAAACTGTCCAGCTTTGCTTGAAAAAATCTAACTTGACATGGAAACAAAGTAAAGCTTGATGGACTCACTCAGGTCAACAAAGCCTTCCGCTCCTATGAGGTCATGGAATTAGTACCAGCATTTTTTTGGCAACAATAAAACTCTGACTTGTCCATTGGTTGGCCACCACAAATCGTTGTTTAGGCCAAATACCCATTGAGATTACCTGCACAACATATGGTAGAAGGATAATGCATGGCTCAAGGGATTGATTAATGCGAAGCTTTGCTCTTCTGCTTAAATCCAAGGCAATCTGGCTGTGTCGTGACTTTCGTCGCGACTCTTGAAGGACGCAGAGTCTCTGCGCCCTCCTGGTCCTGCCGCGCACGCCTGTCGAATACGCAGCCTCGATTCGTTGCGACAAAGTATGAACGCGCGCGCGGGCGCCACTTCTCCCGTCTGCCGTCGCCCCGGACAGTCGTGTCCGGTCGTCCTCCTCTCTCGTCAACATCCGCTGGACGTCCCGAAGTCTGGAGATTCCAGCCGATTCCACCGCAGCACCGAGGAGCGCAGAGCCGAGCTGGAGGAGGATCTGCCCTGGCATGGACGCCAGGAGGAGATAACCGCAGGTGCGAGGCGAGGAGCACCACCTCGTGGGCACACGTCCCAGGCAGGACCTCGCCGGACCCTAGCGGGCTGCTGTTGGGGATTCCCCCAGTGAGTTAGGCGGGTGGTTGCGTGACTCGTAGTCATGTGTGTGTGTTTTATGAAGTAGTACTGTCTAGATAGTAAATCTGTATATCTATCTCATGTCTGCGGGAGTTGCGGGAAGACGGGTGAATGCCAACACCTTTATTGATCGCGATACTATGTGAGAAGGGGAAGGCGCAGAGACGTGCGGGGAAGTTGGCGCAGAGTTGTAGAGGCCTCAGGGAGCTAAAGTCCATCGCAGTAACGACTCAATGGTTCGGCTGGGGCAGCAGGGCCCTACGTACTTGGTGCCGCGTGGCTGGAAGGTAAAGAGCATTAGCGTGCTGGAAGTCCCCACCGATCTGCCACACACGTGGCCTCTGGTCTGAACCATCGTTACCGATGCCGGTGGCGGCCAGCCCGGGGCACGACAGGCTGCATATCTGCCCCGTACAGTGGCTCTCTGATCGTTAAAAGAGTAGTTTTCCTCAAAGTGCGGTAACCACCAGCAGTCTGTCGGCCTGAATACAAATGAACTGGGACAGGGACGGTAAGTAGCACATGGGAGCACTTTGGGGATACAGTAATCTGAGCGCAGAGCAGAACGTCTCAGTTGGGCACAGGCGTCTCAGTTGGGCGAGAAAGCTACATCAGGACTTCGAATTCGGGAATCGCCAAACGGCCATTTTACTCAATTCGTTTTCCTTAGGCTTCAAGTGACTGGCACTGAAATTGTAAGTTCTCGTAGCGATGTTTTGTTGCCATCAAAACTCTAGAGCCTAGCGGGGCTCGAACTCGCACTACCAACTGGGTGGCGATGCTCTACGCCACTAGAGCATGGCGAAGCGTTAAAATACTTGATGTTTTCTTTTAATGTTACAACTCTTTTACGTGTAACACTTTTAATGTTTTCTCTCTCCTGCCGGGGTGTTGTAATCTCGTTTAGTGCTTCCATGGGAGACCTTTATCTCCGAGGCTGAAGTGAAGGAGTAGACCACACCATCATTCCAAATGCTCTTTGCACGGAAGTCTCGGAATTACCAAGGGGGCTTCTGGCAGCCATACTCTGATTGCCTCCTTTCGATTGTTCTATTTTGTCCTGTGCTTCTGTGCTTGTTGGTGAATAAATACTATCATTGCTAAACAGCGTGCACCTTGTTTTGTAAAACAGTATAAACTCCTTTCATACCTTTGTAGTTTTTGAGATAATCCATATTTATTTATTTATTTATTATAAAAGAACCTGACTCAATCCGTGATGCTAACGAGAGCGATATTCTCTCGGCGAATAAGCCATGCGCCTCCTTTGCATCACTTCAACGCATGGTACGAGTAAAAAGACGTTTAATAAATAGAAGAAATTGAAGAGTAATCCGCTTAAAATAAGCAGCGCCCCTAGATCAAGCCCTTTGGAGCCTTCCAATGCAATTTACCCGAAATTGCCGGCAATTACTTATTCTTCGACTACGGTAATCCTTCGTCCTGAGAAATTGCTCCACGCCGAAGCACCATAAAACCGTCAAGCAGGCACATTACGTGCCCGAGAACTGAAAGGGAAATGGGCATTGAATAGCCGAGCTGAGGTGAAAGGCGGAAGGCGACGATTTCCTGGCTAGCCTTCTATGCCCAGAGGTTTCGGTGCTGTTCAGCTTGGGAGGGAAGAACGTACAGGGTGCGGCGAGTAAATCCGAACAAATTTAGACTCAAGTTTCCCGCCATACTGTAATTCCGCCAGAGGTCACGATTTCTGTCCATAAAAGCCAGAAGCCTTTAGTCGATGAATGGGTACCAGACTTGTCTGGGAAGGATAAATCATAGTATTGCCCGTCGGCTAGCCACCCCAAGCTATTGTGTACATCAAACGCGCACTCAATTGCCTCCACGATATCCCGTAGAAGTAAGATGCATGGCGCGTTCAAGAAGGATGGAGTAACACAGTACTTTATCCTTTTATTCTTAATAAAATTTGGAGGTGAACAAGATGAAAGCAAGAAATGGGCCGAACAAAGCAGATCCTGGGAGTTTGCGCGATATTGTGGACAAGAGGGAAAAGAAATTCCTTCAAGGTAGGCATGGCATAATTGTGGTTCGAAACTTCGACGCAAATATTTACCGACTCACTTAGAGTATTAAGCGAACGTCCTCATAGGAGCACTCAATGGGGAGAACATCCACACGTCTTTTAGTGTCGCAGTAATGATTAGACTCATGTGATGCCTTTTAAAAGAGGAGATTCCCCTGGGTCACCTTGGCACGCGAAAAGGATGAATGGAGAAGCTGGTTGGAAATCGACGTCGCAAAGGGCCTGCTCTGCTTCAGAAATGAGATTACCACAAACGGATGCTACGTGCTGTTGGCAAATCCTATAGTAGCTAGAAAGGATAAGTGAAGGTGAGAGTCGATCCCTTTTTGGATTGCGCCACGCAGCCTATTTCTACGAGATATCGTGGAGGCCCACGGATCTCCCTCGATAGAGAGCCTTCGGGCTCTCTTGTTAAGAGGGATCTCGGGCCGCTTGTCGCAGGGCCACGTGGCGCGTCCCGGGCGGTGGATAGGGGAATTACACGCGAACCAAATGCGACCGTGTACTGCCCAGAGACGCAGGTGGGATGCAGGGGATGGACTCCTTGCTCCTGCTGTGTCGGGTCGACGCGTTCCTTGTGCGTGGGAGCGGTGTGTTCGTGCACAGTGTGCGTGGATGTGTTCGCGCCTGTCGCATTGTAATTGTGTCGGCTCGGCCAAAAGCTTGCACTCGTTAGACTGGGAGTACATCGTAAGGCGATTCGAGGCCGCCTTAAGTCTCGCCCCGTCCCTTCGGGCAGTCTGGCTGGGTACCCGGAGTACTTCGCCCGCACGACAACGCCCGACTAGCTACCCGTGTGTATTCCGGTCAAACACAGCAGCACTAGAGGGTCTCATCCCCCTGACCCCGAAAGAGCCCCCATTTCTGCAGCGATGGGAAGGACGAGTACGGAGAGGCTGCTAAAATCTCAGGGCCTAACCAGGCTGCGCAAACTGAGAAGGACTAGGATGACGATCTGCACTTACAACGCCCGCACGCTTGCGTCGGAAGCATCCGTCGAGGACCTGATGATGCAAGCCAGGAAGATCAAGTACGACGTCATCGGACTGACCGAGACGAAGAGACACCACCATCTACACGTCGCCTACGACTCCGGAGAAGAACTGTTCCTCGGAACATGCGACAGCAGGGGAGTAGGCGGTGTTGGTGTCCTCGTAAACACGCACTTGGCCATGAACATCGATTCGTACGAGTCTCTGACAACCCGAATCGGACGTCTGCGACTGAAGTGATGTGGCTCCGTGCCAGCTTTGACTGTGTTCGTCGCGTATGCCCCAACATCCGACTACGACGACGAAGGGGTCGAAGCCTTTTACGTGGAGATGGAGAAGTTCTATAAGGAAGATCACACCTTCTACAAGGTGATCGTCGGTGACTTCAACGCCAAGATCGGATCACGAAGGTCGCCGGAAGAGCTTCACGTCGGAACCCACGGTTTGGAGTGGAACGAGCAAGGTGAAAGGCTGTCTGAGTTTATCATGTCGACCAAGACCATCCATGGAAACTCACAGTTCCAGAAGCCTCCCTCTCTACGATGGACCTGGGAATCCCCCAGTGGCCAGTTCCACAACGAGATCGACCACATCATCTTCAATCGCAAGTATTGCCTGACCGACGTCTGCGTTCTCCCCAAGTTCTACACGGGATTGGACCACCGCCTCCTTCGCGCAAGGTTCCGCTTTTCGCGTCAAGGAGAGAAGGCCGCGAAGTTCAAGAAGAGGAATCCCATAACGACCATCAACTGGGACCTTTACACCTCTCTTGCCGGCCTTTGGGAAGATACGGTTATAGACAACATCGACGAGGAATACGACCACTTCGTACACCATCTCCACGATAGTGCTAATGGAGCCGAGAGCTTGAAGACCACCAAGAGACGCCTGTCTCCGGAAACTCTCGAGCTTATACGCCAGCGTGGAGCAGCACGAGAGTCAGGCAACTATCAGCTAACGTCCGAGCTTGCGAAGCTATGCAGAGAGGCGATAAAGGAGGATCTTGAGGAGAGAAGGGCGGAAGTGTTAGCTGAAGCAGCAGAGGCAGGGTTGAGCATCCGCAATGCCCGCCGGACCACTTCAAACTTCGCCAACTTCAAAACCAAGATGACCGCTCTCCGACGTCCTGACGGAACCGTCACCTCATCCAGAAGGACCATGGAGAAGGTCATCCACGACTTCTACTCTGATCTCTTCGACAGCCACGCCCACCTGCCCTCACGCCGTCTTCCGCAGGATGGATACGTCGTCCCCTCTGTTCTCCCTTCCGAGATCCGACACGCCATCTCGTCGGTGAAGAAACGTACAGCACCCGGTCCCGAAAGGATCAGACCCGAACACCTGAAGAGCCTCCCGCCAGCGCTCACCAACACCCTGGCGCGGCTCTTCACACGTTACCTGTCGGAGTGCATGTTCCCATCCCAGTGGAAGACCAGCAGGACCGTCTTGCTGTACAAAAAGGGAGACGTGCACGACATTGGCAACTATCGCCCGATCTGCCTGCTGTCCGTAGTCTACAAGCTGTTCACTCGAGTTATCCTGAATAGGATCGGCCGAACGCTGGACGAAGGACAGCCATGCGAGCAAGCAGGATTTCGGAGAGGATTCAGCACGATCGACCACATGAACACCATTACGAAGCTCATCGAGGTCTCGAGAGAGTACAAGCTGCCGCTGTGCCTTACGTTCATCGACCTGAAGAAGGCATTCGACTACGTCGAAACTGAAGCGGTCATCGACGCCCTGCTCACTCAGGGTGTTCCTACTGAGTACATCAGAGTCCTTAGAGAGCTGTTCAGTGGATTCGCGACCAAGATCTCACCATTCTACAACGACGTCGTCATCGACGTGAAGAGAGGGGTTCGGCAGGGTAATACCATATCCGCGAAGCTCTTCAGCGCCACCCTCGAAAACGTCATGCGCGAACTAGAATGGGAAGACATGGGAGTGAAAGTCGACGGCCGGCTGCTGCACCATCTCCGCTTCGCTGACGACATCGTGCTCATAACACCGAGCATCAGCCAGGCGGAGCGAATGCTGGCCGACTTCGATCGTGTATGTGGGTACGTTGGACTGCAGCTTAATCTTACGAAGACGAGTTCATGAGGAACGGACAAGTTTCTGGTGCCCCGTTCTCGCTCAGCGGAACGAACATCTCCGAATGCTCCAGCTACGTGTATCTGGGTCGCGAAGTCAATATGGCCAACGACCTAGCGAAGGAGCTGAGCAGAAGGAAACGAGCGGCTTGGGGAGCTTTCAAGAGCGTCGAAGAAGTCGCGAAGAAGACGAAGAACGTCCGACTCCGTGCCCACCTATTCGACTCTACCGTTCTTCCTGCCCTAACATACGCCTTAGAGACCTGGGCTAGAAATTTTGTGTCAGCTTGTTACATCGACTTCAAAAAGGCGTTTGATTCTATTCCTATCCCCCTACTACTACAAAAAGTTGCATCCTTCGGCATAGGTGGATGTCTCCTCAAATTTATTCGTTCTTTTCTATCGGAGAGAGTTCAGTCAGTTATAATAAACGATGACCGCTCGCGAACGTATAAAACACCTAGTGGGGTTCCGCAGGGTTCTTGCCTTGGACCGTTGTTGTTCTTAATGTATGTTAACGATCTCCCTAACGCATTACCCCATGGAGTTTTTTGTTCAATGTACGCTGACGATTCAAAAATTTTCTCAGTAAATGATTGCGCCTTATTGCAGCAAGGCATCGATGCTTTAGCAAACTGGTCTGAAACATGGGGCCTTGAAATTTTAAAAGAAAAGACGTTCGTCATGTGCTTTGGGAAAAATCACCCTATGACAGAGTTTTCTCTTCATAGCAACACCTTAGTGAAGGCCAACAAGATGCGTGACCTCGGTGTCACTTACACAGATAATTTTTGTTTTGAAGATTATATAGAGGGAATAACGGCGAAGGCCAGGTGTAGAGCTAATTACATTTTGAGGGCTTTCATTTCGAGAAACCCGAAACTACTCTTCAAGCTTTTTACTGTGTATGTTAGACCGCTACTGGAATACTGTAGTCCGCTGTGGTCTCCACAGAAGAAAAGACTGATAGAAAACATTGAGCAAGTTCAGAAGAGTTTCACCTATAGGTGTTTTAGAAGAAAAGGGATGTCTAGACTTTCTTACAAAAAACGTCTCGAGATACTTGGAGCGCATTCATTAGAATTTCGTAGGAAAATATATGATTACGTTTACATGTACAAGCTCACTACTGAAGAAAGTGATTTGGAATTGTTCGATATCTTTGAAAAGCAACCTATGATGGACGTTACCCGTGGTCACCCTTTCCGAATCATTCCGGATGTGCCAACCTCCTCCGCTTACGCAGGTTCGTTCCTTGTCAGGACTGTTCATGAATGGAATAAATTCGATGCCGAATTCTTCAGGTGGAAGCGATCATGTTCATTCCAGGAGCACATAATCGATTACTTCCAGAGAAGGCTCCTACAACCATTCTCAACTACGCCACATGCGATCCGGACTTGTATTTCTACTTTTTCTCCCCTTCCACCGATCCTACTGTTGGGCTCGCTAAATGAACCGCCTAGATCATGCTATAGTGTCATGTCGGATATTTAGCCTTCGACAAGTCTATACAGTGACTTTTCAGGGCGGACTGTGTTTATTTTTCGCACTTGTTTCAAGACTCTGCTTAGTCTGAGTTAAGCCCAGGGACTGCATTTATTATTTAGAGCACATATGACTGAACCCAGTTATTTTGCATCTCTCTCCTCTTGATACGTTAAATCATCTTTTTTCCAGTAGTATCATGCAATTTACTATGTGCCGAATGGTAGGCTGGATGGCAAAGAAGACAAGACACTAGCATACTCCGAAAACTTTTATCACCCTACCAATCGTAGCGGTTTTATTGTCAACCAGTCTGAAGTTATAGAAGCAACGAAGGCTGTCACTGAAAGAAGCACTGCCTCGCCTAAGTTCGAAAGGCCATATCCTTCGCTTAGGTGTGACCTGCCGAAAATGTTGCTCGAAAGTGGTGCGTAATAAACAATTTTATACAAACCATGCTATGACTTGGCTGGTTTTGTAAAACCGCTTCATTCTATGCTGTTTCACTTTTTAACATATAGCGCTTAATTGCCCTCCAATAGTACGTTCGCACACAGTCAATTGTAGTAGCCTATAAACGAGGATAAAAGATAACATATCTTCTCAAAATCTTGCGTGGTAATGGCTTCTACGAAATTGATAGCTAAACGTTGAAGAAGAATTAAATTAAATCATGGGCCTTTCTCAGCTAACAGAATACTTGCTTCTAATATAACATACGCCTTCATTTGCCTTCATTATTTTGTGCATAGCCAATCATAGTGTTTGTTACATGTTTTTTTTTGTCGACTTCCTTTGTGTGTTGGCCTAAATAAATAAATAAAATAAAATAAATAAATAACATAAACAGTATACGCTTAGCTTTTGAAACTCATCAACTCAACCTATGACTGGATACACCTCTTAGGCTCAGCCCGGCTGCCAGACAAGCTTAGCAATTATAGCTATGCTTCGTTTCTTAGCTGGTCAGCTCCCAGAAGCCTCATCAGGGGAGGGCACCACCAATCTGATATCCTTTGGTGCCTTTGGTGTGGGCTGTCAGCTTATGAATGCCTCTCATTGCCAGACTTCTGTTACTGGAAAAATGCATATACTAATTCTATTGTTCTCTTCAGTCGTTTATCGTGACTAGTCCCAGAATTTCTCTCCTGCACTGTCGTCGTTTGGTTACAAAATTTACGTTGTAAGCGAGCGCTCGGAATGTATGTTCTTCAGTCTTATATTAATTTTTTTCTAGTTTTTAGTCATTTCTGTGTGTTGAATGTCTACTGAGTTTTGTTTGAGTTATGAGTTTTGCTTACTGTTCGTTGATGCAATATCGCGCCAATATGTTTTTTTTTCGGCGCATAAATAAATAAAAAATAAATAAATTGGCACTTTGTAATTGAACGTTGTTCAATTCAAACTGGACACTCTTCTAAGAAAGAAAGGTTGACGATTTCGACACCAAAGTAAACATCAAACGAATTTGATTTGAAGTGTCCAACTTGACGAGAAAAAGGTATATAGGAAACGGAATACCATTCATCACACAACCGCCACATCTACTGACCATGAGATGACGTACACGAATTCTCAAGAAGTGAAAGATCAGGTAAAGGAAATCCAGCGGTAGAAAGGATATATCGTTGCTGGAAACCTCAACGATGCCGTTTTGGTCTTCCTCTGACTATGGCTTTCATCATGGATTCCTTCGTTTTGGAAATCAACCGTGTGATAAAACGATTGGTGATTCCTATAAGAATAGTATTTCGACCACCTCCATCGTCACCTTACAACGAGAGTCGACATGAAATCTGTGAAGCGATAAACCAGATTTACCCAATGAGTGTGTGATATACAAAGGGATATGCATGATTCCTGAAGAGTTCTATTAGGTTGTTCCACACGGAATGTTACATACATTTTGGCCTTCTTTTCACAGTAATTCGCATCGGTTCTGAGCTCACTTAGGATTAGTCTTTTGCGGCGTTTCATCTTCTACATCTCATATTTTTTCTAAATCATTCCGTCATCGGTTTCTAAAAGTATAGCTTTCAGACTACAACGGACCAGAAAACGGTTGTGTGCGTGCCTGTTCTACGAATACAAATTAAAGGAATCCGCTGCGGAATCGCATCGTTCGTTGATAGCTGCATTCGACAAAGATGTCGTTTTCAAAAGACAATGCGAGTAATGGTTTCAACGTTTTGCTACCGGCGACGAAAGTCTTGAAGACGAAGAGCGCGGAAGACAGGCCCCTATCCTGGATAGCGACCTTTCACAGACTGCCGCTGAAGCTGATCCGGCAAAGTCGACTCGAAAGCTTGCCGAGAAATTCGTCTGCTCCAAATCCTACTCGAAATCCTACACCAAATCGAAATCCAAATCGAGTTGACACGACCTCTGCCAGCTTGCAGCATGCATTGCTGCATACAGGGCCTCATGTCGCAAAAGTCGTTCAGCAGAAAATTGAGGAACTTGGTTGGACCGTTTTGCCTCATTCGCTGAACAGCCCTTATATTGCCCCATCCGACTACTACATATTTCGCTCAGTGCAGCACGCCTTGGCTGGGAAAAAGACGAAATCCGGATTTGGGTGACCAAATTCCTCGATTCGCGGCCAGCTCATTTCTTTGAAGATGGGATCCAACCTTTGAGCCTACTTTGGAGAACGGTTGCTGGTAATTGTGGAGAATATATTGCCGAATTAAATTTCATTTTAATTGCTTTATATAAATTTAGCTTTTCGGTCTGAAGCGGCATTCCGTGTGGGACACCCTAACACATAGGGGAAACAGCGAGACTCCTCAAAGCTATTAAGATATTCCACTCTCAAAGATCCGCACCCTCGAAACACGCACGGGATCCACCTCCGCAACTGCGAGTCTTGATACCTCACAATAACGTGACGGATACAGTGGAGAGGGAGATCGAGGAAGCGCTGAAGATAAAGCATTGGCAGCTATCCATTAAGAAGGAGAAAAAGTATGCAGTGAGCCTTACCGTGTGCCTTCTGAGGATAATAGCGACATCCTCAGAAGGCACACGGTATGCCTTCTGAGGATAATAGCGACATTGAGAGACGACAGACCTGCCAATGTACTGGAATATATAGTTAATCCTGCATTTCATTTACGACCAGAACACCATACAGGAAGTTCCTGGTCCAT
Source organism: Heligmosomoides polygyrus bakeri (assembly GCA_947359475.1). Taxonomy (NCBI): domain Eukaryota; kingdom Metazoa; phylum Nematoda; class Chromadorea; order Rhabditida; family Heligmosomidae; genus Heligmosomoides; species Heligmosomoides polygyrus. The sequence continues at coordinate 88,669,970 of OX375866.1, read as the reverse complement.
TCCTTTTCCTCTCGGTGGGACATGGGTCTATGATGCGCCCACTGTTCTTCTTGTTTGTACACACATGCTTGTTTTAGACGTGAACAAGAGGTTAGGCCCGAAACGTTGAATTCGAATTGAATATTTCGGTATTTCGAACTTCACTCTTAAGACGAGATTGCGTACGCTTCCATTTGCAGAAAAACAAATGACCTAGTCATACGTTACGAAATGCTAAATGGCATGGTAAAGGTTCCCCTCTGGGAATTTTACACCTCTCTCTAATATGTATTAAGGAAACATCATATGAACATCATATGTTCATGCGATTTTTTTGATATTTTTCAAATTTTTATATACTTTGATCAAACTAACCTTACTCATCGAAAGGTCGCCCACCTTTGTCGATGGCTGTTCTTCATCGATCCGGCAGGGAATGGATGCCATGGGGATGGAAATCTGGGGGTTCCGATTCGAAAAAGTGGCGAAGGTCGAATTCGAGTGCCGCTCGATCATCGTATCATTGTCATTCCAAAAAGTGAGCTAGCGATCGGAACAAATGATATTTAGTTGAGACAAGGTCTGGAAAATAGGATGGATCTGGAATCACTTTCCATCCTAATAGCTGGAGGTTTTGACGGGTCATTTTTGAAATATACGGTTTTGAATTGCCATGGAGGTAAAAAATCTCATCGAGTTGTGGGCGGTTAATTTGAAGAGCGTGGCTGAGTTCATGCAGTTGGTTGCAGTACACCTGACTGTTAATGGTGCCACCAGAAGGGAGAAGCACCCAGTACACAACACCACGAACGTCCCAGAAACCAGTCAGCATCCCTTCCTTGAGTGCAGATCACCTCTGGAAACTGCTGGCGGCTTCTACTCTGCTGGAATCCAGGCAAGCCATAATGGGTGTGATGCATACAGCACCCTCTTCTCATCTCCTGTAATGAGCGAGTCCAACCAGTCAAAACGGCGAGAGCGGGGTAAGTTGAAAAGCCATGCATCAGCTCGTGTGGAGTACTGGCCATGTGACAAACCGTGCGGAATCCATTGGCGTATTTTCCAAACGAAACCAAGCTTTCGGAGTTTACGAATGACAGTGGTTTGGCTAGCGGAGATGGTCGTCGCCAAGCCACGAGTGGATTGGAATGGGGTCTGCTTTGATGGCAGCCAGTAGGGAGACGCTGTCGACCATCGACTCGCGTCCAGAATTGGGTTGTTCGGACAAAGAAAATTCTCCCAATTTATAGTGATTCATCCAATCACTGGTACGTACACAGGGTGCATCCTACCAAGAAGACGCACCAGGTTACGATGAGCCTCGAGTGACGTGTGTCCCAGCTGGAACTCGTGGAAAAGACAGTGACCGAGGTGGAATTTTGAAGATTCCACATCTCTTAAGATAAACGGCTGGTAGATTGCTAATAAGTTGCGTTGGCATGAGCTGGCCTTGGTCCATTCGCATTGCCTATTGCGAAGTCGATAACACGTCTTAACAAGGAAAGCCAAGTCAAGTTGCAAATTCGCAAGAACATATAAACCACCCTAATACAAGGGGTGGACAGTATGTAGAAGATGCAGATCCCTCGAAAAACAGTAGCAGTAATGCAAGAGCAGCACTCCTGACTAATCGAATTGGATCTGAATTCTTAGTCATATGCTATACTTCGTCGACGCTGTTGTCCGCGACGTCGCCGAAGTATAACATAGGCCTTACACAACTTCAAGATTATCCTGACCTTCCGCTAGCTCTCCCCCTGTGCCGCGGTGCGTCATTGATGGTGAGTCTTCTTCTCAATGCTCTCGCTATATTTAAATTGTCTCAAAGGTTTTCTGTGTTCTTGGTGATGTTCGTGGTTCTCAGCGTGGCCCACCAAACCCGAAGCCGGCAAGCCTGGCGTGGCCCGCACATCAGTCGCCGGCGAAGCCGGCGACGGACGCTGGGTGAGTAAGAAATCCCATCTAGGTTTGGCCTCCGTTCTCAGCGTGGCCCGCCATACCCGAAGCCGGCGACGGACGCTGGTTCAAGATATAAGTTGAGCAGTATCTCAAGAGCCTTCTTGATATAATAGCTTGTCGTACTTCTAGGATTTCAGACTTCTGTGCAATTTCTGTAGTGTTAAACATTCTGCCTTCATTGACTACTCCTTTAATTGTTGTTTTGTTCGAAATTGACCATTTTTTAAAATTGTTTCTTGAACTTGTTTTGTTTGAAATTGTTGTTTGTTTCTATTCTCATGGCTATCTACGGATTATGCAGAACAAGAAGACATCACTGCATTGGTTACTGTTCTTTAAAGCATACATTCCTTCTCTACAACTGCTTGAAATAAACGCAAAAGTGTCTAGAAATTCCTGGACTGAGTGGCTCCAGCTCAAATGAGGCTACATTCCTAAGAAACCCCAAAAATGTGAGAAACTTACAAGAACTAGAACCTGTTTCCCTTCGCCGAGGAGGAAAAGTAAAAATGAAGCGAAAGCTGCTGAACGACCGGACATACCTCAGCAAGTAGCTCCACGATCGTCTTGCTATCAACTCGATAATCAAGCGTTCGGTTAGAAGACATGTGGTGTATTCAGGTGCGAGTAAGAGAGCATCAAAAAGTGAGGGAGAATAGGAGTCTTGCAGAGCACGTAGATGAATCGTTTGGATAGGGCATCCAGCTTCTCGAAGTGCAGTCACCAACGACTCCTTACCGCACGGTACAACTGCCGATAGCAGTTCGCCTTTAGACCACACCTAGAAAGAAATGAAAATGAAGAATAAATGGTAGGCGTTGGTCAATCCCTGTGCGGGATGCGCCATGCATGCTGCTCCTATTGATTACATTAAAGGTGATTTGAATGCGTATTTTGCCTATACTATGACTTCAGACGGCCAGCCGATGCATAATTGAGCTCGTTCGTTTAGGGCTTTCACGAAAAAGCCCAACCAACGCGTTGTTGGACGTGGAGGTGTTCTCTTGACATCACGCGGAATCCAGTCGTTGACGGTGAATGTCCGGCCATCCTAATTTTCGAGGACTTGACCCGTGCGATAGCGTTTCTTATCCTTGAACGTCAACGAAGCACGTCGAGTGAACTTCTCAGGCCCTCCTCTCGTTCATGTCACTCAGAGTGTCGTTCTCTTGATTCTCCGCTGCGCAACGCTGATCGCGTGCTCATTCTTTTTTCATCTGGTCCAGATCTCTGGGGCGTATGTTAGGGTAGGAAGAACGGTAGAGTCGAATAGGTGGGCACGGAGTCGCACATCTACCGCCCTCTTCACGACTTCTTCGACGCCCTTGGAAGCTCCCCAAACCTCGCGTTTCCTCCTGACCAGCTCTGGCGCTTGGTCGTTGACCATGATGCCTTCGCGACCCAGATAACGGAGCTGGATCATTCGGAGATGTTCGCCCTGTTGAGCGAGAATGGGGCTTCAGAAACTCGTCCGTTCCTCATGAACATCGTCTTCATAAAAGTCAGCTGCAGTCCAACGTTCCCACATACACGATCGAAGTCGGCCAGCATTCGCTCCGCCTAGCTGATGCTCGGTGTTATGAGCACGATGTCGTCGGCGAAGCGAACATTGTGCAGGTGCTGGCCGCTGATTCTTCACTTCCATACCTTTTTGGAGATGGAGAGCTTCGGATTTATCGTATCTCCTTGCCGAACCCTCTCTCCACGTCGATGACGACGTCGTTGTAGAATGGAGAGACTTGGTCGTGAATCCACTGTACAGCTCTCGAAGGACTGATGTACCGAGTAGGAACACCCTGAGTGAGCAGGGCGTCGATGACCGCTTCGGTCTCGACGTAGTCGAATGCCTTCTTCAGGTCGATGAACGTAGGGTACAGCGGCACCTTGTATTCTCGCGACACTTCGATGAGCTTCGTAATGATGTGTCTGTGGTCGATCGTGCTGAATCCTCTCCGAAATCCCGCTTGTTCGCATGGCTGTCCTTCTTCCCGCGCTCTGCTTATAGTATTCAGGATGACTCGAGTGAACAGCTTGTAGACTGGCTGCGGGACATTATGTACGAATGGTCGCCGCGGACGCGACGAATAGCGCGGCGAGCGCGGCAGAAGACGTCGCAATTGGGTGGCTTCAGCGGCCAGTGATATCTAGACCTGCCTCAAAACTTGCACACCAAGTGTTAGAAAGTGTATACAAAGTCAGTTTCACTGCGATAGTGTGTCATATTCTCAGCTTTTCCTGAAGAAGCCTCATATAAAATTGAGCCTTAGAACGTTGTTTAGATTTATAACTCGAACTCAATTTCTGAACCAGAGCATGTTTTCCTGCAGCTCCTGCAACAGCAGAAAGGGATATCAACAACTCAAACCTAACGTCTGCAGCAGGTCATGAGGCACAGCACACACGACCGCAGCGGAGCTCATCGCGCACGCGGCAGTCGCCGTCGCGGGCGCGAGGACCATTCGTACATAAAGACCGCCCCTCCTTGTAGACTACAGCACAGCATGCAGACCGGGCTATGGTTGCCAATGTCGCGCACGTCTCTCTTCTTCTAGGGCAAGGCGATCCTGCTGACATTCAATTTTGTGAAATTCTGTGAAAGTTTATTACTTCTTAAGAATAAAACTTGTGGTAATGGTAATGAAAGGTGATAAAGGTGCCCAACTTCTGTTTCTTCGTTGTATCTTGGAACGAATGTTGTGTTCGCTCTAATGTTTGCCTTATGCATTCGCAATAAACAACATAACATAACGTAACTGCTACTGCAGATGGTGGATTCGAAAACGCACAAAGCTTCATTTTCCAAGATCTAGGACTTCTCAGCGTGCCACGTTCTGTACACAAAGGGCTGGTTCCGAATTCGTCAAATTATCAAAAACATCTGCCATTCCTGACTCCTCGAGTAAATTCAAAAGGCTTTTAGACAGACGTTTCCGAAACGCTTAATTGCTTACCCTTCTATGAATGTAGATATCTATGCTCAATCAATCTTCTTGTTCATAACGTTCTCCTTTTGAGATGTTTTTTGTTAACATTTCTTTTAGTATCCTCATGAATTGTTTATGTTTTGCGTGAATTTCACGCAAAACAAATGTAATAAATAAGTAAACAAATAAATAAATAAAACGAATCTATCAATATCACATATCAATATCATATCACAATCTGTTCTGTCAGCTGACAGCTCGAAAATCAAAATATGCAGCAAGAAATCGCCAAAGGTGCTCTAATGTTAGACGGTTAGCCAGACAAAGATGTTTCGAACCAAAGTACCACATAAACCGAACTATATGAACTCACACAAATATAAGGGAAGCGCGCGTCAGAGATTCAGTGCATTTCGCTCGGACGCCTATCAATCTGCGTCTTCATTGACTAGCTCACCGTCCATCCCTCCAAACAATGTGGTTCTTCTTCATCCTTTATTGCTCGAAATGTATAACCTTACCAGAAAATGCAAGATTTTCGAAAACGGGCCGACGTGGAGCAAGGCATTTTCCAGACAGCTTGGGAAGCAAGGCAAGTTGGCTTTCGGAGCATCCCAAGGAAGAACTTCGAGGTACCAGCAGGGTACAGCTGCGCTTCCTCCCACTGCGCTACCGCGACGACGTGACCAAAGGCAGTTTTTCGTGAGCGATGCGTTTGGAAGCATCGAAAAGACTATGCCGATTTCGAAGAATAAATTTTAGGAACCAGCTCTGTAGGTGAAATAGAAGCTCTAACTAGGGCTGTGCTCAAGTACTAACTCTGAACTGTATTCTGAACTGCCGCGCGTCATGTAAGAAATGCCATTGAGGAGTTAGGAAAAATAAGTCTAGACGGGGCCTTAAAAGCAATTTTATAAGCGTTCCTGAAGTTCCTTCTGCAAGTTAAGGTGTTTAGCTCTGAAATCATTTTCCGATTGCCTGATATACATACAGCAGTGTGCTCTAGTTGATATCTTTTCTGAACTCTAACTGTTGCTTTCTTCTCGATTTTAGGGCCTCTTTGAGTTCATAAATTACTGTATCGGATGTCCATTTTTCCGGTGTGTTAGAATCGCATGACACTGATTTCATTGGGGCTTAATTAGCGATTGACACAATGGCTATAAAGGTGGTGATTGAAGAGAACAAATGGAAAAACACTCACTTCACTAAGCGGCATATAGCATTGTATTAAGAAGCGAGCAAGAAGCTGCATAAGTTCCAGCTCTTTGTTTTCGTATACGATCAGCAGTAAATCAGCGAAATTTTTCTGGAGGCTGAAATAATCAGTTGAAAGAACAAGAAAGCTATTTTACACTTACAAAATTAGAAAGATCCACACAAGCCGATCAGAAAACATAAGAATTGCCTCCAACGGTGACGATCTCTGAAAGCGAAAACACCTACTTGCGGCTACACACTAGGCTTGAAGTCAAAGGGTATAGCAGTCCCTCAGAATTCTCCTTGTTCCTGTATAAGTCAACTAGATGGGCCGCAATGGACTGCAACGACGCTGAAAGACTTCAGGGGTTTCAAGACCAGCCACTAACGATCAAAGCACACAGAAAATTTTTAAACATAATTCCTCACAAATACAGAAGTAAAAGTGGAACACATACATTCAATATTCGATTCATCGACGATGATATCTGGAGCACCACAAGGAACCTCCATAGAACTCGGAGCTCGATTAATTGGAGAGCACTGGAAATGAAGCTGTTGTTAAGGGCAAGGTTTATACTGCAATCGTCGATCGGCGCGACGTTAAGAAAACTACCAATATCGATCATCTGCTGCGCTTAACTACCAATGCCTTTCAACTGGAGCTCCCCTAATCTGTACTGGTGGCATTCATGACGCCGCGCCGATTAGCGACTGAAGTACAAACCCTGCGTAAGACACCACGGTAGCATTTTCAGCTGGAGTCACAACGGCTAAGCATATGTTACACTTCGGGTGCGTAGCAACCCGTGCAACACTGTCGCCTACCACGTCGTCGACAGCGCTGCAGGGGCGTTAGGCTTATGTTATACTTCACCGACAGCGTCGCCGACACAATATTTTTGAACCGGGCTTCAAGATGCGGCACATCTTGGATTTATTTAAGAGTCCTGGGGCCGGATTCATCAATGACTTACAGCAATTTAACAGAGAAAATACAGCCGAAATTCCTGATAGCGCGGCGAGATGCTTCACCATATCGCTTGATAATCCGCGCTATCAGGGAATTCGGCTTCTCCGTTAAATTGCTGTAAGTCGTTGATGAATCCGGTCCCTGTGCATGTCGCTTGTAATACATCTGCTTTTCTTCATATTTCGGGTAGGTCGGACTGGCGTTTACTCCCCCCCCCCCCCTTTAAACAGAGGCGTGGCAAATGTCTGCTCCTCCACTATCTCGTAAGGCAGCCACTGGACTCTCGAGCAAGCCCAGGGGTTGGAGGGGGGCGGGCCAGTTGGACGAGGGGGTAGAACGCTCGACCCCCTTCGTGTAGTCCTTCATCTCTACAATGTTTTCATGGGCAGCCGAAGCCATGGAGACCTTTCGCGAGTCCATCCGCAAAGTTGGTAGAGCGAAGGACAGTTTTGAACGCGGCGCGCATGTCCATGACCGCTCACGCGGCTGCCGACTGGATCCCGCCTCATATCTTCAATTCGAATACTTTCTATATAGAATCCTTATAGCCATTGTAATTAAAACTCATTATTAAATTTTTAGTGCAGTGGTGGTGGTATAACCCGTCTCCTAGCGTCCTTGCTTTCGAAAGACATATATATATATATATATATATATATATATATATATATATATATATCACCTGTATCACCTGTCGTCCCGTTGATCATCGACTTGCTCGAGTGGGCGCCAGCAGCGTCTCCATTCGGCCCTGTTGCCAGAGTGGTCCAATGGATCCTCCTCGTTCGAGGGACACGAAGAGCGTCATATCGGTCGTTCAGGGCTTTCACGAAGAAGTCCGACCAACGCGTTGGTGGGCGTCCCGGTGTTCTCTTGACATCCCGCGGAATCCAGTCGGTGACGGCTCTCGTGTCTGCGAAGCGCATTACGTGGCCGGCCCACCTAATTTTCGACAACTTGGCCCACGCGACAGCGTCTCTGATCTTCGAACGTCGGCAAAGCTCGGAACTCCGGAGGCCTTCTCTCACTTGCATGAGTCGTGTCACTCCGAGCATCGTCCTCTCGATTCCACGCTGCGCGACGCTGATCGCGTGTTCATCCTGCTTTCGCATAGCCCAGGTCTCTGAGGCGTATGTTAGGGCAGGAAGAACGGTAGAGTCGAATAGGTGGGCACGGAGTCGGACGTTCTTCGTCTTCTTCGCGACTTCTTCGACGCTCTTAAAAGCTCCCCAAGCCGCTCGTTTCCTCCTGCTCAGCTCCGGCGCTAGGTCGTTGGCCATATTGACTTCGCGACCCAGACACACGTAGCTGGAACATTCGGAGATGTTCGTTCCGTTGAGCGAGAATGGGGCATCAGAAACTTGTCCGTTCCTCATGAACACCGTCTTCGTAAGATTCAGCTGCAGTCCAACGTTCCCACATACACACTCGAAGTCGGCCAGCATTCGCTCCGCCTGGCTGATGCTCGGTGTTATGAGCACGATGTCGTCAGCGAAACGAAGATGGTGCAGCTGCTGGCCGTCGACCTTCACTCCCACGTCTTCCCATTCTAGTTCGCGCATGACGTTTTCGAGGGTGGCGCTGAAGAGCTTCGGGGATATGGTATCCCCTTGCCGAACCCCTCTCCTTACGTCGATGACGACGTCGTTGTAGAATGGAGAGATCTTGGTCGTGAATCCACTGTACAGTTCTCGAAGGACTCTGATATACTCAGTAGGAACACCCTGAGTGAGCAGGGCTTCGTGGACCGCTTCAGTCTCGACGGAGTCGAATGCCTTCTTCAGGTCGATGAACGTAAGGCACAGCGGCAGCTTATACTCTCGCGACACTTCGATGAGCTTCGTAATGGTGTTCATGTGGTCGATCGTGCTGAATCCTCTCCGAAATCCTGCTTGTTCGCGTGGCTGTCCTTCGTCCAGCGTTCGGCCGATCCTATTCAGGATAACTCGAGTGAACAGCTTGTAGACTACGGACAGCAGACAGATCGGGCGATAGTTGCCAATGTCGTGCACGTCTCCCTTCTTGTACAGCAAGACGGTCTTGCTGGTCTTCCACTGAGATGGAACCTTGCACTCCGACAGGTATCGTGTGAAGAGCCGCGCCAAGGTGTTGATGAGTGCTGGCGGGAGGTTCTTCAGGTGTTCGGGTCTGATCCTGTCAGGGCCGGGTGCTGTACGTTTCTTCACCGACGAGATGGCGTGTCGGATCTCGGAAGGGAGAACAGAGGGAACGACGTATCCATCCTGCGGAAGATGGCATGGGGGCAGGTGGACGTGGCTATCGAAGAGATCGGAGTAGAAGTCGTGGATGATCTTCTCCATGGTCCTTCTGGAAGAGGTAACGGTTCCGTCAGGACGTCGGAGAGCGGTCATCTTGGTCTTGAAGTTGGCGAAGTTTCGGCGGGCATTGCGGATGCTCAACCCTGCCTCTGCTGCTTCAGCCAACACCTCCGCCCTTCTCTCCTTGAGATCTTCCTTTATCGCCGCTCTGCATAGCTTCGCAAGCTCGGACGTCAGCTGGTAGTTGCCTGACTCTCGTGCTGCTCCACGCTGGCGTATAAGCTCGAGGGTTTCCGGAGACAGGCGTCTCTTGGTGGTCTTCAAGCTCTCGGCTCCCTTAGCACTATCGTGGAGATGGTGCACGAAGCGGTCGTATTCCTCGTCGATGTTGTCCATGACGGCATCTTCCCAAAGGCCGGCAAGAGAGGTGTAAAGGTCCCAGTTGATGGTCGTTCTGGGACTCCTCTTCTTGAACTTCGCGGCCTTCTCTCCTTGACGCGAAAAGCGAAACCTCGCGCGAAGGAGGCGGTGTAGAACTTGGGGACAACGGAGACGTCGGTCAGGCAATACTTGCGATTGAAAATGATGTGGTCGATCTCGTTGTGGAACTGGCCACCGGGAGATTCCCAGGTCCATCGTAGGGAGGGAGGCTTCTGGAACTGCGAGTTTCCATGGATGGTCTTGGTCGACATGATAAACTCAAACAGCCTTTCACCTTGCTCGTTCCACTCCAAACCGTGAGTTCCGATGTCAAGTTCTTCCGGCGACCTTCGCGGTCCGATCTTGGCGTTGAAGTCACCGACGATCACCTTGTAGAAGGTGTGATCTTCCTTATAGAACTTCTCCATCTCCACGTAAAAGGCTTCGACCCCTTCGTCGTCGTAGTCGGATGTTGGGGCATACGCGACGAACACAGTCAAAGCTGGCACGGAGCCACATCACTTCAGTCGCAGACGTCCGATTCGGGTTGTCAGAGACTCGTACGAATCGATGTTCATAGCCAAGTGCGTGTTGACGAGGACACCAACGCCGCCTACTCCCCTGCTGTCGCATGTTCCGAGGAGCAGTTCTTCTCCGGAGTCGTAGGCGGCGTGTAGGTGGTGGTGTCTTCTCGTCTCGGTCAGTCCGATGACGTCATACTTGATCTTCCTGGCTTGCATCATCAGGTCCTCGACGGATGCTTCCGATGCAAGTGTGCGGGCGCTGTAAGTACAGATCGTCATCCTAGTCCTTCTCAATTTGCGCAGCCTGGTTAGGCCCTGAGATTTTAGCAGCCTCTCCGTACTCGTCCTTCCCATCGCTGCAGAAATGGGGGCTCTTTCGGGGTCAGGGGAATGAGGCCCTTTAGTGCTGCTGTGTTTGACTTCCATACAACACGGGTAGCTAGTCAGGCTATGTCGTGCGGGCGAAGAACTCCAGGCAGCCAGCCAGACTGCCCGAAGGGACGGGGCGAGACTTTTGAGGCGGCCTCGAATCGCCTTACATGTACTCCCAGTCTACCGAGTGCAAGCTTTTGGCCGAGCCGACACAGTTACAATCCGCGCAGTCACGGACACATCCGCGCACACTGTGCACGAACATGCCGCTCCCACGCACAAGGAACGCGTCGACCCGACACAGCAGGAGCAAGGAGTCCATCCCCTGCATCCCACCTGCGTCTCTGGGCAGTACACGGTCGCATTTGGTTCGCGTTTAATTCCCCTATCCACCACCCGGGGACGCGCCACGTGGCCCTGCGACAAACGGCCCGAGATCCCTCTTAACAAGAGAGCCCGAAGGCTCTCTATCGAGGGATATATATATATATATATATATATATATATCAGTGCATAACACGCATGCACCTTGTTTACTAATCAGCAATAAAGTCTGGTGAATTAAAGTGGTCCGCTTTCGAAAATATAGAATAGACTTGTTTCAAACGATCAGCACTTAGCTTCAACGCTATATATGCCAGCATTCAACCTGTGACTCACGCCTAGCAAAAACTGGGGCACTTTGAACTCGTATCCGATGGGGAATTTCTTTAGGGAGGATAGCAAAACGTTATCACGCGGTGCTGTAGAGCCATAAGCAAATGTAGCTAATAAGAAAAGAATCCTTTACTCTGCGCTGAAACACCGTATCGCCGTCGTATACCGTTCACTGCTATCCCTTTCTTTCGCTGATCGAAATCCCAGTCTTTCAAGACTACATGAGAAAACGGATGATCGCCGATAACCTAAATTCGAGGCAGATGTGATCACCTGGCATTTCTATCCGCAGACTGGTTACCAAACGATGGCATTGAAAACGCGCTCCGACGCTAAAAATGCGCTCCGGTGCTACAAGACATCTGATGCACCCTTCTGTCGCCGCTGTCGACAACGGGTCGCAACGCCGCCGAAGTATAACATACGCCCTATACTCCACATCGCCGACGCTGTCGGCATGTCGCAGTGTGGTGCGCAGTGAAAAGTGGTTGTTGGCGCACCGCCGCGGTCGGCGCAAGAGAAACAGACTGTACGTGCGCTGTCTAGCTCGTCATGTCAGGGCTTACATGCTGTCCGCGACAGGTCGCCGATGTGTAACATATACCTTACTATTGGTAAATTGAAATGTGTGCATTCATCCCAATGTATGCTGAACGTATCATTCTCTATCATCTGTTCTAACGCGGCATTTTTCTCCTGTTTAGAACACAATTCGTACCTACTTTCCCCGAAAATGGCTCAACGTCGCGACGGGGAAACACACGCCCGCCACTTATCTTATGATCGGCCTGCATCCCTCACATAGGCGCACCAAAAGATCTTAGTAGTTTCCAATATCGGTATGTCACTAAAAGGTTGCCCACATCCGCAGAGCCGTATGGAAGATAATAGTACCGATGTAGCCAGTTACAACCGTAAACGTACCGCATGATCGCAGTGTGAGCAGGACAATCGTAACACACCACAATTCCGTACTGAACATCGAAGGTGAGTTACATGTGTGAGATTATAGCCGCATAACGCCAACCATCCCTGTACTACAAGCGCTTAATATGTATGTAGTGTTCGTAATATGTAAAATAAATTGTTAAATAATAATTCGTAATATATAAAATAAATTGTAATATGTAAAATGTAATATAAATTGAAATGTAATTTGAAAGCAGTGTCATTCTAAAAACTGTTCTCAACACTTCGTTGTTGTAATTGCAAGAAGTACAATGGTATGGATGTCTGTTCTACAGCTCCATACAGAAACGGATGTTGTTAAACGGCTTTTTACCAGCTTAAGGAGTAACGAAATCATTCGAAAAGCTGAAGACAACGAACCGATTCCACGAAACAGTTGCAAAACAGGCACATGGAGTGCTTCGACATCAGATCACAATGAACATCACACAATGATTGTCTGTCTCCTTCAGAGCATGAGGCGGACCAGGATGATGCTTCACCCCAGCATCTCCTTACAGACGCTCCAAAGACAGTCCTGGCTGTGCATCGTTGGCCGAGTCCGTCTAGATAAATGTGATTTATTTATTCCGAAAAATCTGGCGAAAGTGGTGGGGATTGCTTTTTGTTGACTTGAATGTTTTGACAATGCTTTGTACTAAACATTTCTCCCTGCAGGTGTCTCTTTTCGCAGTTGTCTGCCATAGTTTCCAGCCCTCTGTGACAGTAAGTGCACATTTATTTATTTATTTATTTGTAGATGCATCATAAGTGCGCTACAACAGGAACATGAACACACAAATTCCGTGTGAACTCAAACAAAGTCAATACAATAAACTTAACACTGAACACTGACGAGACAAATTAAGACAAGAAATCAATATGCACTGCAATTGATAAAGTTTAGTGTTTAGCATCGATTCAGAAGCTTAAATACAAGAAGACTGCAGTAACGAACCAAAACATCTAAAGGGACTAAAAATAAAATGTCCATTTGAATAAATAATAATTAGAACGCCGATAATTTCACTACACTAAAATATTGTAAAGGTCTGCTTGGCGCTCAGTATAGCTATGGTGTGATTCCGATGGAGTAGAGAATCACTTTCGAGCAGCTTACTCAAACGGAAGCACCTAGGAGTGCGGTCTTTTTCCGGTCATACCAAGGCCTTTATTACGCTTCCATTCGATGCTGCTTCCATAGGAACTGAGATGGTCGAACCGAACTTGCAGACGTAAATTGTCTCAAAGTAAAGCATGACTCCGCACTATATAGGTGAATATATTATATAAAGAAAACATAAGCATGAGAAAAAAAATCCATGGTGGTTCCTTCGCATTTAAGCACTGAATAGCCTCTAACTTCAGTCATGAATCGAAGCAGGCATATTGATTCAGTAAGTGTGACAAACGCAGCACACACTACTGTGTATTAACACGTAGTCCCTTAACATTAGTATCACTCTAAGTATGCAACTGGTATCGACGATCCGGGATCAACACAGTGAGCGGCGGCATGCGGATGTGTTGGTCAGCGAACTCCATAAAGTTACATACTTCACACTGGCGACTTAGCCGGCAATACTCTTAGAAATCTGCAATACGAAGCGTAGACTTTAGGTCTATTTTTCTCAATCTAGTCCTGAATAATGAGGTGTTCTCTGCAACAATGACATTTGGTGGAAGGCTCTGAAGCCATCGAGAAGTTCTGAAGAATAAGGAGTTTATGGTGTTATTGTAGTTTCGAGCAAGAAGTGAGCACTTCTGCTCACTTCTTGCCAAGCACTACCTTCGACTTGGTAGGATTCCGGACTCATGGAAGGAGTCGAAAACAGTTTTAATCTTCAAAAGAGGTCAGCAGGAGGATATCAACAACTATCGACCCATCAGTCTTCTCTCGGTTGTGTACAAGATCTTCACCAAGATACTGCTTAACCGCATGGAGCGTTGCTTGGATGAATATCAGCCAGTGGAGCAAGCAGGGTTTCGCAAGGATTTCTCCTGCATGGACCATATTCAGACTGTCTCACAGCTCATCGAGAGGAGCCGCGAATACCACCTCCCACTTGTCCTTGTCTTCGTGGATTACCGGAAAGCGTTTGACTCTGTGGAAATCAACGCCGTTTTGCACGCACTTGTGCACGCTGGTATACCATCACCCTACATCCGACTTCTCGACGAATGCTTCTCGAACACATCGACTACCATCCAGCTGTTCGATCGAAAGCTTAAGATTTCTATCGGGAAAGGACTACGGCAGGGAGACACGATTTCTCCTAAGCTATTCATAGCGGCACTCCAGGATGCCATGAAAGACTTGAACTGGGACGATAAAGGCTACCTTGTCGACGGTAAACGGATCAGCAACCGTCGCTTCGCCGACGATATTGTTCTCATCTCTACCAGCACGGCAGAAGTCGAGGAAATGCTGAACGAGCTCAATGTGGCAGGTATGAAGGTGAATTGGACATGAATATATCCAAAACACAATTTATGGTCAACCAGTGGTGTGACACGGGACTCGTAAGGTTAAATGAAGTCGCTCTTCAACAGGTCGACTCCTACGTCTATCTGGGAAGAGAACTGAACATGGATAACGACCTCGCTCCTGAAATCGCCCGCAGGAGACGCGCAGCATGGGCAGCCTTCAGTTCGATTCGCGAAGTCACCGATCAGGTCAAGGATCCCGGCCTGGGCCTCGATATTCAACGCCTCTGTACTTTCTGCGATGTGTTACGCGACGGAAACCTGGCCCGACAACAAGAAAATCGCCAGAGAGATGCAAACTACGCATCGTGCACTGGAGAGATGTCTTCTAAGGACAAGCCTTCGTCAGCAATGGCAAGAAGGCCTACGAAGTTCAGAGCTACGGGAGAAGTCGCAATTAGCAGACCCGCTGCAGTACATGAAGAAGTCCAAATATCGCTGGGCCGGACACCTGCTTCGATGAAAAGACGATAGATGGAGTCTCCGTGTCACAGAATGGCTCCCGAGAGACCATAAGAGACCACTGCGACGACCGCCAACGCGATGGGCAGACTCATTCTCAAGATCTTTCAGAGAGCGGAGTCTGCCTCACTGGATGCAAGCAGCCAGAGATCGAGCGGACTGGAAGAGTTGTGGTCCCCGCTGAGAAGACCTCCAGCCGACAAAAGGACCATCAAAGTATCAAAGTAAGTATTGTAGTTTCGAACGAACAGTCATCAGCGAAATCACTTTTGTCCTTCCATTTGTGGGTCTCAGTATCCAGTACTTGCTAGGTTTGCGTTTCGATTCCCCTTTCAAAATTTTGAAGCAAAAGGTCAAGTCACTGAATATTCGCCGGTACAGTAGGCTTCTCAATCCGAAGAGTTGCAAACGTGCGTGATAGTCAAGAATTTCGCCGTTGCCATTTGCAATGCACCTACGAAATAAAATTTTTGTGAAAACTCGCTGAACCTTTTCTAGTTTAGCTTGTAGTTTTTTGGTATGTGGATTCCAGACTTGAGATGCATACTCAAGTACTGGTACTACGTATGCTTTATAAAGCTTTAACAGAATGGATGCATCCGTACAAGTAGTATTCCTGAGAATGACAAACAAAACTGAAAAGTATTGTGTCTTCTTTGCCAAAGAGGTTGTTAGGTGGAATATTTATTTTGGCCTGACGTGTCAACCCTGTCGTCGTCTTCGGAGGCCCAGAATTCCACCGCTGGCGAGTAGCGATTGCGCTACCACCCAAAGTTAGTCGATGACCAGTAGCGACTCAAAACTGAAAAGGCTTTCCGAACAATTAGGTCAATGTGCGTTTCAAACGTCAAGTCGGATTTCATAATAACTCCCAAATCACGAACTTCATCTACGGATTTCAAAGTTGTGCCATTTATTCTATACTCCATGATATCAAGGTTACCTAAGTGCAACACTGAGGTTTTAGCGAGATTCACTGGTATCCGCCAAACAGACGACCACTCCGTCATGTTGGATATGGATTGAGAAAGAGCAAGGCGCACCTGTGTATATTTGTACATATAGCACATATGTACAACTTTACACAGGCACTTTGGCACATATGTACATATGTACATACATACATATGTACATATGTGCCAAAGTGCTACCATGTATCTGAGGAACAGCAGACTGATGCGGAAAGGCAGGCTTTGTTAGCATGCAAAGAATTTGTTTAATATCAGAGTTTCAAAATTGAAATTGTCGCTTTAGCTTACTGGACCATATTAACTTTACCAGATTTTATGATATCTGTAATTGTTTGCTATTACCACTCTTAGACGGCTCCGCAGCTAATCGTTGTTAAATAACATTACGAAATTTTGGGCCCAACGATTTTGAATAATTGAACACGAAGAAATCACCTAAGGTCAGCCAGCTTTGCTATAACGCTCATTTTCTTTTGCCCTTGGTTTTTTATATGTATGTCGCGAACGCGATCGCTCCTAGGTTCGTGTCCAGCCAAGGCGCGCGCTGTCTCCCACGGTAGCCTACCGATGAGGCGCTATCGATCGGCCTGGGAGCATGGGAAAGCCGGTGACGTGGCACCATCAATCAGCGCGCGCCGCATTCGATGTCCTGCGCTCCCGCGATGAGGCCTGCCGACCACTTGCTCCCTTCTTTGTTCCGGATGGCTGCCGTAGGGCCTCGTCCCTGCAAAACACTACGTGCACACTATGGGTAGGAGCGCCAGAAGAGGGCCGCGGGGTCTGGTGAGCACTACGCTCAGCCCCGCTTCCCCGGAAGTCTATTCACTTTTTTAACTGGCCTTGGAGGATGTTTACTCTATTCTCTATTCTATTCGCCATGGTTGTTAGATGTCTTGCGGACTGCGGAGCGAAATGAATCTTATGGAGTATCAGGTGTGCTTTTGGAGGAATCGGGTGAGTTCCTTGTTATCAAGGCTGTTGGTTTGGTATGTGTATATGTCATGTTGTGTGCGGGTTTCTTCCCTGGGAATGGGTCTGTCTTCTGTGGCGTCTGGAAGACGAGGAGCCGCGTGGCGAGAAGCCTGGAAAAGGGGCCAGCCCGGACAGCTGGAGTTCGACCAATACGTGTGTGGTAATACGTCAGCGGCAGGTGTCAATACGAGGGGTCCCTCGGGGTAAGGTAAGATCTGGGAACCCTCCGGTGCCCGTGGGCGGGGAGACACGGAGCTTCCAAAGGCGCAGAGGTTCACTTCAGCCTACGCGGCCATACAACACACGTATACAACAATATACGTTAGTTATGCTCTAAAGTCCAAATTGTTGTTTTCCCAAGCCTGAAAGAAGTGACCTGCCATTGTAACCAGGCAACCTCTAGTAGTTCAGATGTAACTTTCAAAGGGGTCCGGCAACTACCCTGGTTTTTCTTTCCTCGTTGTGTAGTCTATGTTGTCGATATATCAAGACCAAGGCCTTCTTAAAAGTACAGAATAAGTCGCAGGCCACATGCTAGATCCCCTATCCTTAAACATATGACTACCACCTTCTTCCACTAGTTTTGTGAAACATCGTTTATACAACTTGTGCGCACTGGTTTTGATCGTTATTCGGTCGTATTCCAAGTGTCGAGTTTCGCGCCCTGATTTTGAGTACATCGTCATCGGGTGCTCTGCGTTCGCATGAACACAAGAATCCAGTTAGCTTTTTCATTCGCCATCCCCGATGCACCTGACGTCGTCAGCATAAAAAACCGCATTGTGTGCTCAGTCTAACTCACTGAGACGACCCGAAGGCTGGGCCATTACATGGCGCTGTTTTAATAATGACATATTGAGCACTTGTCCTCAACATAGAGAAAAACTGAATTTCGAACCTACAGCTAGCAGAATGTCAACGTTGAAGATAGCGAAGCAAGTTGGGAAAAGAAGAAACATAAAACATAAAATTCAGCTTTTTCGAAGAACTACACGGCCCATTTCAACATACACTCTATTAAAGTACCGTCATTGTGGTGCTGGAAACCCTATTGCGATGTTCTCGCGATCATGTGCGATCCACGGGAACAAAAGAAACAATTCCAAGCCACATTTCCATCCGGGATGAGCCGGCCACTGCCGACATTAGTGGCCGGCTCATCCCGGATGGGTGCTGATCGGTCCCACGAGGTGTGGATGTTTTATTCGATCAAACAGCGCCGATGATCATTCCCGCCCGGTCAGCAGAAGGTGCGGGTTGGAGTACCGCCTGGTGCTAGAGTTATGATAGCTGATAACCTCGATACCACCTGAGGCTTAAGGGAACTGAACTGAATCAATTCCAAGCTTGTCTGATCCGCTGTGGGAGGCACAGTTAGTATATAACCTATTTTCCTTGTGTTTTTATCATATTTCATTGATTTCAAGCAGCCATGCGCCTTCAGTGTGATACTGCCTTAAAATAATTAGGTTTGGTATAGTCACCCAAGTTTGAGGTAAAAAATCGGCCGGACTAGTGTACTGTGGCATTTCATACTGAACCACCGGAGCAGGAGTTTAAACTTCTTTATCTGCCTCATTCACATGTTTCATTCATTTTTCAATTGCAGTGCGCTGCTGTTGTTGTGGCACCTTTAAAAGCTACCCTTGGAACATAGCCAGACGTAACCTTCCACGTCAGCATGGAAGATATCGGAAACGAGATGCGCGAGCACCGTGCAAGGGCAAAGCTCGCAGAAGGCATGGATGAGCACGATATCGCATATGTGTGTTGTAATAATATCACCAATTTGCGACAAGTCAAAATGTATTATACTCATCTGTTTAGTTAGTTAGAAGAAAATTCGCACATTTCTCATTGCTTTTCCGCAAGGAGGAGTACTTTCCCCAGTCCTATTCGCTATTTACACTGCTGATTTAGTTCAGAAGGTCCAAGAGGTTGGTATCAAGTGCATGCAGTATGCAGATGACTTTAAGATTTACGGAGAGCTTAGTCAATCTGAAAACCTTCAAATAGCTATAGATGTAGTGGCTCAATGGGCCAATGAGTGGACCCTACCCCTCGCTCCGGAAAAGACTTTACACATGAGAATAGGAGGTCTGAATGCTCAACAAGGTATACAGTGCATGATACCATTATACCTCACGTGGAAAGTGTTGTTGATTTAGGTTTCGCTTATAACAACAAATTAGACTTTTCTGAACATTACAAAGTTATTTGTGGAAGGGCCAATGCACGTACCTATCAGCTTTTTAAGGGATTGACCACAAAAAATAAGGAGACTTTGACTAAAGCATACAAAATATATATAAGACCACTGGTGGAGTGTGGAACTACCGTATTTGCCCCACACAAGGTGAAGGATATAGAGGCTATAGAAAAAGTGCAAAACAACTTTCCGCGTAAGGTCATCATCCGTTATGGAGGACTTTTGTACTCCAGAATACCAAAATCCAAAATCAGAAATAGTTTTTTGGGACTACACTCACTCCGGTCAAGAAGGAAGTTAAGAGATGTCTGCATGGTGTTTAAAACCATTTCTGGAATCTGTGATGTCGACAAATCAGCATTCTACAGCCTTGCTTCATCGCGGACGCGAGGAGGTAAAGTAAAAATAGTTTCCTCAAAACCTAAGAGCAGCATTAGATCTCACACCTTCACGGTACGAGCTGGCTCCGCCTACGTTAATCTAAGGACCGAACTCGATCCACTGCCAATGAACTTTCGGTATTTCAAGCGTATGACATCTAAAGCTGTTTTATCATATTAGTCGCACTCAGAATTGTTACTTGATAAAGAAGCGAATTTGGAATGTATGCTGTTGCTAATTGATGTTATCTCACGTCTGTCTTATACAGCGTAATAAATTGATTGATTGATTGATTGATTCTCTTTTTGTCTAATTTATATTTCACTATCTGTCGCGAGAGCAAGTTAGCATCCCTCCCCGCGCCGTACGGGACAGCCCGGTTTGACCACCGTCACATAGTGCCGTGGCGGCTCTCGCCTACTCAGTGCTACCCTAACGCGGTCGTATTCTGTGACTAATAAACTGCTTCGTCTCAACTTTATCAACAGAAGGTAAACGCGCACCAACGGACGTCTTCAAACACAGAAGAAATTAATCAGAACCACTTCAATCCATCACTATGACCATTTTCACACTACCATGTGCATTTATTTCGTACTACTAATCAGTCGTCCTTTTCTCATGAAGTTTTTGTACGGCTAGAATATTATCGATAAGTATTTCAGTGTATTCTTCTGCCAACGAGGTTTTTTAGGTGGTAAGTTTATTATGGCCCGACGTTTCGACGATGTCGTCGTCCTCAGAGGCCTAAAAGCAGCTCGAGGCGTTAGATCGGTGCTTTACCCGGCCAAACGCTCCACCCGCGCTAGCATTTTTGACCTACAGTTGAAAGCACGCTCCGAAAGCCCCGAATTATGAAGCAGTGCTCTACCGTTGGTGCGTAGCGGTTGCGCTACCGCCCTAAGTCAGTCAGTAACGAGTAGGGAATGGAACACTCTGCACAGTCCAATGTCGAGTTCAACGTGCTCCTCCCCTCTACTGGTCATTTTTATAGCTCGCAGAGCCGTTTGCACCGCTCTACACTCGATATCATAGTCATTTCCCCCATGTGTCTCCACTCTATCTTTCTCAAGTGGTGTTAAGACGTTGCAGCGTCGTTTACCAGCTAGGTGTTCGCTGATACGAACTCGTAGTGGTCTCCCGGTTTCCCCAATATAAATACTACTACATCCCTTACACTTAATTTGGTAGATTGCCCCACTTTTAACACATTCTCCAGCTCTAGTATTGGGGCAGACTATGCAATTTTCTGATGTGCACTGACTCATACGATCGATTCCCTACAAACTGCTGTTGAGGTTGGCGCCAGGAATGTTAACTAGAACGACCTCCTCTTACAGCTGAGCTCGGTGAATGCACCTTCGTATGGCATAAGCGAACTCATTAGACATAAAAGGAAGGCATACGGAAGGCATAAGGGAATCTTATTGGAGTGCGCATCGTCCCGACCCCGGGACGTCTTCGGTGGCGTTGAAGTGGTATCGTGTATCCATTTTTTGCAGCTATTTGCGAGGCCAATAGCACCGATTCGCGCCTGCCATCATCTTTATTACATACAGTAGCTGCCGTTCTAAACATATTTTCCACTACAGCACGCTGCAGATGGATGTGCAGATGTAGCGTGAAGCAGGATATTCTTGGAACTTCTTTTACGATACCCCTTTACGCTCATCATGCCATTGGATATAACCTGAGTGTTGATATAGGGAAGCCAACCATTTCGTGGGACTTCGCCTGTGAGTTTAATATACTACGATTGCTCATTCATTATGTAGAAACGCTCATCCATCTCGGACTGTGTTGATGTTATGATAAAGCAATCATCTATATATCTGCAGTACATTAAAGGCAGCCGATCCAGTACTGGTTCTTCAATTCTGCTCACAAAGCAGACAGCAAGTACTGGAGCTAAACATTGACCCATGGCGAGCTCTCTAATTTGCGAGAAATATTGTCCTGACCATTTGAAAATATCACAGCACAAACATTCCTTGATTACAGTCAAAACTTGCATTATTAAGTCCAAACGTTTGCAAGTTGTTGCTATGTCTATCAAGCATTTCCGATAATGCTTGAAGAGCTTGATCGTTTTGGACGTTTGTATAAAGTGAGGTAACGTCGAATGACTCGACTACACATGTTTCTTCCAAAAGTGATCTGTGCTGAACTTCACTGAAATGTTTCGTGCTGGTCAGGTGATCAACAATTGGCACACGATGCTGTTAAGAAACCACGAAATTCGATCAGTTGGACATCCTATACAACTTATAATTGGCCTTATTTCGTAAATATCCGCCGACATAGACTGCAAATCGTTAGTGGAGAGCTTGTCGGTTTTTACCAGTATGTAGAAAACAGGACAAATTGGGTTGTCAAGTTTGAGTCTACTTAGGAATTTCTCGTCAATTCCGGCAGATCTTCCTATGCTCATCCAAACGCGGTTAAGCCGTTTGCACTGTGACGAGAACTCCTCCGCGGTCGATGCTTCGTAAATTGAGATGTCCCGTAGATGAAATTCTGTTATTTCCTTATCTAACGATTGCGGAATAACAACAAATTCACCGCCCTTATCACTCACAAAAATACGGACGGTACCGTTTGACCTCAGTTCGCGCAGCTCCCTAAATCCTTGCCACTGCTCGGATGTCATGTTGTTATGGCCAAACCGCTTATGATGTTCAAGAGCAGCTAGTATACCTGATGACAACCTTCGCATCTTAACATCAACTTCGACAGGAGCAGCGAGTTGTTGAAATTGAATCGATTGTATGACAGACAGTGCACATCAGAAAACTGCATAGTCTGCCCCAACTACTAGAGCTGGAGTGGCATCATCAGATGAAGATCGACATGATCGAATGACCACGGCGCATGCCTTGATTCCACAAACTATTAGGTTGGCAACTAATTTCGTGGGCTCTCAAGCGCTTTCAACAAAAGTGTCCATAAACAAATAACAAATAGCAGTTTTCAACCAAAGTAAGATCTGTTGGAACGCGGAACTGCTTCCCATTTATCAGCTATCTGGCCCATCCCACAGCTGTAGAATTCTTGTGCTTTTGAAGCCAAGAATCCTTGGAGGTGCATTTTGACATGGTCGTAGTCACTCAAAAAATGTGGTAGTCACTCGGCGCAAGGTCTGAGCTGTAAGGTGGATGAGTTTGACGCTCCCAGTCAAGGTCTTCTATTTTTTGAGGCGTCCGGTTCGCTACGTTCCCTCCGTTTGGTGGTGTCTGGAAGGTACTAACTTCTGGGAGCTCGTCAAGAACGGTTCCAGCATTAATGCTGAAACCTACTCTTCTCAACCTGGCCGCGCGTAGGCTGAACTCCGCTGGAATCGGTTCAGACAGATGTTCAGAAGCGGAATTATCTATCAGCAAGATAACGCCAGATCACACGTCACGAATCGGGAGCTTCAGAAAATCGAAGGCCTTAGCTGGGAGCGCCTAACTCACCCACCTTACAGCACAGGCTGTGCGCCAAATGACTAGCACCTTCATAGCTCGCTGCAGTACTTCTTGGTTGGAGAATGTGGACCATGTCAAAATGCACCTCCAAGGATTCTTGGCTTCAAAAGCACAAGAATTCTACAGCTGTGGGATGGGCCAGATAGCTGATAAATGGGAAGCAGTTCCGCGTTCCAACAGATCTTACTTTGGTTGAAAACTGCTATTTGTTATTTGTTTATGGACACTTTTGTTGAAAGCGCTTGAGAGTCCACGAAATTAGTTGCCAACCTAAAAGATTTTCGACTGATAGGACATCAGATAAACTCGACCTTCTCCTTAGTTTTTCACTTTGTATGCGTTATATTTGTTTCGCTAAACCTGCAAACATCTGTAGGTGCTCTTAATCTCCATTTGAGAACTATCTACACTTTGTGCATTAATAACCTATCACAGTTTTTGTGACTGTAAAATGAGTATTTTTCGATTTTTCAAAATTATTCCTGGCTTATGACTTAAACCTTAGAGAATAAGTGCCAACTTTAAAAGATGGTCTCATTTGAGGCAGTTAAGCATAACACATCAAGGTATTAACTGTGTAAGAGCTGATGAATCTCTAATACTGGGGCCAAGGCAAACGATAATAAGATCGTCCTATAGCTGAGTCATTTTCTACATGAAAGCTCTGATTACAGGCAGCCACTGATTCCAGGTGGAGGCTTGATATTCTAACGTATGACCAAACCATCGAATAGTTCGCCACCGAATCTCGGATCAGCTCGTCTCGTACCCAACTCATCGGCCCCTTCTTAGGCGCCTTTTATACTCGCCGGCGTGATGGTTCGCATAGCTATCGATTTTTAGCGCCGCCCGGCGGCGCCGCATCGCATTCATACTCCGCCGCCTCAAAACACCACATTTGGCGGAATTTCGGGTTTCGGTATGCAGCGAATTGCACCGCTAGAGGGAAGGACGCGGTACGGGGCGCGATCAGCTGCGGCAGACTCAGTGTGGAGTGGGAGATTCACCACCGAGACGAAACATTTTGCTATGTCCTCTTTGTTTTGGTTCCCCA
Organism: Heligmosomoides polygyrus bakeri; assembly: GCA_947359475.1. Taxonomy (NCBI): domain Eukaryota; kingdom Metazoa; phylum Nematoda; class Chromadorea; order Rhabditida; family Heligmosomidae; genus Heligmosomoides; species Heligmosomoides polygyrus. The sequence goes on along the minus strand of OX375866.1, from coordinate 88,645,732 downwards.
ACTAGCAGAACACTTCTTCCTGGGGAAGGGGGGGGGGTGGTATTTAGGGCGCTGATCACGAATCTGACATTCGTTTTCGAAATTACAGCCGATTACGGCATGTTCGGGCGACCAAGCCTGTCGAGGTCATAATCACCGATTTCGCCCAAATTTCGCCTAGGGAGCTTATTTGGTGTGCTGATCACGATTCAAACATCCGTTTTTGTACTCGCTGGAGTTTGAGCGAAATCGGTGACCATGACCTTAGTCACCCGCACCTTCCGTAGCCTAGGAAGAGAATGGAGATCCGTAACATTCACGAAGTTTTACCTACTACGCTAAAGATATGTTTAGTGCACAATGACCCCGGAATGGCCATATGAGAGAGAATTCTGACTGATTCTCGACTATGAGTACCTTCCAGCAATCTTACTTTTGAACCCGCACATGTTGCAAAATAAAGAGTCGTTTAGTGTCATTTGCATTGCAGGGGATTCGACTCAATACCACAATCACCAATTTCAACCATAGGTTGAGCAGACGACTTCGACCCTAGCTTTAAGAGAGAATTCCTCGCTCCCCATGGAAATCCCACCACTAACATTGACAAGATGAATTCCGCTGATCAGCCGAACGAATCCTTTCCGTTTTGGTCCTCCAATGACTCACGGACCCTCTCATTTGTCCTCATTGGCGAACGGACCATAGTTAGCAGAAGGTCGTGGCCGCGCTTCGCTGACGCTCCCCTTTCTGACTGCAATCGCGCAGCGGCGCGTCAAATTCGGAGTGCAGCGCGACTGGCCGAGGCAAGAGTATAAAAGGCACCTTACAAGGGAGGTCAATGAACTTCCCGTGGCAATTCTAAAAGTGACCTATATAGAGTTGCAGGGCGTTGTCCGAGAAGCACCGCAGTGGTTTCCAAATTTCCTGCGGACATCTGGGTAGGTCAAAAATTGCAAAAAACTGTATCACTTCAGTGCGGGCTGATAAAGCAAAACTGACGTCTGCAACTGCTATGAGGTGTTTAGAATATGATTTGCAAAAGGCTTAGGGCTGGAGCAGTAGTGGAATTACAGCGATTTCACAATTTTCTGGTTGGTGGTACAGTTGCCGGAATGGAACATTGAGGTGCGCCGCTCACCAACAAAGCGGAAGCGAGAGGTTGGCCGAGTGGATATCGGGTCGGACTTGCAGGAAAGGGGTCAGGGGTTCGAATCCGGTGGTCAGGTTTCTGCATTGCTGGGCTTGCTCTTTGCACTTTTGTCGATGTAAAATGTATCTTGAACACGGCAGCGTTCCATACTGACATTACAACTTCCTTTTAACCCTTTTCTTCGCAGGACCTCGGTGGTATTCAAGGGCCTGTTCCAGCTACAAATTGATACTATTCTTTGCCTTGAACGTCGTCGGTAGGCCTTGACGGTGGGTCTGTCAGCACCAATACTGTACTGTCGCGATACCAAAGGTCGAGGAGAGGTTGAAAGTTTTTTAAATCAATAAGGTAATTAAGATAAAAAGGATTTAATTTTGAAAACTTAAATTAAAATTTGAAATAGGTAATATAAATAATTAAAATATAATATAACAATTAAATTTTATTAATTTTAAAAAATAAATATAATTAAAAATATGATTCACAATTAAAAATATAATATGGTAATAATTTTAATAATTTTATAATTAACAACAATTTTTATTTATTTTTATTAGATTATTATTTTTCTTTTATATTTAATTAAATAATTTTCTTACACATTTATTTCTATTTATTTTGATTTTTTTTTCGCCCACTGGAGAGTAAGTGCAATACTATCGATCTTTCTCCTTCATGCTCAACTAACCATATCGTTAGTGATCCCACGGCGGTCACCTACAACAACCATCTCACTGGGACAAGGAGATGTAATACTACCCACATCATCGTCATTGTCCGGCGACCACTCTACGTGTTGCGCTTCGTCCAAGTCAATCTAACATCACGAATCAACATCACGAACAATCTAAAAAATCTAACATCACGAATCAACATCACGAACATCATTAGAATAAACACCAAACAAAAAACTACCCGGAGTGTTTCATCCTCATCAGCACAATCAATATCTCCATACATTGGATTTTGAAGTATGCCTCGAAAGGCATCTACTATGGCGATCGCCCTACGAGTTGGGGCAGAGCGGGAAAGTAGCTAGCAAGGCGACCAATAACCCAACATGGAGAAAACATTGTAGTACACAATTGATATGAAAGCCAGGAAGGGGGCTCGCATAGTGTGCCGAAGAATGATCACAACAGTTAATCGATGGGATCAAAGGCAACACTTGTCGATCACGTTCATAAAAGAAGAGCACAAATTGGAAACACTTTGAGACTAATACTATCCATTACACAGAAAGTAGGAAAAGCGTATAACGAAAACACGGGAAGCGAAGAAAAAAGAAAAAAAGCGAAAAAAGCTAACATCTACAACTTTTCACCCAGACTGAAAACAGTGTTCGAGTGCTTTGGTACTCGTTGTAGTACTATTTCAAACGAAGTTATAGTGTCAGTATGGTTAACTGCCGTGTTCAAGATACTCTTTACATCGATAGAAGTGTGAAGAGCAAGCCCAGCAATGCAGAATCCCCACCGCCGGATTCGAATCCTCGACCCCTTTCCTGCAAGTCCGACCCCGCATCCGCTCGGCCATCCAGTCGCTTCCGCCCTGCTGGTGAGCGGCGCACTTCAATGTTCCATTTCGGCTACTGTACCGCAAACAAGCAAATCGTGAAATCGTTGTAATTTCGCTACTGCTCCTGTCCCAAACCTTTTGCAGATCAGATTCTAACCACCTCATGGCAGTTGCAGACGTCAGTTTTGCTCTATCGGCCCGCACTGAAGTGATACAGTTTTTTTGCAATTTTTGACCTACCCAGATGTACGCAGGAAATTTGGAAACCACTGCGGTGCTTCTCCGACAACGCCCTGCAACCCCATATAGGTCACTTTTAAAATTGCCACGGGAAGTTCATTGACCTCCCTTGTTAGACTGGTGGTTTATGTCACTGTACATAACGCACTTAACTGCCAATAAACTTTTCGAAAATTCGAGGCACCCGAAATCACGAGATTATTCGAACCCTGGCGTGGAAAACATACACAGGGAGAGAACTGGATTAGTCCGTTTGTATGTGCTCAACTCCTATTACCAATTTCCCAACTTCCATCATCATGGCTATTGAGGGGAATCCTCGAAAGGGTTTTTTTTTCCGTTCTCCTTCGGGCAAGAACGATTTGCTCGAGAATTTAAAAATGCTCGAGAAAATTGTGTTTTTAAACTGACCTTTTGCCTCATTATCGTCGTCAATGAATTTGTCGCAGTCGCATTGTGCATAATCGCTGTCGTACATATCCCGATACGCACCGACAACACAGAACAGAGATGATGTCCACGCTGAAAAAAAGTCAATGTATCCTCATTAATTGAAAATGGGTTTAAACAATGAGAACGTCGGCAGCAACGGTCTTCATGATCTTACTAGTACTTACTAATCGGCTATTCACATGTCCGTCACGGGGCGGGGAACTGATGCAAATAGATGTCTAGGACAGTGCGGCGTATGCCAGCCGGGCTCTCTTTGGGCTTAACCATGGACGATTGCTGGCGAACTATATCCTTGGCGGCGAGTCACCCAAGTTTACGATATATTCAGCGGGAAACGCGTCGAGGTGTGAATTGGGACCAAGTGCGGAGCGTAAGGATTCAGAAAACGTGTCGGAGACGTCCACCTTCCGTAGGGATTCTGAGTAATACCAGTAAGAGCGGACCAGTGAAGAGGGAAAAGAAGTAGAGAGCATGACTACATATGGGATTCAGAGGAGTATTGTTGCTGTCGGACAGCGAACGATGTCCACCTGTTGACTAATACCGATTATTTTTAATTACAAGGGCTCCGACACGCCTAACGGCGTGTCTCGCATTGGGCGCTTCGCGCGACTTTGCAACATCACTGACCTACGGAAAGTAGTTTTTGTAAAGCTTGAAATTCGTTAACATCTAGGATCTGCTGCGTACTTTATTGGCATCAAACCGTTCACCACTTCCGTGCGTTCATCATAGACATCCTCTCCGGACCGCCCAGTAATGTCATTGTTTTGGGCTGCGCAGTACTTCTGCCCTCAGGTGACTCCGCAACTGTTCTCATGTCCAACAGCTTGTATTTCCGGATCGCTGACACGACTTCCGAATCCGGACGCCAGGTTCCTCCTCACTCGTTTCGTCTTACTGGATCTAATTGCTGGTCCGCCTTTATTTGCCTTCCGCTCATTCCCTCCCCCATCTTCCCGGTCCAACTCCTATCCCACTTCCTTGACCACTATTGACCCCCTACTGGTCTGTTCTGGCAGGTTTCTCCGCCCTAGTCTCTCATCCAGGTTGTTCCTTTCCCTCCTGGTAGCTCTCCAGGTCCACCCTGGAGGTTCCCCTTACTTCCCTTCTCCACTACCCCCTTAGTGGTCCTCCCATGCTCACGGCAGACGTCGGTAACACGTATTCGGAATCAGGACGCTCAGAAACGCACGCAGATGTCGCTGTGTCAAGCCGAAGGAGGCTTCGCTTCCTCGGCTGCAGCAGCATTCCATGTGGAACACATTTTGTTCGCGCGGGGTTCGGTGAGGCGTATCTCACGCAGGTTTCTAACCTGTGTGAGATACGCCTCATCATCTACAGCGCGGGCAACTAACTCAATTAAATAGTGGTAGATGGACGGCGGTAATCAATCCGTTCGTGGGATGCGCCATGCCTTCCGCTTCTACCTGATATCGTGAAGGCAACCTGAGTTCGTACGTAGCCAATAGAGTGACTTGCAGGGGCTAGCTCATGTACAAGTTAGTGTTTAACCTGTCTCTATAGCCCATTATCGTAAAACCCCGGCATCGATGTTCTCTTTGGTTATTTCTTCTGTGCCGACGAGGTTGGTAGGTGGAAGGTTTATTTTGATTTTTTTAGTTGTTTTTTCCTTCCCAGACAAGCCTAGTACAAATTCACCGATCCCGTTGGGATGGAAGCCTTGAATGGCTTGGCCGAGAAACCACAACGAAGAGGAGGCGCCGGTTGTCGCGGTGTGTGCGACAGCCGGCGCCTCCTCCGGATGCTCCACAACCGCACGACCAGGATGCCCAATGCAGTCGTCAGCGAATCTATGTGCGACGATGTACAGACAGCTAAAGGCTCATATGTGCCCTTACGCATCCCACCGATGGTTGAAGTATGTTAGGCACTGTAACCTGGCGAAGATGCTCTAGATTTCCCGCGATTAGGCTTTTTCATAATGCATCACTCATCACATCGCGCATCGCAGTCAATCTGGCTTGATCACCTTAGTGTTTTCGCATTCCTCATTCAGTGATCTCCGACTTCTGCGTTCTTCAAACCTAGGCACTGTAAGCTGCTAGTCAGTGTACACAGAGTGCCTCAAAAAATTATACACTGTTTGAATAGTGATAATTTTGCTGACAGTAAGGGCACTAAAGAAGTTAAGGGCTGCTATGAAAGCGCAAGAAAATATAAATTTTTCCGACATGTGAGCGGTGGGGATTGCATCACAAACTCATCTGATTCATAGCATTTTACACTCGATTGATTGTGTTTCGCTTCAATACCTGTCAACATTTCTCCATAGAGTGGCCATATCAACTGATTTGTGCTTCTTTTAAAGTCGAAAACTTGAAAACACTCTGCAGCTTGCAGCAAAATGCAGGGTGTCCGAAAAATGCAGATACTGCTTGGAAGGACTGTGACACGGCTGCTATTAATCCTTTGAATATGTCCAAACTTATATGAAAGCTAGGGTAAGAACAATTGTGACGTGGGAACGGTCAAGATTGCGCCATGGACCTACCAGCAGTAATTATATGGCGTTTCATATAGCACTTAGGGTTTTCAAGAAGTTCAATACAGGTTAACGAGGTTAATTGGTAACAAGATTGTAACAAGCATTCAGCCCATGCACAATCGATCGAGTCTAAAATGAAACGTTTCAGACGGGTTCATGGCGCAATGTTGACTATTTGACGTCGCAGAATTTTCGCTATCCTTTGCCCTCATATGAGCCTTAAAGTCTTCAAAAGCTTCACTAGCTTAAACACCAAAGAAACACAAACAAGTTTTAAACATTAAAAGAAGCCCAATGCAGTAGATATGTCCACTTAATGAGAAATTATGAGAAGTAATCAAAAGAAGCATAATAAATAGAGTGTAAAATGCTAGAATTTAGATGAGAGCGAGGCGCAACCCCTACAGCTCGTATGTCAGAACATTTCTATTTCCTTGCACTTTCATATGAGTTCCTAACTTCTTCAGCAGCTTTGCTAGAAGCACAAGTATCATCTTTCAAACAGTGCCTGCATGTTTTTGAGACACGCTGTATATTAACTACCAGACGTTCAGCGGCCTAGTGGCCGCCAAACGCCTGGTTGGGGGCTTCGCCCCCAAACCCGGAGAATAGAAAACCCCGACCGTCTTCTTGTCCTCTTTAGGCCTTCCCTTATTCATTAAAGTAACAAAACTGGTTTTGCTACATAGAATAGTATAGCGGGATAAGGTAGAACAGAATCTTCAAAACTGCTCCTATAGGGCTTACCCACCCCCTATCGCACGCACGCGATTCATTCTCTGGAGTACTCGTTCTATACATGGCGAGGAACAAATAGAGAGCCTTAATCTGAAGTGCTTATTCTGCGGAAACACAAAAGAAATCATTTGATGTTGGTAGACCGCTCGATACGGTTCATAGTCCGACGGGAATAACATTACTCCAATTTCTTTAGTCATTCTCCCTACTCCCCCAACCCACCTACTCCACCAATACGCCCTTACCCATGTGCCGGCAGAAAACGGAAAGGAGAATCAAGTACTGCACACTCGTTGTTGCACGAAGCCTTTAAAAAATCATCTGAAAATCTCACGGATGCTGTGCAAAGTCTTGTCTGTACCACGTCTTCAGGATCCGGATGCTTGGATAACGTCTATGACACATTTGCTGAGTCCGGACGCATATGTCACGACGTCGACGACACGTCTTCTGCACCCCGACACACTTGGGACGACGTCTGTAGCACGTCTTTTGTGGCCAAGTTGGACGACACTGAGAGAAAATGCTGGTCCCATTATTCGTCCCTTTCACTGTTCCCCTTTACTGGTCCCCCTTTAACGGTTCTATTACTAGATCCTTTACTGTACCCCCTTAAATGGTCCCTTTATTAGCCCCCCTCTTGACTGGTGATTCACTGGTACTCCATTTATTGGTCCCCCTTCACTGGACCTCCCTACCTCCCTTCACTGGTTCTCTCTTCACTGGTTCCGTATCCTTCACCGATCCCCATTACTGGTACCACCCTCACTGGTCCCTCCTTTATTCATCAACCTTCTACCGGTCCCCTCTTCATTGGAGTCCTCCCTCCCCTCCCCCCCCCCCCCCCTTCAACGGTCCCTTTCACTGGTCAACCTTCCACCGGTCCCCCTTCACTTGACCCCCACCCACCCTTTCACCTGTCCCCATTATTGGTCCCTTCTTCACCCCCCCCCCCCCTTCACCCGGTCCCCTTCACTGGTCAACCTTCTAGCGGTCCCCCCTTCACTCGACCCCTCCCCCACCCCCTTCACCGGTCCCCATTACTGGTCCCTTCCTCAACGGTCCCCCCTTCACTCGACCCCTCCCCACCCCTTCACCGGTCCGCATTAGAGGTCCCTTCCTCACCGATCCCCCTTCACCTAGTCCCCCCTTTAGTGGTCCCTCCTCTATTGGTCAATCCTTTACCGGCCCCCCTTACTGGACCCCATCCTTCACCGGTCCCCCATTACTGGTCCCACCATCACTGATCGTGTGAATCCGGAACCCCTGGCGCGACATTGATGACATGTCGTCTGAATCCGGATAGGCTTTTCGCGACATCAGTAACACCTCTTCTAAACCCAGGCACCTGATGAAGGACGTCGGTGACATGTTTTCGCAAGCCGGACGTTCTTTGCGCGATATCGTTGACACGTCGTGTGAATCCGGAACCCCTGGCGCGACATTGGTGACACCTCTTCAGAACCCAGACGCCTGTTGAACGACGTCGGTGACACCTCTTCCGAGTTCGGATGATCGCCTTCACGACGTCGATGACACATGTTCGGGACTCGGACGCCCTTTGCGTGACATTGGCGACACCTCTTCTGACCCCTCTCAAAACGACATAGGTGACACCTCGCCTGAACCCGGATGGCTACTACTCGACGTTTACGAAAGGCCAGATGGACAGACAGACAGACGGACGGACGGACAGACGGACGGACAGACGGAAGGACAGACACAACCGCTTACTCATTTATACATAGTAGGATAGGATGGCTTGCTTCTTATCATGCAGTTCCACTGAAAATAATTATTAAATAATCGCTTCTCACAGGATACGCCACAACTTTAACTCAAGTGAGGAATTCATTCTTATAGGAGCTTCCGAAGCCACCATGTTAGCTAACCTCTTTAAATCGAAAATTCATTTAGGCTTTCTTAAAATGTTTTTCGAAAGACATCCACCCAGATTTGCAAGGTGTTCAGTTTGATTTCAGGTGTCCGGGCCCGTTTGGAAAGTGTCATTTCATCATGGATAAAGGTTTCAGGGCGGCGTTAATTGATCCTTTCGTGCTATGCGCCATGCATTCTACTTCTACGGTGGAAACTTGAACGCCTGTTTCGCATATACAATGACTTAGGTGGCCAACCGACGAACACCTCAGTGCTTATCCTCACAGATAAATCTGGTTTCAATTCACCGAGATGGAAGGCTTGGTCGGAGCGCGCGCGACAGTAAGCACATCTCCCCCGTGCGCTGTTTGCGTCTTATTTTATAATGATAGCTTTCTTTAACTGCCGAACACTGCAACCTACCTCTCACTGGTAGGAACAATGTGACAGGCGTATTCTTTATCACTAGATGGATTCCTCCAGCCCACCTTCTAGTCGCCTCACAAAAAGGGCAAAGGATAACTCTCGGCGTTAAAAAAGTAAAAAGTTAAAAGTATTCCTTTCCACTTCGCCGTGGTGGAAGGAACCACGGGATGCGGCCCATTTGCCCTACCCGTGCCAAAGTTGCGCAGAACCCCGAGTTGCTAACACTTCCCAGCTCCGAGGGCACGGCTGGGCCCTCCAAACAGGTGCTGGTCAGCACTGTGCCATTCATCCGGTCTGCACTTTGATTGGTTGGCGCGTTTGCACCGCCTGCGTGCACTCCACTTTGTAGACCTGTGCCGTGTATTCACTTCATCTGGATATCGTGTGTACACAATAACTAAATTTTCAACAGAAGCCAGAGTAGATTTCTTTAAATAGAAAATTTGTCGAAAGTTTCTTTAAAAAGTGTTCATTTTAACTTGAGAAAGTTGAGTTCATTTGATTTGGAAGCTATTCAGTTTGATTGTAAGGTGCCCGGTTTGGTGTGAAAATGGTATGAAGGGCGGTCACTTCCTTTAAACTACTTACTTCCTAGGCACGGCTACGCAGATTCCACCTCGGCACCATCGCAGCTTCTTTAGCGACGAAAACCACCTCTTTCCCCGAAAAGCTCACTCGCACCTCTAGGGCCTGTTCATACTTCGCGCCGAGAGCGTCTCGTCGCCCGTGAAAAACATGCACAGCGATTAAAACTGAGCGATCGCCGCCAAAATCTGTTCATACTCGAACGGTGTCGCTGTCGCTCTCGTCTATGCTATTGCCTATATATACCATTTTCAGGTCGAATTAGACACTCTTCAAACCAAATTGGAGACTTTTCAAATCACATTGGATACTTTTCAAACCAAATCGGACACTTTTCAAATCAAATTGGACATTTTTCAAATCAAATTGGACACTTTTCACGCCAAAATGGACATTCTTCTAAGCTCGCCTAAGACTTTTTAAATCAAACAGAACTCTTCCGAATTGCAACAACCTTTATACAGGTTGAACTGCAGACTCAATAAGATGGTAAGAAAAAATTTTTGTTCAATGAAAATTTAGAATAACTTTTTATTTATTTTTTACTTTAGCCGCCCGAATGAGCGTAATAATTTTATAAAATTTTACTTTTGGAGAAATTATGAGTATCTTGTTTTAAAGCGCAGTAAAGCAGGAACCATAAAATGCACTAAAAGACCGGATTGCGCCATGCACTCAAAAGGCTTGTCGCGATTTTTATTTGATTGATAGTGTAAATGCTGTTTACATGGAAATACGAGGTATGCGCGTTCTTAACAATTGTGCTTGTTGCATTGTCTACAGTTTTTTTTGTTCGAGGAAAATTTCAGTATGTTTTCTTTAAAGCTTTAATTCACTTACCCAAGAAGTGAACATTTTATTTGAAATTTTATAAACTTCCAGTTCTTCGTGAAAATATAATGCTTGATAGCATGTGTTAAAGAACAGGAAGCTGGAAAGTTTTAGTGCCAAGAGATGAGATTACGCCATGCACTCGTCCAAGACGATTGATTGAGAGTGTAAATGCTGCTTACATGAAACAACAAGGTGGGCATATGCGCGTTCTTCACAATTGTAATTGTTGCATTGTCAACAGGTGTGTATAAATCAACATATAAACATAATCAACATATACATAATATAAATCTACGCAAGCAGTATTCTCCTTTTACATTTTATGTCTCAACTAACAAATGCATGTTTCCAACGAGGTTCCCCTGCGTTGGAAACATGCATTTGTTACGCCCGTTAAAAAGAAGGAACCGGCTTATAACCCGGAGAATTATCGACCAGTTAGTATAACTTCCATCTTGTGTAGGCTTTTTGAAAAGGTGCTAAAGAACCACATAATCAGCTATGTTCTCTCTCGTGGAATTGTCAGTCAGGAACAGCACGGATTTGTTCCAGGGCGTTCTGTAGAATCTAATTTGCTTGGATGTCTCGATGATTGGTCAAATGCAGTTAATAACAAACACAGTTGCGACATCATATATTTTGATTTCGCAAAAGCGTTTGATCGAGTGTGCCACAGAAAGCTCCTATTAAAGTTGGAAATGTTACGCTTTCATCCGGTTCTCATAAAATGGATTGCTAATTTTCTATCTGGTAGAACATTCCAGGTGAAAATAGGGGAAACCTTGTCTGATGTTAAGCCTATCCTTAGTGGAGTTCCACAAGGTGGTGTTCTTTCACCTATTCTTTTCAATATTTATACAGCTGATTTACCTCTTGTAGTCCAAAATCTTGACGTTTCTATAAAAATGTATGCTGATGATGTCAAAATTTATAGTATAGTTATGACACCAGATGACTCTGTTAGACTCCAAACAGCAATTGATTCACTAGTTAAGTGGACAAAGGATTGGCAGTTACCTTTATCTCCTGAGAAGACAAATTTCATCCAATTAAATGCCAACTCACAGACTTGTGCGCGTATATACAAAGTAGATGGTGTTGTGATCTCACCCGTTGGTTCCGTTAGAGACCTAGGATTTCATTATAGTGACAGTCTGGATTTTTCGGAGCATATTAGAATTCAATGTAGGCAAGCAATTATGCGAACGTATCATATTTTCAAAGGACTTTCTAGTAAAAACAAGGCTGTCCTTCTACGAGCTTACAAAACCTACGTCCGTCCTATAGTGGAATCTAGCCCTACAGTATTCAATCCTTGCAGGAAAAAAGACATCTATTGCATTGAAAGGGTACAGAATAATTTTACGCGCAAACTGATGGTACGCACCGGTGATTTCAGGTATGATAGAATGCCAAACGCTCTAGTCAGGAATAGATGCCTTGAATTGCCTTCGCTTGTTTCTCGGCGCAAAGTAATTGATGTATGCATGGTTCATAAGATATTGCTTAACGGATACAACGGCAAGATGTGTAGTATGAAACAGTTGTTTCGTGTCACGAGTTCAAGCACCAGAGGCTGTGCATCCAAAATCGCATTAACTCGTCCTAAAGCCACACTATACGCTAAGTCCTTTACGTATAGAGCAGGAACTGCATACCTCAAGGTTACGAAGAGTCTGCCAAATGGGCTATCCCTAAACCAGTTTAAGAGGTTAGTCAGGAAAAAATTATTTCAGTATGATGCTTCTAGGTGAACCTAGAGTAATACCGATTACTATTGATTACTACTGTTTGCTTGTTGTGTTCATAATACAATGTTATCTTATGCTTTTATTAGTGTTGTTGTGTTTGAGATATTGTTTCTCTTTTATGTTTGCCTTTTGCAAATGTAATAAACTTATAACTTATAACTAGACAAAAAAAAACTACTTAAGACGTTACTCAAATAAAGGTGGTTATGACATTAAGGAGAGTACTTCAACAATGACAGTCAATACAAAATAACTTTCCAGCTTATATCTAAAAACCTTTATCTATTAATCAACAAACTACTACTGTAAGTAAAAGTAAGTGCAATTACACAACAAAGATCACGAACTACGAATGCAGTACAAAGTGAACAAATACATCAAACACTAAAAGGTGGTCCAGCTGCTGCAGTGGCCAAGATGAATACTGCTCGCGTAGATTTATGTTATGTAAATGCTGATTATATTTATAATTATAGTTGATTTATACATACTTGTAAAGAATAACAAGTACTATTGCTAAGAACCGCATACCTCGTAGTTCCATGTAAACTGCATATACACTATCAGTCAATTAAAAATCGCGACGAGATCTTCGAGTGCATGGCGCAATCCGGTCTTTTAGTGCACTTTATGGTTTCTGCTTTGCTGCGCTTTAAAACAAAGTACAAATTGTTATTTTTCCCTAAAAGTAAAAATTTTATAAAATTATTACACTCATTCAGGCAGCTAAAGTAAAAAAAAAAATTCAAAAAAGTTATTCTAAATTTTCCTTGAACAAAAAATTTTTCTAACCATCTTATTGAGTCTGTAGTTCGATCTGTATAAAGGTTGTTGCAATTCGGAAGAGTTCTCTTCAATTTAAAAAGTCTTAGGCCAGCTTAGAAGAGTGTCCAATTTGACGTGAAAAGTGTCCAATTTGATTTGAAAAATTTCCAATTTGATTTGAAAAGTGTCCAATTTGATTTGAAAAGAGTCCAATTCGACCTGAAAATGGTATATACTACGCGCCGGCGACGGCAGCAATGGGAGTGACTCGGGCGACGAATGGTGTGTGGAGTACGTAATTACACCATAGCGCACTAATGTTCGATAGAAGCGATTCCTATTGTGCCAGTCTCCAGATCTAGGTACGGCATGCTACTATACTTCTTTTGAGTGCCAGATGGATGATGTAGGTAATGTGACTGTTTGCTAGTCTTTGTTAACTGATTAACCGATTGAGAAGGAATGGCCGTTATGGTGCAACTGCGTAAAGCACACTACTTCCGTGGCTCTTGTCGCTCTCGTCGCCTGTTCATACTTTCCGGGCCCTGCCGTCACTCTTGTCGCTCTTGTCGCTACCGTCGCGAAGTGTGAACAGGGCCCTAGGTATGCGACCATTGCAAGCAATACCCCTCAGATTCCCACAGATCATGAGAATTTTCACAATGAGCTTGTGAAGATCCTCACAATGTGTTCGAAAGAGCAGGGATCCGCGTCGGGAATATTCCTTGCCGATTTATTCAACCTGTTTTCGGGGTGCGCCACGCATTGTACCTCAATGCGATTTCGTGGAGGTGATATGAGTGCAATTTGGCTTACCCAATGACTGGGAATGGCCAACCGATGACATGTTAGTGCTATGGTTCTTCCTACACAAGACTAGTACCAATTAGTTGGCTCCGGAAGGGTGGAAGGCATGGTGGTGTAGGCGAGACCTGAACCAAGAACCTCAACTGGGGGGGGGGGAGGGACGTGAAAACTGATACTTCCGCCGACTGCGTCACAAAGCGCCACATTCAGCCCAAACGATAGCATTTGAGGTCATATAGTGTGATTAAAGGATCGAACCCCACCAATGTCAACCAAGTATTCCATCGGCTAGGGAATCGATGATTTGAAATGATAAGCGTTTGATTATAGGCCCCTCCCTAGGCCATCTGGTCACCATCATCCATTGTAAAACAAATGCGCGTTCGCATTTTTGAGCCGGAGGCCCTTCTGTCAATATACATCTTACCCCACTTTAGGCGTACACGGGCGCTAAGCGTATATTCTTGAACGCCTGCATCGAAGCAAGAAAAGCAACGAAATGGGACAACACATAAGAAGAGGGCATGGATGTGAGCTGGCACAGCAATGGCAACTTTTCAGCAGCTGGTGCGCCCCATGGACAATGGCGTGACCTGTAGATAATCGGGTGGCACTTCGATGCTGTCTCCTAGCCTGCTCGCACGCAGAGCTTATAATTCAGTCAATTTCTAGTACTGAAGGATAGAAAACTGTCAGTCCGAATATGCACAATTGGGTAAATTCAAGGACCCCTCCGGAGGCGTCATTTTGGTTGCTAAAGACGCTTCACCCCAAAACTGGATCAGAGGGTCAAGATGTGGTTAAAATATGGGACCAATGTGAGGGCATAAATATTCGTGGAAGCGAGGAAAGATTCATATAAAGTTTCAATGTTCGAGCGCTATAAATTTAGCCGACAAATATCGCGTTTGGTGTGACTACGTATACCACACTTAATTGACGCACTGACATTTTCTTGGCCAGAAGCTATCGATCCGAAGGTTCCCACTTAATCGACGTTGTGGTTTTGCATTACTTTAAGCTCCAGTGGGAGTAATTCCGTCAGTAATGCTTCTACCGAGACCTTAACCCTTCTTACTACTGCGTTGCCGACACCGATACGGATTTAATGCATTTTTTTAGTGTTTGATAAACTTACAACCGGAAAAAAACCCGTCTGAGTTATTCACCGTAGTATCGGAGTGAAATTGAGGGGAATCGTTACGTTATCGAGTTGCCTATCCCTCTGCTAATCAGTCGCTGCAGCTAGTGATATTTGCTTGCATGCTTTTCCGGCGCAAATAGGGTCGGGGGGGGGGGGGGGGGGGGGCTCTAATGGGCAGAAAATCCCATAGAGCGTCGTAGCGTCATTAATGTCCTTCATCCCTGGCTCCAACGTATAAAGCCTGTAGTAAGGGCGTTCCATGGTTAATAAAAACCAAGTTGGAATCTCGCGGCTGTGGGCGTTGCACCCCGGACAACTCGGACGGTTTTTTTTGGTTGTAAGTGTATCGGCGAGTCATTTTTTGTTTTCCCGAGCCTTTTCCATATATTTTCGCATTTCTTTGCAGGTTTTATGAGGTGGGCAGTTGTTCTGTTATCGACTTTCGTTGCTTCCTGTTTCGCCACACCTTCATTGACGGTCGTAATCGACCTCAACGAGAAGTTCCTCGATGTCAGCGATGAAGGATATTGGATCGTAAAGGTCTGTGACGCTTTCCGAAGTCCTGTATTATATGCGGATTCATGGCACTTAGGGTCCACCTTGCGAATTTTGGGATGTTATACACACATTCCTTGTAATAAAGGAATCCCAGACTAGAATTCCATTGCCTGCTTGTCTGCTAGCATTTTTGTTGCATGACAGATTTTCACTTCTACTAGTAGCTTGTTTTCTTACCAAGATAAGATCTCACCATCAGACGTGTGTCTGAACAGCGAAAATAAACACTGCGTAAGTCGCCACCCTTTAGTAACGGAAAGTATGTTCCATTTTTGCAAAGCCCTTGAATCTACTGAGTTAGTGGCACTCAAGATTCTCTATGGAAACGCACAGTCGTGCTAAAAACTGCTTCATAGGCACGGGATCAGGGGTTCGATGCCTTGCTTTGCAACAATTTTGCGTTTTTCTGCATATTCGGTGTTTGAAGGGAATTGCTTTGTGCGACTGTGCGATTCTATGGTACATTATCGGGGCATCAACTCGGTTGTTTCAAGGGCTTGTCGAGAATGGAACATATTTTTCTGTTATCTGAAAGGCAGAGATTCTTGCAGAAGTGCCTATCTTTGCTGCTCAGACATACGCCTGAGGTCATTCATTGCTAAGAAAACGAACTACCGGTAGAGAGGAAAGTCTGTCAGGCAATAGAAATGATGGCAGAAGAGGAAGCTGAACTCTAGTCTAGGATCAACTTTTTATTACATGGAGTACATGTATAACATAACCTATACACCTCTGCTGCACGCGAAATGAGATAGTAATGAAAGCAACTAATGACTGTGGAGCTAAACGAGTAGATAGTGAAAAGCACAGCAGTTCGGCTGGCTTCAGTTCAGAAGTGCACAGTTGCACTTTGGCTTCAAGTTGAAGGAGTTGGAGATCGACCTTAGTTCTAAGAGTCCCTAATGATGGTGAAAGCTTCTGATGGATCACTTCTGTTTCTATGATCCCTTAATCAGACTCGGTGCGTGATTACGTAATCGGCTATGGTACTCATCTACGCCGTTAAGACATACGCCCTCTCCTGGTTAGTGGAAAATCAAAAACCGAATATTCGGTCATTATTTTCGCAACTGTTTATGCGAGAGAATCGGGATAGTTTGGCCGACTTCTGACGTCTTCATATCGTATCACTTATCAGGGTTGTGTTGTATTTTATTACACCAACAACGTTTGCATGTTAAAGTTGCGTTGGATGCCCCGACTGCCTTGGTTTATGTCCTGCCCAGGCCAAACAGACCTTTTATTTCTTTGGGGTCGGTGATTTGGGACCAGAATTGGCTGTGAAGAAGAAGGTACTGACGGCTCCATCGCCTGGCCTCTGGAATTCACTATGTATGCGGAACACGCATTCAGATTGCCTCCCAGACACCATGTTGAGGTTGACTGCGTGGCGCATCCCGCAAAGGGTTTCACGAACGCCAGCGTTTACCCTTTAACCTACAGTTATATTTGACCAGTCTTTGACTAGTACCATAGCCCATCAAAACCCTGTTTCAGTTCTACGCGCCATGGTGTGCTCACTGCAAGCGACTGTTGCCCATATGGGAGCATCTGGGCCATGCCGTCAGCGACAAGAATCTGCCGGTGAGAGTGGCGAAGATGGACTGCACGCGGTTCACCGGCGCCTGCAACAAACTCTCCATCTCCGGATATCCTACCATACTGTTGTGAGTTGCGCTTACTTTTCTATAGTGGAACACAAGGATCCGATCTTCTACTGGCCCATCGTTCTTCAGCTTCCGCCAAGGTCGCAGAATAGAGTACAACGGCGAGCGAACGAAGGAGGCGTTGTTCAACTTCATCGTCAAAAGCGCGGCACCCATCGTGGAGAAAGTCAACGCTGCCAGGATCAATGACGTAGGTTTCTTTTTCTAGGATTTCACTTTTCAAAGTGGTTAGTTCGTTATTGGACGTGCTTTTATATGTTGTTAGACCATAATAGACCATACTATAGATCAAGATAAGGATCGATGGGGAGTTTATCTTGGTCTCGCTAGTAATTCCTTAGAATAGCCGTGGTTGTGCAGAAGAAGCACGTTGTTGCACCGTAATCATAGGGAAGTAATTACTGTAAGATTCGCCGCCACCCTACCAAATAGATGATCTATGTCGTTCTGGTGCGAAATTTACCTTGAGCATCCTATACCTCTCCAGCAAAGAGCTTTGAAGTTGGAACACGGCAGAACATCACAAGTTAGATCTTTCTTGTTTGTTGAATCACCCATAGTTCCATAAACCCTTATCCAGCCGTGTTTTGCTCTAAATATTCTTTACTTTGTTGTGATAACGAGTCACGGCTCTATGGCGACCGCGCCGATATGGGCATCCTTTCTATTCTGAGGAATAGCTGTTACGTTGGCGATTCATTTATTTATTCCATATTAACCGAAATAGAGTGACTTAAACCAAACACTTACAAACCACTGGAGGCAGTTTCAGATCAGAAGAGATTCCCGAAATGACCCGGCGTTTGTCATCATTGGAGACGAGAAGGACGATATGCACACGGAGTTTGAAGCCATAGCCGACTCACTCTTCTCAAAGGTGGGTTTTCTTTGTGTTTTCCTTCTTCTGAGTTAGTTTTTTTTTCGAACGTTAGCTACGTACTAATTTTTTATTCGTATGTACTAATTATCGTTTTCTTTATTATGGTGTAAACAGGAAGACCCATTCACATTGTGTACGTTTTATTGCGTATAGAAGCAACACGACTCATGATTTTATATTAAAAATTTCGTTAGACTTCTCTACCGAATACCGTTTGTGCTAATTTCTGAAGGAAGCTATCGCTATCATTTTAAACTAGGCATTAGAAATGTTTCCAAAACTCTGTAAAAATTGAGGCTCACTGCTTCTAATTTGTACAAACTGACGGTGGAAGTTGCATGTCCGTCTAAATGATCGCAAATCTTCACCTTCTTACCGAGACGAGCATTAGAATTAAAAACGTTAACATAAAGCACCGCCAGGGCGCGTGTAGCGCAGTCGGAGGAGGCGCGACTGTCGCGTGCACCCGATACCAGGTTCCTGGTTCGGATTTCCCGCCCAGGCCAACCAAGCCTTCCATCCCTCCGGGGTCGGTAAATTGGTACCAGACGTGTCTGGGAAGGATGTTCGTTGTTTGTTGTTCATCGGCTAGCCACCGCAAGTCATTGTGTGGCCAAATACGCATTCATGTCGCCTCCACGACATCCCGTAAAAGTAGAATGCGCTGGCGCATCCCAAAAGGGATTGAGTAACGCCGTCCTTTATCCTTATCCTTATCCTTAACATAAGGCACCGCTATGTGTATTTATCTCTTATATAGTAGAATTACATGTTGAGGGGAGATATGACAACTGCTTATGTAAATGTGATACGGCTCCAGTTTCATGACGAGGGATCTGTGTGGACCGTTCGCATTTACGGCGGACACTAACTTTATTCAAACGTTATCTTCCACGTAGTAGGAGACTATCTTTCGTTTTTGCCGAATCCTCGTAGGGATCGGGGTGGCGCTCAAATTTTCAACGGCTAAGAAATTTAAAGGAATTGCTCCGAGACACTGTGAAGCCGCATAGCACACGGGGCAGTTTGCGTTGTTGTAGTAGTCAGTGGGTTCCATACACAGACTTTGGACTCGCTTTCAGCTTGGACTGATATGAATCCCTTATTGCACTGTAATTTCCTGATGACTCACTTTCTCGTCGATTATTCGTAATGCATTAACAATTGTCACACACTTAACAGCAGTAATGTCCACGGATAAAATGACTAAAAAGACACCTCAGTTACCACTATGGATCCTGTGAGCTGCCAATGGTGGTTGCCTTTTGTTCAGTGAGTTTCATGCTGGAAGCAGAGAGTTAGGAAAATAGTTTAAGTCAGTGGCACTGGCTCCCCCCCCCATCCCATATGCCGTTTTTATCGGTGTAATCGTTAGTGCATCTCGTTTCCCGATTGGCTCAGACTAGTGAGAATCCCTTGTCGGGTCCTCCAGCTCTCGGTCTTTCGGGAACTTTATCTGCATCAAGTGGCAATCGATTTCTCAGAGAAAGGTCGGTTAGTGGCCGACCATAAAAGGGTAAAAACAGATTTACTGCTCGGTTTGAACCTTGTCGTGTCTAAGACACTAAGCTGGTTAGTAAGCAACCAAGGAGGCATTTGGGACCGAGCACGAAAGGTGGTCACGCCCCCTGCAGCACGTGTTGATATTGCGCAGCGGCGGCTGTGGCCTCCTTTCGTACTCGGTTCCAAACGCTTTCATGGTTGCTTACTAACCAGTTCAGCGTCTGAGACACGACAACGTTCAAACGGAGTGGTAAATCTGCTTCAAACCCTTTCATGCGCTGTCACTAACCGACTTTTGTCTAAGTTTGTAGAGCACCCGTAGTGAATAGCGTCAACGATACGCTGGACACGACCACATCAACACTAAGGAAGGAGGACGATTTATTTCACGCGATTATTACGTTTGTAGACGATTTAAAAAAAACAAAAAAAGCGAAGCCTAACTTTGCTTCCATCTGCCTCGGCGTGGGAGAAATCGTTTCTTTGAGCCAGTTAGTTAGCCGACACGCTAACTAGATCAGCGGCTCTATCATTCTCGAGGTCACGACGAGTGATTGCCCTCCTTGAATTTCTAGCATAACACTGCATGACTCGGTGCTATCTAACAAAAAGAATACCTGCTATCTAACATAGTATAATAGTTTTCGCTGACAATTTTCTTTATTCATTTCTATTTATATGTTTTGTTTTGAAGAGTAATGGCCGACAAAACTTTGAAATAAAAAAATGAGACCTTCTAGATTTCGACAGATTCTAATCTGAGCTAATTTCTATGTTCTCTACCTTATTAACTACAGCGTTCGGTTTCAGACTCGTTTCTTCTCCACTAGCTCCTCCGCTGTTCCTGTGACGCTCAGCGAATCTGGGGCACGAGTGGCAGTATTCAAGGACGATTCCTTCTTCCCCTACCATGGATCCATTGGTTAGTGCCCATATGCGATAGGTTTATGCTTAAGTCGCCGCGTGACGCAAGAATACGGAGACCGCTGATAAATCGATATGGATCGTTTTAATGGTGCTGCATCGGGTGGCGACTACTTTTACTGAAACGACAGAGCTCCACTTTTGTGTGCTACCAAACACACTAGCCTCTTCAACTCTACAACTTTCAGAAGGGCTGCGGAAATGGATTATGGCGGAGAGGTGGCCGGTAATGCCCCGCGCATCCGGCTCAAATCTTGCCGACATTGCCAGCTCCGGAAAGCTAACGGTTCTTGTGATTTGTACGGAGGTGGGACTTAATATATTAGCCCTTATCAAAGCTAAACATCATGAATAAAATCCTTGTTTTAGCTGGAGCGGTTTAATATGTCGTCACCTGTCGGGATTTTCTGCGAAAAGGTGGGTCTGAGATCGATTTCTTGTGAGATTAGATAGAAGAGTTCTATTACAGGCCCGAGGTGCTGCTGAAGACCTGCGCGAGTCCGAGTACTTGTGGTCGAGGTTTCAGTTCGCATGGATGGATGGTCCCGATGTAGCCACTAGCATCGTAATGGGCAACATGGAGCCTCCAAGTCAGTGAAATCTCGGCCCCCTTTCAGGGTTTGTTAGCCGACAGTTTCTAAAGAGACTTCATTTAGGCATGCTGGTGCTAAATTACTCCACTTATGAATACTATCTCAATGACGATGAGCCCGAGAAGGTGACAAGGAAGTCGATTGTGTCGTGGCTCAATAATCTAGCTGATGGCATAGAGAAAGGAACGGCGTCTGCTCATGGAGGTGGGTTTACTGAAAACTTCGAGCGGTCGATTGTTCTAATGCCGTTCCGTTTCAGGTCGCTCGCTGCCGGTTCGTATACGAAGAATTTTCTACGAAGTGTACTCGAACGTCACGCAAATGTTCGCCACGCAACCGCTCTTGTCGTCGGTCCTATTTGGAATGCCAATAGCGTTCCTCAGTATTATTTGTTATAGGTAATCCTCCGTTCAGATTATGCTAAAATTCTGGATATGTTGGACGATTTAGTGGCTTCAAAGCACTGAATTGCTTGCAGCATATTTACAGAGGCTACGTTTTGCGAGGTTGTTAGGCACAATTTGTATTGGCTATTTGAGTTGGGCCTATGTCATAATCCCGCGAAGTCCCGACATCGAAGTTCTCCATACGGGACACCATTCCCACTGCAGCAGTATTTCGCGGGAACAGTTGAACAGCTTCGCGTGCCGCACTGCCAGGGAATGTTGTAGTTCGCGTTGATACTTCGACGCCTAGCGACGCGATGGCCACGTATTGAAGCCAAATTTATTAGTCGCGTTGCCTTGCGTCGGCGCTAGCAATTGTTTATTTATTATTTATTTATCTATTTATTGTTTATTTTCACTATCTCGTTGTACTCAATACTGGGAGCAAAACTAGGAAACCACTCAACGAGAAAGTAAATAAAAATCAAGCTGTTTAATAATAGCAGATACGCTATTTAATACTAACACTGCTCGCACTCACCTCCAGTTCGCCTCTTTTGAATCTGGGCACTGGCGACTTGAATCGGAACAAGAAATGTCAAGAACATATCGAAAAGAAACCAGAGGACATCAGCAATGAACACAAAAAACCACAACGACAAAGGACAAAAATGCTGATGAAAACTGAGAAAGCCCAGGAGGACACGGAAATTTGCACAACTACATGTGTGCATGTACGCAGTTGAATCGCTGGCCGTTCAGTGTTCATTGTCGTTCGAAACAGTGCGACGTGATGGGACTCATCAGGGTCGTTTAGTGTGCGCATGACGCGCGACATGATGCCATTTGTAGTGGCTGAACTGATCAATCGCGTCGCTCGATCAATTTGGAGATTACACACGCATCGAGTCACGCGCACACTAAGGCCTATGTTATACTTCGGCGACGCTGTGTTGCGTGGGCTGCCAAGCACAGCGTAGCAGCCCGCGTAAGCCTTAGTTTAGGCCTCTGTTATACTCCCGCGGGAGCATCCGCGGAACGTCCGCGGACCAATGGTGCACGGCGGAGGCGGGCGTGGCGAGGCGCGGCGATTGGCCAGGTGAGGAGTCTCGGCGCGATTCCCGCCCTTCCGCGGATGCTCCCGCGGGAGTATAACTCAGGCCTTATACTTGCGCCGCCACGTGGCGCGGCACCACGGGCGCCGTAGATATCGATTTTTCGCGTCGCCCCGTCGATATCTATTCCGACCATGGTGCTGCGCCGCGCAGCGACGCAAGTATAAACTAGGGCTAACACTGTCGCCGACGTCGCTGATAGCAGCGTCGCCGAAGTATAACATAGGCATGAACGACCTCTCACTCCTTTCGAATCACGTCGCCTGGCGATGAAAGCATAAACGGGGCCGTACTTCCGGTGCTGGAGGGAAACATTCTTCTCGGCCACCTCGGTCGGTAGTAGCAGAGGAAAAGCGGTAGCCGTGAACTTTTCACGGCGTTCCTTACATTTTGTTTGTCTAACCTTTTAGGAAGTGGACTCCTCTTAGTTCTTGCTGGTGATAAGTGGGCTTGATTTTTAGTGAAATTCTTGGGCGGAGCTAAGGACAATTAGTGGAAATAATACAGTCGGTATGAAGTACTCAGAAGATCATTGAACTTGACATGTGAGTGTCACAGGATTTTGCAATGCGCAAATAACAAAAATAAAATTGTGGAACACTGAGAACAATTAGTAGATCGTCAGTATGCTGTGACTGACGAGGTTATCAGTCTGCTCCTCAATTTCGTATAAGTTTCCTCTACCGCGTTCCAGTTGGTTAATCACCTCATCGTTTCAGTGTCTGCTCAGCAGACTTCAGTGTTGAAAGAGAGGAGTTCTATCCGGACGACGAAGATGAAGAGGAGTACGACGATGCCGGAGAGGACACAGAACCACCTAGTCATCTGGCGGATCCAAATCACGCTAAGAAAGAATAGCTTGTGTTTCATAGGTTGCTAGTCAGTCGAACATGGTTCTTGTTGCTCAGTTTCTTAAGTCTTGTCAGTTTAACACTTGTATATACGTATTTATAATGTTGTAAAGATTGCCGTCTTTTCGAAGTGATTGATCTCGCTCTAGTTCTGGTTCTAACTAACAATAAGTTGTAATACTAAGGCGAATAAATTGTTGACCAAACTTTCATTGGTGGAGAATAAGATGAGTGCAGTTATTTCATTATCAGAAGACTGTCGTAGTGTAAGTTGGAAACTTTAGGATGGTGGGCCATCCTCATGCCTTCTCTACTAAATTTTATTGTGGAACATCCGTAAGCAACCAGGCAGAGCTCGCACTAAAGTCGTATCTTTGGTGCATTATAGTTAGAAGTGTGCTAACTACATGAACTAAATACAGGGTGGTCCACATGAAGTGTTACGGGCTACAGAAAGTCAATTTTCGGAAACTTCTCGCTTTTTTGTGCCTTGGTGTGGTGTTATTTGTTCTCTCCGAATCTTTTAGTCCACCTGTGGTCAGTCTTATTCTCTATTTCTAGGCAAACATGGTTTCGCTTGAGAATCGTTCAGCAGTAGTCGCTATATTCAAACGCGGGTCGTCGGTTTCCACGACTTCAGAGATGCTCAAACTGCATCGGATGCAAGTGCACCGCGTCATCAAACGTTTCGAAGAGACTGGAGTGATAGAAAGTCGTCCGAGAGGAAGCCACGACGAAGTGCAAGGACTGCTGCCCTGCGAAAGGCCGTCAAAGACAAACTTCGCCGAAATTCTGCAAGAAGCATCAGGAAACTAGCTAAGGAGCACAACGTAAGTCGTTCAACTACGCAACGATTGATCAGTGATGATCTGGAATTATATCCCTACAAATTTGCTAAAGAACAGCACCTCGCTGAGGAAATGAAGGCCTCAAGATTGGAGAAATGAATTAGATGAAGGCTCTTACGCACGGTGACAAGCTCGACCGGATTCTCTTCACAGGCGAGAAGGTATTCGCCGTCAAATCATTCGATATGCGTAGAAGCAACGGAAACTTCTGCCAAATGGGCCCTCAGTAGCCGTCAACGTCGGAAGAGCAAGAGCTCATTTTCCCCAGTCCTTGATGGTATGGGCTGGAATATTAGGGGTGGGGGGGGGGGGGCAAAAGTAATGATACACCCCATGCCGTGTCCATACATCTCGTGGCTGGAGTCTGGTTTCGTGCTTATCGTATTTGTATGTTTGTATGCCACTTACTGAAGCCCATCTGAGAAGTTACCACTTCCGCCCTTTCCAGAAGCATGCCAAAACCCCAGTCTGTCTCATGCCGAAACCCCAGTCTGACGAGTAGACCTGTGTCACGCAAATCTCGCCCAATTCCCAACCCCGAGCAGTCTGGGCTCAATATTTGCGCTGGATGAGAAGTACGTCTTCTACCATAATCCTACCAAGCAGCGAGTCTGGGTGAGGCCTGGTGACCTTTTACCGACCTTCGTTCGGCGAGATGTTCACGGCGAGAGGCACCTTTGGAGCTTTTGGGTCTGCGCCCGTGGACAGGTTTACCGGAAGCTGTTTCCCAAGAGCACTACGATGCACTCCAAGGCCATGGTGAACGAAATAGAAGAGATGGGCCGGCGACTCGCTCTTATTCAGTCGCAGCGCTTCAAGAAGGTTCTCCTCTTCGACAACGCCGCACCCCGTCGTGAACAAGTAACCACTGATATGCTTGGCCAGCTGGACTACGTTTTTTTTTCTCACATGCCTTACCCACCGTATTCGACGGACATCTCTCTATGCGACTACCACTACTTCTTGAGCCTACAGGACTTCCTGGTCGGAAGGGACACACGAACCCAAGCAGTCCTTGACAATCATATCGAGCAGTTGATCAACACCAGGCTCAAGCAGTTCTGAAAGGATGGGATCAGGAAGTTGGCTGAGCGATGGCAGCAAGGTAATTGCCTTTAATGGCAAATACATTCCTCAGCATCGTTGAGTTCTAATTGAGTTACAAAGAGATAAAGATTTTTTTCAAATTGTCCCATTACTTTTGCCCCCCCCCCCCTAATATTCACTGGATTCGCCGAAAACAGCTCTATAGAAGACATGGGACGAAATTTCATCGGAATTCGCATTTTCAAGAAGTTCCGAAAGAGACTGGGCGCTTCTCTACCTGTGAAGTGAGCTAAACTACCTAGCATCCGAATTACAAATTACGTATTTCGTAGGAAGCGCACAGCTTGCGTGGCTTTTAGTTCAATTTGTGAAGTGACCGTCTAGATCATCAACTAGACACGACCCTGTAGTGCCAGCATTATGTTACGCAACTGTTACGCAAAACAAACGCAACCTGGCCTGACAAGAAAGCACTATCGTTACGATGTGTAGTGTAGTTCCCCGAGACGCGGGGCCATTTCTGGTTTTCCCACTGCTCTTTCGTAAGCTCTGGTCAATCGCGGGTTCCACCCCTGTACCCAACTATCTGGGTATAAGAGAACAACGCGTGCGTGCTCCTCCTCTCGCTCACCTTCCGCTGCTGTCGCTCCACGCCCCTAGGACAGAGCCTGGGCCTCCTTTCCGGATTTCTCTCTAACTGACTAGTATTATTGTGTTTTTTAAATAATAAGCTTGCTCTGCTGTTCGGTGTTTTGTCACGTAACGGCCCAATAGGCCAGCCTTCTTCTTCAATCTTAGAACTGTGAATAAACGCCCCGAAGTCCACGAGTTATCGAATGGCTTCCAAGAAACAGGATGAGGCGGCTGGGAAGATTACCGTCAGAATGGCAGACTTATTCTCGGGATCGTTTTGGGAACAAGGTCTGTCCCCCTGGATGCAGGTCACCAGAACTCGAGCGGAATTTACGAGCTGTGGTTCTCGCTAGGGCTACACCCGCTGATGGATCGTCGAGGGAACAAATTAAGTGCGTGCCCACTGGGTATGACATGAGCCCTCTATCCTGGCCGGATTTCTCTGTTCGTAGAACTGGGAGTTGTTCGAAACGTCCTACAAGGGAATAGTCTGAAGCGTATGTCTGAACGGGAGGAGCGAATCATATAGGGAGATTCCCCACCCCTCAATTAGTATATTTTGCCAAGTCGTTAAACCTAAGGAATCCAGTGGACTTCGTAGTTATCGGGGAAGACCGGGGAGGTGGTATAACAAAAAAGATTCGTCTGAGGAAGGATGGCGAAACGAATCTAGTATTAGGTTGACATTTACTTTAATTTTACATTATTACAATGGAGTACGGCGCATCACCAGTTTGGGGTCTTGTACGCCCACAATGCCTCTGGCAGCTGCGTCTCGGAGCGCAGTGGATAGTGAGGTTGCTTCATGTGAGGAAGGTCGGGGTTCGATTCTTCTGCGCGGCTACATTTTTACATTTCAACTGATTGGTTGAGATTTGGGGATTCTAACGTCTATAATATTTTCAAATGTTTTTTTTTGCTTAGTTTTCCAGCTGAATGCTGTGGTATTCAACATGATGGTGTATAAATGTTGAACAGCAGTGATACACAGGTACAAAGTGCATGAAGGACCAGTGGGAACAATACGGGCAGCGTATAAAGACTACAGGCTCCTCACAGTCTGTTTCCATACATGGATCGATGACCTCGGGAAAAGCCATCCTGCTCGGATTTCCAAAAGAGACCAGGATGTGACGTCGGAGGTGGTTCAAGTGAGAAACGCGGTCTGTGGATCCCGCAAATTGACCTAAACGGCATCGATACACTCTTTCCCTCATCTTTGCCTGTCACGTGGAAATTAGAGGTCTGCTGAAGGTTTTCTAAAACTTAACACCAACAGTGTCTGCCGATGCGCGAGTGGTGATCCACCCGCTCACGCTGAAGTATGGCCCACCTTTAGACAAGGAACTTTGAGGAGATAAATCAGGCTGGCCGTACGGTTGGCCAACATACTAAAGGATTTCGAAGCACGTCAACTTGAAGTTGACGAAGACGTTGTGGTTAGAAATCCGGTCAGTAATAAACAAGTCGCAAGAAAGGTACGCTCCACAGCGTACAGCTAGAAAATGCTCAGAAAACGCCTGAAAATGGTATAGACGTCAGAAGCCCCCAAATCTCAACCGTTGAAATGCAAAGATACAGCAGCGCAGGAGAGTAAAAGCCCCGACCTCCCTCGCGTGAAGCGACGTCACTATCTATTGCGAGCCGAAGGCATCACAGGCGTACAAGACCCCCAAACTCGTGATGCGCCGTATTCCATTGTGACTTCAAGGACCCCTACTCCTTCGGTTTAACGACTTGGCAAAAAAATGAACACATTTTCGTACTATTTTTATACTAATATATATGGGGGGATTTTCATACTATATGACTCGTTCCCCCCATTCAGACATACACTTCAGATCCTTCCCTTGTTAGTTTAGTTGGAGTTCGCCACACTTGAGACGCTTTATATGAAACGTGCAGCTTACTTCCGGAAGGAAAATGCTGAAGAATAGATATTCGTTTGTCAGTTCATTTTCAGAACTGGGATTATCCATTTACTTTTGTGTTGAGCAATAGATTGCTGTTTAGGTTAGCTCTTATACATATTTATCCATTGTTACTATCTGTTGATTTTGCAAGAGCTTCTTTGGCGTCTCTTCTATATAATGTAATAAACAAAACGAAAACAACATGAAGCATTTGTAAGCTAACCAACTGCGGAATGACTGAATCATCTCAACTCCACCGAAACGGATTTGATAACCCTAGACTGCTCTAACGACTGTCTTTATTAATTAATTTTATAATACCAAAATTAACAACTTTGCAAATATTACAGTAGAACTGCACGAGAATGAGCACAAGTTCTAGAAGTGCTGGAACGTCCTCTAGTTATGAGCCGAGACGGCTAGTACATACTCATGCAGGTAAATCCTACTGCTGGTCCTGTTGGCGACAACCACTGTGGTGCACCAGGTGGCAGAGGACAGGTCAGTTGCTGGAATGATGTTGACGTGTCATCAGGTGGAGCCGTTGGACTGGTGAAGATGTTCATGGTCTCGCCAGGAGCACAGATTATGGTGAATCTGAAATGAGCTGCTTTAATTTTTAGAATAATAAAAAAAGATAAAAAAAAGCATCTAAATAGGAAGCAAGCGCTTAAATAAATAATATTATATCGACAAGCGACTGAATAAAGACAAAAAATAAGGTCGGACAAAATAAACGGATGAATCAATAGACAAAAAATAATGACCAAAAAATTGGACAGGTAAATAAATAAACAATCAATCGAACAAACGGAAATGAATAAATAAACACTAGGCTGTCCCGAAATTAGTAGCCGAAACGGACCGCTTACTTCAAACTGCTATAACTCATCTAAAACACAACTCTGTTAATCATGGTAAAAACTACCAGAGTCTATAGATTTCTACAGCAAACAGGTAACGAATCTTATTCTTTACAATACAAACTGAGATCACAGGAATTAACGAAACCAAGGAGGGCACATTCAACATCGGCCAAATTAGTGAATTGTTTCTGGCGCAAAAGAAAATCAAGCTCTCGGAAAAAGTGATAGTCATTGGGGGAGAGGTCGGGAAAATATGAGGGGCGAGGGAAAACTTCGATACCTAAATGGATCAATTTCCGTCGAGTGATTTGGAGCTACATATGTGGCCTTGCATTATCCTGCAACATGAGCGGTCCTTCAATATTCACCACTGCCGGCCACAATTTTGGCAACATCATTTGGTCTAAATCACAGTAAGACTCTGCTGCGACTACTGGCATGGCTGCCAAAAGCTGTAATGGATTACATCTTTAAAACATCGTCAAAAAGTAAGCAAAACTTTTTAGGGTGAAGGTCGGGTTTGGGAAGAGATGTTGGAGAAGCATCCTTATCTACCCAAGCAAATCCCCACTTCTTGTTATCAGAAAGGACCCATTTTTTATCTACAGTTGTAATAAGGCTTACAAAAGGCTCATTTTTGGAGCGAACAGGTTAGAACAAGTGTCGAAATGTGCCGGACGCTGCTCATCGGCCAGCTCATGATGCACCCTCTTCGACAACATCTTCACCTTACCGATTCTCACCAAATGTTTTGCTACCATACTATAAGGTACGCCAAGGTTCTCTGCTAATGCACGTGTACTCGTCTCCGAATTTGCTTCGGCGGCTCTCCTCAAAACTTCATCGTCAAGCGGCGATCTGTGCACGCGGCACGATTTTCGTCGAGATCGAAATCGCCAGAAGCGAATTTTTCGAAGCAAAGCCTCACACCGTTCGTTCGCAGTCTATCCCAAAAGCGCTGCTAAGGTTACGGGATGCCTCTGCTGCAGAATGTCCTATTTATCATAAATTCGTAAAGCATGATGACTCGACAATCGCGTTGGTCCATGATTTTACGGTGCCATGGAAAAGGTCAGCTAGAAAAATTAGAGCGACATCCACATATGTTTTTTTAAAGAGCAGGAAAAAAACCTGCGGTATGCATGGCTTTCCCTAAGAAGGAATGATTTGGGGCAAAAAACTTATTTATTTACACATACCTCGAAACGGAGAATAATTTTGCCACAACAGAATAAATAAGCTGGTTGATTATAAAATAGATTAATAAATAAAGGACAGAGGTCGGGGTTGGTCAACCACTTTGTAGGATGCGCTACGCGTCCTACTGCTACGGGGTACCGTGGAAGCGATGTTGAATGCGTATTTGGCCTACACAATGACTTGCGGTGACCAGCCGATGAACAAGTCAGTGTTTGGCCCTTGCCAGACAAGTCTGGTCGAATTCACGAACCGCGGAGGGATGCTTGTTGGACTAGGCGGGAAATCTGAACCAACGACCTGGAATTGAAGGCGGAGGCCCAATGAGGGCGGCCTTCAATTCGCACGGCGCCGAAATAAGTAAACATTTGAATAAATCAAAACAACGACAAGCAACAACAAATAAACGGATAAACAAATGATTAGATAAGCAAAAAAATTGATAAATAAAAAATTCCAGTTTTTTCAATTCTCAAGAATTCGAAAAAACGACTGTACAAATAAATGAACGAATAAATGAATGTATAATTAAATGAACATCCGGTCAAAAATGATGAAATATGCAGCCAGATTATAAAATATTCAAAGAAATATTATTTATTAAAAAATTAAAATTAAAATTTTAGTTTTGAATAAATAAGCAACCAAAAGTAATTAAATAAACGGGCAATAAATGAATGAATAAATAAATAGCTAAGTGTATGAAAATAGATAATGGGATAAAAAATAATTAGAAGAAAGTAATAAAGGAAACTAATTAGATAAGGAAATAAATAATGAGTAAGTGGATAAATAAACAGATTGGTGGATAAATAAATATTCAAAAGGGTGAGCCGATAGCTACAAATAAACATCAAATAAACAACCCAAATGACTGCAATAAATTACTAGTTGAAAAAGAAAAGAGTAAAATTCAATAAACATAAGTAAAATAAACAAATAAACAAACATAACAAATGTAAGCAATGGCAAACAAGAAATAAAAATAAAGCAATAAATAAATAACTAGATAGGCGCATAAATTGATAAATAAAAATTGAATGAACAAAATAAAAATATATGAACAAATAAATAGATGTATAGTTATATGAGTAAGCGGTCAGAATTAAGTAAATGTACAGGTAGGTTATAAAATAGATAACGATATATTATTTATTTAGGCATGCAAAATAAAAAGAAGGGTTGTAAATAAATAAGTGACAAAAGTAGGTAAATAAATAGGCAACAAAAATAAGTTTGGATAGATAGATAGGGAAAATAAATTATGGACTAAAAAATAGTTAGCGGAAAAGCAAGCATCCGCAAAAAAGAAATAGACGGCACGTGTCCGTCTGAGAAGAAAGAAATAATGCCATGTGCATTAGCTGGCCACCACAAGTCGTTAAATCGTTAAGTGTAAGTCGTTAGGTGTAAAGATCAAATCTGTTTAGGTGGCCACAGTATACCGCAAAGGTATGTTGCGTAGCCCATCCCGGGCAGAGGGTTCTTGTATCCTTGAGCATACTAATAGTGAATTCAGCAAATCAAAAATAGGGTATAAAGAGGTGTAAATAATAGCATAAAGCAGTGAACAGTTAAAAATAAATAAACAATTAGTTCAAAGCAAATATTAGGTTGTCCGGAAAGCTCTACGCGTTTTGTGTTACTATTTTTCATGCGTCTGTTATTAGCTAAAATTTCAACCTGCATTGCGCATTAATGCTACTTTCTGTACAGAATTTTTCGCTCTGTCTGACTAAATAATTTATGTTTCAACGTTGTTTTCTATTTCTGTTCTTGAAGGGCTTATCGAAGTATGTCGAAAGAGCAATTCCGAACGACATTTATTTTGACTTCAAATTGGGACGATCCGCGGCCGAGACAGACCGACAAGTCATTAAAGTGTGGGGACCTAGTAGTGTTGGAGAAAGCACTGTGCGCCAGTGGTTCAGAGGATTTCAGACCGGATTTCAGATTTCAGCCTCGAAGATGACCCCCGTAAATAGCAGTCGACCTAGAGGGATCCTGGACGACGAGTTGAAGGAGTTCGTGAAAGCTGAGCCATACCAAGCAGTTCGCGGGATCGTGAAAGAGCTAGACGTAAGTAAGTAGTAACAAAACTGACCCGTTTCGGATCGAATCATCGCTTGTGATGAAAAGTGGATTGTCTATGATAACAGGAAACGTTCCGACAGCGGTTGGACGCCGACGAACCTCCTAGTCATTTTCCAAAAGCGAACTTCCGCCAGATGAAGGTAGTGGTCACTGTGTGGTAGTCGGCGGCTGGTGTGATCCATTACAACTTTTCGGCACCAGTCCAAGCGATCTCAGCATTCTGCAAAGGAAATCGACGAAGTGCACCGAAAATGGCGTCGACTTCAGCCAGCATTGGTCAACAGAAGAGGCCCGATTTTTTTTGCACGATAACGCCCGCCCACATGTTTCACAAATCACTATTCGAAAATTAAAGGAATTAAGGGTTGATGTTCTGCCTCACCCGCCATATTCCCCAGGTCCCTCACCAAGCGACTGCATCTTTTCAAACACTTTCAGAACTTTCTCGCTGGTAAAACCTTCACCAATCAGGACCAAGCCAAATCAGCTTTCTGGATTTTGTCGAGTCTCGACCACCCAATTTTTTCGCTGATGGAATAAGTCGACAGGTTGCCGTTGGCAAAAGCGTGCTGATTCGAATGGTGCTCATTTCAACCAAATCCGTCAAGAGTTGAGAAAATTATCGTAGTCCAAAGTAAGCACTCAAAGCGCTGGGAACTTTTTGGACAACCTAATAAATGGATAAATAAATAAGGGGTTTGCTGGCTGCTTTTTGTTAGGCAGAAATCGTTCGCTGCTGCAAGTAAGCAACTTACTGACCAAACGCAGTAAAAAAAACTGTGCAGAAGTTGAATAAGAAGTGGTAAGTGCTGAGATAACTCACTGGCAATTTGAAGCCGTTCTTTGAATGTCGGCAGAGATCTGTGGTAGTGTTGAGCATAGAGTTCGACCGTACGGGGTGCAGTCCTGATACATTTGCGCTGCTGTTGGACAGAAGGCGCAGCCTTAAGCAAGATATAGGAGTTCGATACAGGAAGTTTGTGAAAGGAATGAACCTGCTGGCACTGCTGGTCTCATGCACGACACGTCGCTCACTAGGAGACCCATGTCGGTTCGCCATTTATGGCCGCTGCCACAGGTCAGAGTCGAACCGCCGAACGCAAGCGGATTCACTCGCCCCGGTGTCCAGACGTAGGCCTGTGTGTCAGCTGGACAGGTGAATCGCATTCTGAAAGAATTCCAGTAGTCTTCAGCTTCTCTCCTTTTCAAACCTCGGCATTGAAAGTTGCTGTTAACCAAATTATTTTGCGTCACACGAGATTTTCAGGTGGATCTTTGTTCAACAGGTCCGGATGTTTCGACTTCTCCTTGACTTCGGAGCCAGTTGAATACGCAAAGACAGATTCACATAAGTCAGTTGGCCAGTAAAACCGATTTGCCCTGAATGGACGCCTTGAATTCGGAAATTTCTCGAACCTCTCCTAGCCCGGTGGACCACAGAGTTAAAAATTATGTAACGAGTTGACTAGATGTTCACAGAGCAGCTTGAAGAGAACACAATAGAACCTAAAGAACAAATGCTAAACGAACAAACAAGCGAAAAATAGACAAATAGCCGTGGTTCTAAGAACATCTCGGCGGTCAAAGCGCATTCAAACACATCTGATCGCCGCCTGACATGTGATAACCCGGATTCCTCATAGAGAGGGGGCGCATGTATGTTATTTTTCCTTTTCGTTCGTGAAATTAATCAGTTTAGGCCCTCTTCTGTTCTCTTCAATCCGCTCTGTGAGTGTCAGGTCAATTTGTTGCATAATTTTTAATTCTGTGCCCCCAGACTAGGATAGATGAGATATCTCTTTTGAAGGTCCACGTCGCTTACGGCGCTGCTCTGCTGTGGAAGAAAACAGCCTGCTCGAAGCCTTCAAAGCCAAGCCCAATTCAACGGCTCGTGAAATAGCGGCGAATCTTACGGTTTCCACGCTGATCGCCGGCTGGACCTAACGAAAAGAAGGTTCTTCTGTGTTGCTGATGTGACCCAGAAGGGATGTTTCACTGGGAAATTGCTGATGATGAGATCACAGTAACAGCGTCAGTCCGCGCTATCCAACTTCAAACCCTGACCCATGTCATGTGAAAAAACGCCCAGAACGGGAGCATGTCTACCACCACATCGCGGAAGTGATTCGCAAAAAAATCGAGAACTAAGCTGGTGATGTTTACCCCTCCACGGTACAGCACCGAAGCAGCTACTCCGAAATAAAAAGTTTGGTGACCGCTGTCGGCTGGAGATGGGGATCGTGTCTTAGTTTGCTTAAATTCTTCACAGCCTCCGGAATTCTGGCGAAATCTTAGATTTCAGAAGGGATTATATGTTGAGATTTTAATTTGAGACGATTGTTTCAGCTGCGCTACTTGTTGTGTTAATTTTGCAACACGATTCGAATAACCTAATATGTACATATACCATTTTCACGTCGAACGTGAGATATTTCAAATCAAGTTGAGCATAATTTTCAAATCAAATTGGACACTCTTCTAGACTAGTCTAAAACTTTCCAAAGCTTTTTCCAAAGCTAATTCTTCCAAAATAAAACGAGTACATTCTACGTACATTAAACTAAAGACTATCCAAAAAAGTTGGAATATTTTTTCATCCAAGGAAAAGCTTTCGGTGAAAGTTTTGACTGCACGGCGCCATCTGTGTTTTAAATGCGCTATAAGTTGTTTTTGCTTGCTTAAATAAATTTTAATTTATTATTTTTTCAAAACTTTTTTAAAGATAAAATTATTGCACTTATTGGAGCAGATAAACGAAAAAATTTCAGAGGATGTTATACCAAATTTTCCTTGGGCAAAAATTTTCCTAACCATCTTATTGCGTCTGTAGTTTAACTCGCCTGAAGGTCGTTTCGATTCAGAAGAGTTCGCTTTGTTTTCAAACGTCTTGAAACTAGCTTAGAATGGTGTCCAGTTTGTTTTGCAAAGTGTCCATTTCGACGTGAAGATAGTAGATGTATTCGGAGTGAACGGCAGTGGATCTTTATGGGAAGGCTTCATCTTGCTCGTAAAACTGAATATGGAGGTTATGAGTCTCGCTTCTGAACACTTTCTTTGGACCATCATCTTTGAATTTAAACGTATACACGTACCATGAACACATTGGTAGAAGGAAAGAAACCCGTTGTGTTCAAAATGGGTTGGGTATGGTTCTTCAAGGTTACTGTACACTTATGTCTTTTTTAGAAAAATAAATTTTCTAAAAGCGCTAGAAAGTTCCGCAGTTTTTACATTTTTACAATGTAAAATAAACAAAATAAAATAAATGACGGCGTTATTCAATACCTTTTGGGATGTGCCACGCATTCCACTTCTATGGGATATCGTGGAGGCGATTTGAAGGCGTATATGGTCATACAATGACTTGTGGTGGCCAGCAGGGGTGTGCGTAATTACGATTTACGAAATTTCGAACTTCATTTACGCACACCCCTGGTGGCCAGCCGATGAACAAGTCAGGGCTGTATCCTTCCTAGACAAGTCTGGTACCAATTCACTGACACCGGAGGGATGAAAGGCTTGTTTGGCCTGGCGAGAAATCCGAACCAGGAACCTCGTATTGGGTGCGCGAGACAGTCGGTACCTCCTTCGACTGCGCTGCACGCGCTCCTTTACAGTGTACTACACACAAATTGAGAGAAAAGTGGGAAAAGTATACGTGCAGCTAGTCGATCCGCTGGTGGTGATGACTCGTGCTGCTGCAGCCGTTGGACATGGTGTTCGGTTAGTCTCGCCGTTGCAGTTGTTCCGGTACAGCGGTCGCGGACATAACACGCAAGGCGGAGGAGGCGGCACCGGTGTTGTGGTCGTCGTTGTCGTCGTCGCCGTTGTCGTCGTCGTCGTCGTTGTCATCGCGGTTGTGACCGGCACCACTTAAATTCGATTAAAGAAGTTTTCAGCATAAGCCATCTGAGGGTACATAGTGGTATTATGATCAAGCGAGTGCAAGAGGCGGTGCAGGAGATGCGCTAGCCAATCAGAGCACCGACTGCTCCAATTGCCTACTATTCACTTCACGCACTGTTGATTCTTTATAACACAAGCATCCGTTTTCGCTTCGGTTCCTCGATTCAACTACAGAGCAGGCTGAAGCAGGTTGGGCAGAAACCCGCTAACTAGGAAAAGGTTTCGACCTCATATGGAACTTTAAGTTGAGACCTGGATCCTTGGAAAGAGCTCGGAATGCTGATTGCGAGTATGGGTGTTAAAATTATAAAATGAAACTCCTGAGTGAGTTATGACCCGCCGAAGTTAAGTGCCCTGACCATAGGCTGGCCTTGCAAAAGAGCTGACGCGAGAACGATGTCTCATAGGGGCTCCGTAAGAAGTGGCTCAGCTGTGGCGGTGGAGAAGGGGTAGCGCTGCCGATCGTCATGTGTGACGTAGTTGGTTCGGTCCTCGTTGTTGTCGCTTTTTTTGCGCATCATGATTTAGCTTCGAAATGACCTTTTATTCTAAATCATGACACGTGTTTGATTAAACAGCTAGGAAAACTATCATACACATTTGGCAACGATTCCTGAAGGCAAGAAAGTGCTATGGTGATATTTTTATTTACCATTTTGCACAAGTAGAGTCCAAATCTTATATTGAACAACTGTAGGTGAAAAGCATGAAGGATTTCCGCAGCGGGATCACTTCGAAACACCAAACCTTGTTGCCAGAGGGGCTATTTCACATGTGGGCTACTTTGCACCCTAGGTTTTCAAACTTTTTGAAATAAGCATGGCATAGGGCAGGCTACGATGATGATCACCCAGTGTGTTTGCCACTCCTGGTGAACACTTGTTTGATTTGCAACAATTACTGTTTCGTTGCTGGTTGTAGAGAGGCTGCATGTATGGGATGTGTAGTGTGTGAGCAACATGTCTGTTTCACACACTTTTTTACTTTGTTAAATGAATGCCGAGATTGTTAGAAACACCTTCAGTTGTTCAATATGTAGGATTATTTAGCTTTGCAACGCAATTTTGCATAAAATTCTAGTCTTGTTATGACTTGAACATTTTAGCAAACGTTAGACTATGCGTAAAGGTAAGTCCGTCCGCGTGTGCATACGTGCGTCCGCGCAAAATTAATAGACAGTGAATGAGCAGCTTCACAGCACGCAGTCAGAAACAACCATTCAACTGATATCGATACGATTTCCGCCGGACAAGCGTAGAAACTAGTAAGCACTTCTATATAAAACAGCCAACCCGTCTATGTATCCGCCTGTGCGTCCGCGTCATAATAGTGGACAATAAATAGCTTCACAGTGGGTTCGTAGCCCGAACCAGCCGACCTACTGACACCGGTTGATGTGAATATGATGACCGTTGGTCAGGCTTCACAGGAAGTAAACAGTGCCAATGCGACGGTTAATATTGATTGATTTTATCGATCAGGACCCAGAGACAACTGCTAAGGAGGTTCCTCGATTCAACCACTGGCTAATGCAGATTTGGCGGAAAACCGCTAACAGTTGTTCAACACAATATTTAGACTCGATTTGTGCAAAATAGTAAATAAAAAGGTTACCATAGCAGTTTTTTGCCTTCTAGCATTTTCACAAACGCGCATGATGGTTTTCCCGGCTATGTAATCAAACACGTGTTATAATTCAGAATAAAAGATCATTTCGAAGAGAAATCATGATGTCTCTTCGAAATCATCTTTTATTCCGAATTATAACAGAAGCCTTACATCGCTGCAACATCTATATAGAGAGAAAGGTCACTTCATCGAAGAACAAGACAGCCTTTTATAGGTTTGTAAGCTCTCGGCTTGGGAGTGATAATCACATTCCCAACCTGTTTAATGAATGTGGTGTATTGGATTCCACAATAAAAGAAAAAGCTGACTTATTGGGACAAGTTTTTCAGGATGTTTACAATAAGAACCAGGTTGATGATTACAGTTCTATAGTTAGTGGCGTAGAGGATCTACCCCGTTTTCCCAAAATGAATTCTACGTTGTGGTTTCGCAACGAAGAGATTATTGACGTGTTGTCTAAATGGCCAAAATCTTCTTCAATATTACCGGATATTACCCGATATGTTTCATAAAAAATGTTATCCATTACACTGCATATCCTTTAGAACACTTATTTAATCTGAGCTACACAAGAGCAGAAATCCCTGCCAGGTAGAAGCACGCGTTTATCACCCCAATTTCAAAAAAGGCTCCACAAAATGATCCTAGAAACTACTGACCTGTCAGTATCACCTCAGTTTTTGCGAGAACTTTTGAAAAAATTCTCAAGCGACATGTCTTATTGCACTTTGATGCTCACGGTGTAATATCTGACACTCAGTACGGGTTTCTGAAAGGCAGGTCTGTAGAAACAGCCGTTCTCACCTCATTAAATGACTGGTCGAAAGCACTGGAAGACAAAAAATGTTCAGACGTACTGCATTTTGACTTCTCAAACGCTTTTGACAAAGTCCCGGTAGAGAAATTGGTTGTCAAGATGGAGGCGGTAGGAATTCATCCTATGATCATAAGCTGGGTTCGGCAATTTTTAAGCAGAAGGACTTACCAGGTTAAGATTAAAGGCCAGTACTCCAAGGTCTTTTCCACATTTAGCGGTGTTCCCAAGGTGGGGTATTATCCCCAATCTTACTCCTGCTGTACACGTACGAACTCCCAAACAGCATTGCTAGCCTAGGGGTCAAATGTAAAATGTACGCTGATGATGTAAATATCTACAAAACTATCCGTACCACCGATGATCAAAAGGATCTTCAGACGGCGATTGATTTCATGAGCTCCTGGTCAGATAAGTGGGAATTACCTCTTGCAACTGAGAATACGCACCTTTTAGTGATTGGGTCTAAAAATCGTACTCATTCACCGACGTAAGGGTTAATGGTCAGGCCATAGAAAAAGTTGACGAAGTTCAGGATTTGGGCTTTGTTATAACGAGTGACCTATGTTTTTCAAAACACTGCAGACTCTTGGTGAAAAAAGCCAGTTTTCGCATTTATAACCTCTTCAGAGTTCCGAAATGCAGGTTTCCAGAGGTGTACATAAAGGCCTTTAAAACCTATGTACGACCTATCGTGGAAACCGGGACAACCGTGTTGAACCCCACTAAGAAGAGGGATACTGATCTCTTGGAAAGCATCCAAAACAGCTTCACCAGGAAACTTATGATGAGGTGTTTCTCTGTGGATTACAGTTCGATTACCAATGGTTCTCAACGGTCTGCGCTTTTTGGTCCCCCATCTCTAAGCAAAAGAAGAAAATGGCTGATGTTATCATGATGTACAAAATTCTGGCCGAGAAGCTATCAATCAATCCAGATGATTTCGTTGATGGGTCGCTGACGAAATCGGGAAGAGGAAAGCTCAAACTTCGGGTCTCTGTCGTTAAATCACGAGTCAGGTCAGACTTCCTAACCTACAGGATTCTTAAGGAATTCAATTGTTGCTTGGCAAGTATGATGATTTAACGATGCTGTCTGCTCAAGGGTGTAGAAGGTTTGTTGGGTAATCCGGGAATTTCTTGATGACTGATATTATTGATGTCGCGCTGCTTGATTTATGTTATATATCCGTGTAACTGATGGTTTGTTGTTGTTTTTAACGCTGTTTACGCTAGACTTTCGTCTATGCCTCAATAAAAAAAATGTGTAAAAGAAGAAGTATCAGTGAGGACCGAACCAACGACGTCAAAAGCGACGACCAAAGCACTGCCTCTGCGCCACCGACGCCCGTTCTTCTTCTCGTTCTAAGCCCCTATGACTCATCGCTCTTGCGCCTGCTCTTTCGCACAACCAACCTATGGTCAGGGACCTCACTTCGGCAGGTCATGGGAGGTCGAAACCCTTCCCTAGTAAGTATCGTCAAGTGTGGGACAGGGTTCATTCTTCAATCACTGGGTGGCATTTCATTACGAAAGCTATCAAAATATCGATTATCAAGCGCAAGTAATTAATAATGTTGGTGGCTCTCATTGTGTCGCGCCACTCGATTACTGTAGTATAAATCCCGTCTAGCAGATCGCGGTTTTAGTTGCCCTATCGCTTCTCTATGGAGCCCAATCACAACAATTCAAATATCTTGAAATTCTGGGCAGTCGGAACCAATCCGATATTGAAAACTTCTGGATTACAAACATTGGGCAAAAAATCTGCAAAAGGCAAGTTCCTATGGAACTTTTCTCTGAGTTGCTCGCTGCTATCTATCACGTTAAGAAATGAGATGAAACGGTCTATGTTGCAAACGTGGGCAGCATTGAGAGGTCGCTAACGAATGCAATCAAAGCTTCGGCAGTATGTAATACGATTCCGACAAACACACCTCCGAATGGCCACAGTATACCGATTATCTACAGAGCGCGAAAACTGTGCGTTGGGTCTTTTGTACGCACTCTTGTACGCCTAAGCCTCACGTTCTTCAGGATCTTTCGAGGCGACACAAGCGTAAGCTGCTCGCAGACATAGAAGCAGCGGTAGCATCAGTCCAAGTGTTGTTCGTATTCAGCGCTCTCCTGGAATTTATTGCAGCTGTTTCACAGGTAGACTTAGAGCATATGAGACATATAGCATTAATCTAGTCGAACAAATAGAACAGATTGAACACTACAGTACCGGACATGTCTTTTGGTCATTGGCCGAAAAAGCCGCGCCGGCCAACATAGGCCGCTTTGGAGCGTTCCAAAGCGGCCTTTTTGAACAAGTTCTTTAGAAACGAAATACTTGTGAAAATAAACATATATTTGAACTCAGCAGCTCAAGCTCTATCTTTTGGTATATAAATCTCAGTAGAGTTGAACAATGCATATAGGCCCGACAGAATCAATCGAGTAGGCGCGGCGCGACAACCTGCAGAGCGAGCGTTTGGGGAATTTTATCGGAAATTTCCAGCCGTTCTAATAAGAAATTGCTCTAAGACTGTCTAGCTTGCATTTAGAGTGCGCCGTGAACAATGCATACAGAATCGGACCTACCAATCGAGTGAGCGCGACATCCTGTAGAGCGAGCGTTTGGGGAGTTTTATCACAAATTTGCAGCTGCCCTACTCAGGAATTGCTCCAAACCTATCCAGCGAGCCTTTGGAGTGCGCCGTGCACAATGCATATATTATCGAACCTATCAATCGAGTGGGAGCGACCGCTTGCAAATTGCACGCGCGGCCGTGTTCGGAGCGCAATAACTCTGTCAGGTCCGAATCGTTTCGGCTGCAACTCGTGGGTTTTGTAGGCAGTAAAACGTTGTAGTAGCAAGCTAAAGTCGAACGGTGTAGCTTATGATTAGGTAAAGTTACAGGGGCGCGAATATGCAGGTGAGGCTTGCGTGACGCATTTTTTCCGATTTCGGTGGACCACTGCGAGAAGACGCGGCGGGCTAACGGCCTCAAAATGCGTATGCTAGCAGGACAATTAATGTACGTTATGAAGACATGCTCACAATTCCCTAGCTTTCTGAAGTGCCTAGCCCCATCTGCCAATAGATAGTGGTTAGAGTTTCTTGAGTTCTTGCATGCCCAGATTTGAGTTTTCGACACTCGCAATGGTACGGCTCTATTCACCGTAAAAAGCGCTATCGAATGGTGTCAATTTCGGCCGATTTTGGAAACATCGATTTTTTTGACAATTTCTCATCGAGGATGAGACCGCTCCAGGCCGTTGCAGGCGGACGATGACGTCATCGAAAATCG
>OX375866.1:88493617-88604033 GCA_947359475.1 Heligmosomoides polygyrus bakeri | reverse complement strand
CTCAGAACTTCTCAGCTGCCTAAACTGCCTTAGCCCCATCTGCCGTTATAGGGCGGCGGTTGAAGTTTCCTGCCCTCTTATTTGCCCACATTTGGGTTTCCGACAATCCCAGTAACACCGTTTTGTTCATAACGAAAAGCTCTATCGAATGGCGTCACTCCCGACCAATTTCAAAAAATTGATTTTTTGACAATATCGAGGACGTGGGCGCCCTAGGCCGAGCTGCGCGTGCGATGACGTCATCGAAAACCGGTGTTTTCGAAATTGGCCAAATTTCATCGTGCAAACTTCGTCCAAAATCGTCCAGGGGTGATTTGGGGCGCTGATTAGGAATCCGACGTCCGTTTCTGAAAAATCCGTAGACTTCAGCAGGTTAGTTCCCGTTTGAGCGTGGTCGGGTCAGGATCACCGTTCACCCTCAGTTACCGGTATAAGTGGTCTCCTGCCGTAATCGTCCAAATGTACTTCGGCATCGGGTTCGGCACCCCGAATAAGTCCCCGACCCTATACGAATTTTGAGCAAAATCGGCGATCCTGACCCGACCACCCTCAAACAGGAACTAACCTGCTGAAGTCGACGAATTTTTCAGAAACGGACGTCGGATTCCTAATCAGCGCCCCAAATAAGCCCTAGACGATTTTGGACGAAGTTTGCACGATGAAATTTGGCCAATTTCGAAAATGCCGGTTTTCGATGACGTCATCGCCCGCGCAGCTCGGCCTAGGGCCGGCAGCAGACTCTTGCGGGTGCCGCGGACCCGCGGGGGCAGACATAACTCCAACGCCGCGCGAACCCCCCTGGCGTCGCACACGGTGCGCGGCGAAATTGGACCAGTTGTCGCGGTCCGATGCTTCCGACGGCTAGAAACGTTTCCTACAGGGACATGCGGCACGCCTTGCCTTATTTCAACGTTTATTGGACCCTGGTGATGGTATATGAATGTGGTTTCAACAGGACGATCAGCGACAGTTTATACAGGAATCCTGGTCATGTGGATGGTTTTTAGCGTCAGTATTTGCCATCTACAACTTCTTCGTCACCGTAAAGTACCTCCGTCACCGTAAAGTACCTCAAGTGCTCTGTTCGCATACGCATTTTGAGGTCGTTAGGTCTCCGCGTCTTCCTGCAGAGATCGACTGAAATCCGAAAAAAATCGTGTCACACAAGGCTAACCTGCATATTCGCGCCCCTGTAACTTTACCTAATCATAAGCTACACCGTTCGACTTTGGCTTGCTACTACAACGTTTCACTGCCTACAAGACCCAAGAGTTGCAGCGGAAACGATTCGGATCTGACGGAGTTATTGCGCTCCGAACACGCCCTTGCGTCCTATTTGGCAAGACGAGGGTCAATGTTCTCCCCGCTCTTATTGGCCCAGATCACAGTTCTCCATACCCCTAGTAACACCGTTGAAATCAGTAGGAAAAGTTCTATCAAACGGTATCAAGCTTGGCCAATTTCGAAAACATCGATTTTCGATGACGTCATCGTCCGTCTGCGACGGCCTAGAGCGGTCTCGTCCTCGATGCAAAATTGTCGAAAAATCGATGTTTCCAAAATCGGCCGAAATTGACACCATTCGATAGCGCTTTTCACACTGAACAGAGCAGTACCATTGCGAGTGTCGAAAACTCAAATCTGGGCGTGCAAGGACTCAAGAAACTCTAACCGCTATCTTCCGCCACTCTAAATTGGCAGATGGGGCTAAGGCACTTCAGGAAACTAGGGAGTTGTGAGCAAGTCCTCATAAAGTACATTAATTGTCCTGCTCGCATACGCATTTTGAGGCCGTTAGCCCGCCGCGTCTTCTCGCAGTGGTCCACCGAAGTCGGAAAAAATGCGTCACGCAAGCCTCACCTGCATATTCGCGCCCCTGTAACTTTACCTAATCATAAGCTACACCGTTCGACTTTAGCTTGCTACTACAACGTTCTACTGCCTACAAAACCCACGAGTTGCAGCCGAAACGATTCGGACCTGACAGAGTTATTGCGCTGCGAACACGGCCGCGCGTGCAATTTGCAAGCGGTCGCTCCCACTCGATTGATAG
Source organism: Heligmosomoides polygyrus bakeri (assembly GCA_947359475.1). Taxonomy (NCBI): domain Eukaryota; kingdom Metazoa; phylum Nematoda; class Chromadorea; order Rhabditida; family Heligmosomidae; genus Heligmosomoides; species Heligmosomoides polygyrus. Next base: position 88,601,980 of record OX375866.1, on the reverse strand, counting down.
GTTCGATAATATATGCATTGTGCACGGCGCACTCCAAAGGCTCGCTGGATAGGTTTGGAGCAATTCCTGAGTAGGGCAGCTGCAAATTTGTGATAAAACTCCCCAAACGCTCGCTCTACAGGATGTCGCGCTCACTCGATTGGTAGGTCCGATTCTGTATGCATTGTTCACGGCGCACTCCAAATTCAAGCTAGACAGTCTTAGAGCAATTTCTTATTAGGACGGCTGGAAATTTCCGATAAAATTCCCCAAACGCTCGCTCTACAGGTTGTCGCGCCGCGCCTACTCGATTGATTCTGTCGGGCCTATATGCATTGTTCAACTCTACTGAGATTTATATACCAAAAGATAGAGCTTGAGCTGCTGAGTTCAAATATATGTTTATTTTTACAAGTATTTCGTTTCTAAAGAACTTATTCAAAAAGGCCGCTTTGGAACGCTCCAAAGCGGCCTATGTTGGCCGGCGCGGCTTTTTCGGCCAATGACCAAAAGACATGTCCGGTACTGTATGTTCAGATACAGAACTTCACGGCATGGTTTCGGACGCTGAGACACTGTGAGGTGAGGAAGCATCGCAGCGTGCTTCCATAAGGATGTGTTGTTGCGATCAAAGCTCTAGCGCTAGGCGGAACTCGAACCGCCACCACCACCAATCTTAATGTTAGACTCCTTCAAAAAATGGGAAGTTGTCCTCAGTTGTCCGGAAAGTTCTCAGCGTTTTGTGTTACGTTTTGTCAGTCGTCTATTATTAAGTAAAAATTCAACTCGCATTGCGCATTAATGCTACTTTCTGTACAGAATTTTTCGCTCTGCCTGAATAAATAATTTGTTTCAACGTTGTTTTATATTTTTGTTCTTGAAAGGGTTGTTTAAGTATGTCGAAGGAGCAATTCCGAACGATATTTTATTTTAACATCAAATTGGGGCAGTCCGTAGCCGAGACAGCTCGACAAACCAGTCATGTGTGGGAGCCTAATAGTGTTGAAAAAAGCACTGTGCCCCAGTGATTCGGTAGATTTCGGACCGGAGATTTCAGCCTCGAAGGTGAGCCCCGTAGCAGTCGAACTAGAGCAATCCTGGACGACGAATTGGATGAATTGGTGGAAGCTGAATCATCCCAGACAGTTCGCGGGATGGCGGAAGAGCTGGACAGTAGTACTGCTGTTGCGGATGCTTTGAAGCGCCTTGGGAAGGTGAAAAAGCTCAAAAAGTGGGTGCCCTCCTCCCATCCGAGTTGAGTGAGCGGCAGAGATTGTCACGCTTCGAGATTTGTTCTTCTCAACTTTTACACAACAAAACTGACCCGTTTTTGGATTGAATCGTCACTTTTGATGAAAAGTAGATTCTGTGTGATAACAGGAAAACTTCTGGACAATGGCTGGACACCGACGGACCCCCTAGGCATTTTCCAAAGGCGAACCTCCATCAAAAAAGGTAATGGTTACTGGGTGGTGGTCGGCGGCTCGTGTGATCCACTACAAGTTGTTGGCACCAGTCCAAACGATCACAGCGGATTCCTTCTATAAGGAAATCGACGAAATGCACCGAAAATGGCGTCGATTTCAGCCAGCATTGGTCAACAGAAGAGGCCCTATTCTTTTGCACGATAACGCTCGTACAAGCGTTTCACAATTCACTATTCGAAAATTAAACGAATTATGGGTTGAAGTTCCGCCTCATCCGCCATATTCCCCAGACCTCTCACCGACCGACTACCACCTTTTCAAACACTCTCAGAACTTCCCGCTGGAAAAAACCTTCACCAATCAGGACCAAGCCAAAACAGCTTTCGTGGATTTTGTCGAATCTCGACCACCTAAGTTTTTTCGGCGGGTGGCCCCTTGGCAAAGGCGTTGATTCGAGCGGTGCTTATTTCGCCTCAATCCGATGGTGATGAGAAGAAAGATAAGCCAATGAGAAAGCTATGGTAGTTCAAAGTGAAGTACTCAAAACGCTGAGAACTTTCCGGACATCCCCATAAATATAGGCTTTCTTCACTTTGCAATGGTAGTGTGTAAATGCTTCCAGTTACGGTAGAAACTTGCCTTGAACTAACCGTAAGGCTTACAATGCACTAAAGGTGCTCAAGCGGCATAGCATATTAGGCAGCGCGCAGATCGCGAGTGTGTAACGCGGAGAGGAGTGGAAACATCAGGAGGACATGCAGTTGACAAGGAATCCCGCGCATAGTCAAACTGTGTCAATGTGGAGTGCGCTGACCTTTGACTTAGGCCATGGGTGCAGGTGCAGAGATAAGGGATTCTCGTCATTTGCACGAATTAGCGGAGCTGCCGCTGCGCCGCGCGATTCATCTTGTTCATTAGTCGGCATCGGTCAAAACGGGGGAACATGAACTCTAGGCGACACTGTCTGACATTCGCTCTGGTGGCTTCTTGCCGTCTCACCAGTTTTGAGGAAGCGACTGATTTCACCGTCGTACGTCCTTCCACTGCAAGAAGAACTGCCTGAAGGAACAGATTGGCAAGAAGTTTATTTTTGTTTTTGTTTTTGCATATGCGCGTGTAGTTTGGGGCGAAACCAACTACATATCTTCGAGAATTTGAAAAATGAAAATATAACCTTCTACCACGAAGGTTTACAGAAAGCAATGTTTCTGCACGAAAAAGAACGCTTTGTGAGACGTACAGTACTACAAAAGACAACATTAAGGCAACACTTGGAAGTGTCCAACCCCAGAATGAGCCGGCCTGTCAGGCCACGTGGCCTCTGAGGAGTCCGCTGCACCGGTGGATTATGTGTGCGGCCTTCCGAGGCTATGTGTAGAGGCACGAACGGAGTCGAGGACTTACATGTGCGCTGCTCTATTGGGGGGGGGCAAAAGTAATGAGACAAAATGAAAAAAATCTTTATCTCTTTATAACTCAATTACAACTCAACGATGCTGAGGAGTGTATTTGCCATTAAGCGCAAGGACCTTGCTGCCATCGCTCAGCCAACTTCCTGATCCTATCCTCCCAGAACTGCTTGGGCCTAGTGTTGATCAACTGCTCGAAATGGTTGTCAAGGACTGCTTGGGTTCTTGTGTCCCTTCCGACTAGGAAGTCCTGTAGGCTCAATAGTAGTGGTAGTCGCATGGAGAGATGTCCAGCGAATACGGTGGGTGAGGCATGTGAACGTAGCCCAGCTGGCCAAGCTTATCCGTGGTTACTTGTTCCCGATGGGGTGCGGCGTTGTCGAAGAGGAGGACCTTCTTGAAGCGCTGCGATTGAATAAGAGCGAGTTGCCGGCCCATCTCTTCTATTTTGTTAACCATGGCTTTGGAGTTCATCGTAGTGCTCTTGGGACACAGCTTCCGGTAAACCGATCCATGGGCGCAGAACCAAAATCTCCAAAGATGCTTCTCGCCGTGAACATCTCGCCGAACGAAGGTCGGTAACAGGTCACAAGGCCTCACCCAGACTCGCTGCTTGGCACCGTTAAGGTAGAAGACGTACTTCTCATCTTGCGTGAATATTGAGCCCAGGCTGCCCGAGGTTGGGAATCGGGAGAGATTTGCGCGACACAGGTCGACTCGTCAGACTGGGGTTTCGGCATGAGACAGGCTGAGGTTTTGGCATGCTTCTGGAAAGGGCGGAAGTGGTAACTTCTCAGATGGGTTTCAGTAAGTAGCATACAAACATGCAAATACGACAAGCACGAAACCAGACTCCAGCCACGAGATATATGGACACGGCATGGGGTGTCTCATTACTTTTGGCCCCCCCCCCCCCTAATAGATTTGCCTGCCACGGCTTAAGAAAGTAGGCCCATTTTTCCCCGACGGACGCCTCACGCCAATGCAGAATCTTTATTAAATAATTGACATCACTTTAAGTCAAGCTGGCACATTCAAATCAAAGCAGACGACTTCCGGTTGAACCGATTATGTTTGAAAAAAATTCGGAATAAATTCTTGCTGTAAAAATTCTTCGAGATATATTCTAAAGTGTAAAAAAAACAAAAATGCTTCGCTGGGTCAAAACAGGGATTACACCGTGTCCCTCTAACACGTCACTATTTTTGCATAGCTGGTAGTAGGGATGCTATATACGTAGTGCTGAAGAAGTTTTCGCAAAAGCACGACCTTTTCTAAGCGCAGCTCCATGTAAAGGATGAGGAAGAAAAGATAGCGTTGATCAGCTCTTGTTTAAAATGCCCCACGCACTTCACTCTTTTATCACATATCTTGATGGCAGTTTGAATGCGTATTTGGCCTCTGAAATAACTTCAGGGTTTTATTCACCCCAGGCAAGTTTGGTAGGAATCCACCCACCCCTCAAGAGAAGGAAGGCTTGTCTGATCTGCTTGGTCTTCAGAAGCTTTATTCGGGTGAACGCGACGCTGACCTTTTCCTCGTCAACGCTATCATGAGCTTTAGCTCCAAGTAAACGACGTTAATATGCTATCGAACAGATAAAGATAATTAGAGACGTAGTGGACCAGTGCACGGCGCAACCTCTCCATATACCACTTGATTTTTTCTCTGTAGTATACAGAAGGTCTCTAAAAATCAGTGTAAACCCATAGGGATTTCAGGAGCCTTCAGTGCTTCAATATTTACGATACTATTCTGTCCACATGATTAGGCGGAAATCGTGAGCCATTCAGAGCCCCGACCGGAGAAGCACCAGTCTAAATAGGCCACCGACCGTACACTTCGCGAATGGCACCCCAATCTAACGTCACCAGACAGGTCTGGTGTCTCTCCCTTCGCCATGTATGGCACATTAACGACTAGTACAAATATTTGCTTTTTGCGAGACATTTTTTGTGAACGATTACTAGGGGTTTAAAAAGTTTATAACGTTTATCTCAAAAATTTGCTTCCAAATTTAAAAATAAAAAGTATAAATAAATGCTTCTGAAATCAAAAAAAAAACAAACATAAAAAACATAAATATATAATAAATATAGTATCGCAAGTATTGTGATACTTGCGATACTTGCGACCCGTTCCTCAGCAACGATTTGTCTTGCGCGGGTTCCAACTTGTTGGCCATCTTGTTTGATCTTGAGCCAAAGTTGACCAGTGGACGAGCACCTTAATCGAGTTGATGTTAGACGTAAGGTTGTTGTTCCGATGAGCGAGCGAATCTTGTCATCGTAGAGGAGGACGACCGAGTGGTCGTTTCTTGCTGATTGGTACCCAATGCACAGTGGCGGTACTCCAACGTCCGTCCTTTCGTTTCATCATATGCTCAGCGAAATGAGGCTTCGCTTCATCGATATGAAGAATAACGTCCTGGACTCTGGACATTACTCGGATCTGTTCATTGTGCAATCCGGAGAGTCGCTGCTGGTGTAGAGAGATGCCGACCATCTTCCTTTCCAGTGCCGTTTGCACTCTTCGTAATTGATCTTCTGCTGCTTTTGTTATGGCCCATGTTTCGCAAGCGTAACATTGCGCAGGAAGAACTGTGAAGTTGAAGATATTAGCTCTCAGTTCACAATTATTGCAGTTCTCGACCATGCCCCTCACAGAATTGTACGCCGCCCATGCCGCTCTTTTCCTTCGTGATATTTCCGGCTTTAAGTCGTTCTTCATATTCAACAGTCTCCCGAGGTAGACGTAATCTTCGACTTCCTGTAAAGGAGCTTCTTCAAACAGTACTCGGTCACCGTCACTCGTTCCTCATAAATTTCGTCTTCGACATGTTGATCGTTAGTCCAGCCTCAGGTCCTTCGTGGTAAAACTCGTGTGACATTCTTGACGCCTGCTGCGTGGACTTTGTGATGAGGACAATATCGTCGGCAAATCTCAGGTGGTTCAGCTGCCTACCATCGACTTCGATGCCAAAGCCGCTCCAATTACAGCGACGGATGGTTGATTCCAAACACGCTGAGAAAAGGTTGGCAGAGATGAGATCAGCTTGACGTACGCCAGCCACCTCGCGTCTGTGGTGACGTCGGCGTCGCCGACATCGGCGACGGAAGTATAACACCCCCTGCTGAACTTTTGGCGACGCCTCCGGCGACGCTGTGTTGTGCCCCCCCCCCGTCGGCGACGTCGGCGACGTCGGCGACGCGTCGCCGAACCGAAGTACAACATAGGCCTTAGCAACGCGCGGCCACGAGCTCTTGCGTTCTAAAGACTCTGCGCCGAATAACGGCGGAGACGGTCCGACGACGAAGAACTGCAAAAACAAACAAAAAACTTGAACTTGAACACGCTTCTCAGCACGAAACGATGAGCTGTAGCTTCACACAGAGCCTGTATCACTTGCATCACCTGTCGTCCCTATAATATCCTTCGGATCCCCGCTTTAATTTGAGTGTAGCGGTTGGGGCATCCGAGATATCACGTGTCTATGTGCAATTTAATTGACGGCTACATAAGAGAATTCGGCGCTCTCATAAATTTATGAACATAGATAATATACATGACATTAATATAAGGCTCGGAGACGGGAAAACACACCGTCGTTCGAGCCGGACCAACACCACTATCTATTCCCCCTCTCGACCCGAAGGCGGGGCCGCCTAAGCTAACAGCGATAGGCTCGCTATCTCGCTAGCCATTTGAATAGGCGAGGCGGCCGGCCAGCTGCTACAAAGAGGGTCATCATCCTAGAGTCTACCATAACCCGGGTCTTCTCACATCCCTTACATCCCCGGCTCCGAAAGAGTCCCGGTCCCCGGGACTACAACAATATGGCGGGAATGCAAAGGCGGCGGTTGAGGATCGAGACGCTGACGAGGTGTTCCGGGCAGTCGTCGTTGGGTACGTAGAAGAGGAGGACATGCTGGTGGTATGGTATAACTGTATAATAGAGAGTAGAGGCTATTCAAGTGCTGAAAATAGACAAAGTTTTATATGGGATGGAGAAGAAAATTTTTTTTCGAAAAGTTCATTGTATTAGCAAATATATAATGTGTAGCTCAAATGGTTAATATGGTAGCATATAATAAGATAGCATATGATATATATATGTGCATGGTGAAAATTGTGTTCGCTGCGCGTGCTAGGTAGGGTAAATGACAGGGTTAAGCTAAAAACGGTTTTAAACGCGAAACTAAAGACAAGCGGGCTCGTTCATTGCGATTACTCGATATGATAGTTGGTGCTCCACAATTTGATCAGTGTGTGAAAATGTAGCATTGGACTTTACTAACAGTTATTCTACACGCAGCTATAGTCAATTATGAGGAAGAGCACAATACATCAGGGATTGTTGTATAAGAGCAACCGTGTGTCCTATTGTAAAACCAGGTTGAAGAACTTATGACAGAGAATTCGAAACACTAGTAGTATGTACGCAACTTTCCGTGTCCTCAAACAGCCAATCAGGTGGAATTTTGTTCTTCCCCTTGGTGTAGGGATCATAGAACTATGCGGGGACTAGGTGTTGTTATATTGTAAGACAACTTCCTGGTTGATGTAGAGCTGTTTTCAACTTTCAGTTGTTTTTCCGTAGTGAGTTCGGGTTTCTCTGTGTACATAGTTTCTTTTAAAACACCTACTGGGACACGTTTACCCTTACCTAACAAAGAAAACGACGGTTGTCGTATTGGTTTTGTTTTCAACCGTGACAATTTCCCAAAACCTAGCGTGTAGCTTACTGAAGTGGTCCATAAATTTAGTAGGTGTCACATAGATGACACTGTGGTAAGGACACCTTGCGAGAGCGAAACGCTCAGTTACTTATGGATCGCTTTGAACAAAAGAGGCCATCTGTCGTTAGTTGGCGGTTAACTACAGGTTTCTAGGTGAACTGTGGTGAATCGGGCACAATATTATTACGCGACAGTATAGAATGACAAGTGTGAACTTCTTACCGTTGAGGGTTTGGGGTAAGGGTCCGATCACGTCTGAATGGTCTGATCACTCGTTCCCATAGCCGCGCGGGTAGTTCAAAGTTACATAAAGGTTGAAGGTGGTTAAAGAAAACGAAGAAGAAGGAATTTTGACCGTAGTCGTCTGCAACCTGCTCGTACTAATCAGTTAATCCAATTTAGAGTTAAAAAGAATGAGAAAATTATGTTTTTTTGTTGTTGTTGGAAACCGCTTAATAGCGTTTTACAGTATTTTAAATTGCAGTTAGACCATGGAGAAAAATTGATTTTTTTCGGAAAAGGAGTAGTGAACCCCCTTTTTGTTATATAAATGACAAAAATTTTAAAAAATTCAAGTAAAGGTTCGTCACGTGTCTCTTCATTTGTTGGCAGTGAGTTGGCGGGTTGTTGAAGAGTCTGTCAGCGGCAGCCGAAGTTTATAGGTACTTTCGTACCTTCTAAAGTTTATTAGCGGCGAACGACAGTTATTTCTTGGCCAAAGAAAGAAGAGCGAACGCAGTAAGAGACATGAGAGAGTTGGTGTCATGATTTTTTTCTACTACTTCGCCGTGTAAAAAAAATCATCGCCTAATATTTTCTTTTATTTTGCGGGCACGAATATTCCTCTCTACCTGGCCAGGTTTTAGATGCGCTCAAACTTTTCCCAATCAGGGGTTTTTCCCCCCACCACACAATGTAATAGCCGGTCTTTATATTCATAAAAACGATTCCAATACCATATAATTCAAAGTGTTTGAGCGGTGTGGCGTCTGTACCTTATATGCAGTTCCCTCTACGGAAACACTCAAAAGTTCAAAATTCTGAGGCGGAATTTAATCAAAACTGGGAAGATATTCACTATTATTACCGGCGAAGTAGAGACATAGGAGAAGAGAAAAAATTGTTATAAACTTACGAGAGATCTCGCCGGCACCTCCATATAATATCCTTCGGATCCCCGCTTTAATTTGAGTGTAGCGGTTGGGGCATCCGAGATATCACGTGTCTATGTGCAATTTAATTGACGGCTACATAAGAGAATTCGGCGCTCTCATAAATTTATGAACATAGATAATATACATGACATTAATATAAGGCTCGGAGACGGGAAAACACACCGTCTCCGAGCCGGACCAACACCACTATCTATTCCCCCTCTCGACCCGAAGGCGGGGCCGCCTAAGCTAACAGCGATAGGCTCGCTATCTCGCTAGCCATTTGAATAGGCGAGGCGGCCGGCCAGCTGCTACAAAGAGGGTCATCATCCTAGAGTCTACCATAACCCGGGTCTTCTCACATCCCTTACATCCCGTTAATCATCGACTTGCTCGAGCGGGAGCCGGCTGCGTCTTCATTCGTCCCCGTCGCGTGCCAGAGTGGTCCAGTGGATCCTCCTCGCTCGAGGGACACGAATAGCGTCATATCGGTCGTTCAGGGCTTTCACGAAGAAGTCCGACCAACGCGTTGGTGGGCGTCTTGGTATTCTATTGACATCCCGCTGAATCCAGTTGGTAATGGCTCTCGTCCAGCGGGTGTCTGCCAATCGCATTACGTGGCCGGCCCACCTAATTTTTTACGACTTAGCCCATACGACGGCGTCTCTGATCTTCGAACGTCGGCGAAGCTCGGAACTCCGGAGGCCTTCCCTCACTTGCCTGAATCGTGCCACTCCGAGCATCGTCCTCTCGATTCCACGCTACGCGACGCTGATCGCGTGTTCATCCTGCTTTCGTATAGCCCAGGTCTCTGAGGCGTATTTTAGGACAGGAAGAACGGTGGAGTCGAATAGGTGGGCACGGAGTCGGACGTTCTTCGACTTCTTCGCGACTTCTTCGACGCTCTTGAAAGCTCCCAAAGCCGCTCGTTTCCTCCTGCTCAGCTCTGGCGCTAGGTCGTTGCCCATATTGACTTCGTGACCCAGATAGACGTAGCTGGAGCATTCGGAGATGTTCGTTTCGTTGAGCGGGAATGGGCATCAGAAACTCGTCAGTTCCTCATGAACATTGTCTTCGTAAGATTCAGCTGCTGTCCAACGTTCCCACATACACGAAGTCGGCCGGCATTTGCTCCTGACTGATGCTCGGTGTTATGAGCACGATGTCGTCAGCGAAGCGCAGATGGTGCAGCTGCCGACCGTCAACCTTCACTCCCATATCTTCCCATTCTAGTTCGCGCATAACGTTTTCGAGAGTGGCGCTGAAAATCTTAGGGGATATGGTATCCCCCTGCCGAACCCCTTTCTTTACGTCGATGAGGACGTCGTTGTAGAATGGTGAGATCTTGGTCGTGAATCCACTGTACAGCTCTCGAAGGACTCTGATGTACTGAGTAGGAACACCCTGAGTGAGCAGGGCGTCGATGACCGCTTCAGTCTCGACGGAGTCGAATGCCTTCTTTAGGTCGATGAACGTGAGGCACAGCGGCACCTTGTACTCTCGCGACACTTCGATGGGCTTCGTAATGTTGTGTGGTCGATCGTGCTGAATCCTCTCCGAAATCCTGCTTGTTCACATGGCTGTCCTTCGTCCAGAATTCTGCTGATCCTATTCAGGATGACTCGAGTGAACAACTTGTAGACTACGGACAGCAGGGTGATAGTTGCCAATGTTGTGCACGTCTCCCTTCTTGTACAAAAAGACGGTGCTGGTCTTCCACTGAGATGGAACCTTGCACTCCGACAGGTAGCGCGTGAAGAGCCGCGCCGCCAGCGCTCATCAAGGTGTTGATGAGCGCTGGCGGGAGGTTCTTCAGGTGTTCAGCTCTGATCCTGACAGGACCGCGTGCTGTACGTTTCTTCACCGACGAGATGGCGTGTCGGATCTCGGGAGGGAGAACAGAATGAACTACGTATCCATCCTGAATAAGATGGCATGGGGGCAGGTGGACGTGGCTATCGAATAGATCGGAGTAGAAGTCGTGGATGACCTTCTCCATGGTTCTTCTGGAAGACGGTTCAGGACGTCAGAGAGCGGTCACCTTGGTCTTGAAGTTGGCGAAGTTCCGGCGGGCATTGCGGATGCTCAACCCTGCCTCTGCAACTTTAGCCAACAATTGCGCCATTCTTTCCTTGAGATCTTCCTTTATCGCCCCTCTGCATAGCTTCACAAGCTCGGATGTCAGCTGGTAGTTGCCTGACGCTCGTGCTTCTCCACGCTGGCGTATCAGCTCGAGAGTTTCCGGAGACAGGCGTCTCTTGGTGGTCTTCAAGCTCTCGGCTCCCTTAGCACTATCGTGGAGATGGTGCACGAAGCGGTCGTATTCCTCATCACCGTTGTCCATGACGGCATCTTCCCAAAGGCCGGCAAAAGAGGTGTAGAGGTCCCAGTTGATGGTCTTCTGGGCCTCCTTTTCTTGAACTTCGCGGCCTTTTCTCTTTGACGCGAAAAGCGAAACCTCGCTCGAAGGAGGTGGTGGTTCACACATAGCATTTAAACAAAATAATCATGGTTCCACAGGTTGGGGATCATGGACGTATCCTGCGCGCCTCATAATGACACACCTAGGGAGCGAAGCTTGACGAAACGTTTATGGGGCTGAATCCCACATGAGATAAAATGGTCTGTTTTTCTTCAGATTGACTGAATTGTGGGCAGTTTCGAATGTGATACATTTACATAGGTAAGGTTGAATCAGGATAACTACTAAGGTAGGCGAATAGCTATACCACTGACTACCCATTCTCCGCAGAAGAAACACGAGCCTTAGCAGTCGGAGGAGTCGTCGGTTCTTGCACTTCCGGCTGATTCAAGATTATGATCCCATCTAGGTCAACCAAGATTTCCATCTCCAAAAAGTAAAAAAGTCGATGATTTGGTACCAGAGCTCTGACGTGTAGAATTAAGCCGCGCACACTACGAAGGAATTGAATAACGCCAACGATTGCCCTGATGCCTTGTTTCGTTTACTCCAATTTTCGATTTTTAAAACGACCGCTCCTTGAGTTATTGAGCGAGTAAAAGGTTGGAAAAGTGTGGAATGTAACGTCGAAAAAGGGAGAGGAAGCAGAGAAATTCCCATTATCAGGACTTTTTGGAATTCAATCTTTCCGTTCAGATGTTCTGTTGAGCCCTCCGCGGCGGTGTGATTCGCCGAATACCGTTACCCAAAATTCCGTCAAATGTGGCGTTTTGAGGCGGCCGAGTATGAAAGCGATGCGGCGCCGCTAAGCAGCTCGAGAAATTGATAGCTATATCAGCCAACACTCCACACCGCGCGGCGGAGCTAGTATAAAAGTCGCCTAAAGCTCAGTGCTAGATTCCTGCAGGTGACCTGAAGTTAAAGTGAGGAGTCGAGCTTAGTGCTGGTTACAGAGCTAGGAGTAACTAAAGCGCATCCAAATCTCGTTCTGCTTTTTAAGTTTGCCTTTTGAAAAACTGTTGATAGTGATGATTCTCCAAGCTGAGGGCAAATCTATTTATTTACACGGAATAGCCTTCGCAGCTGCACAAAGTAAACAACTGGCGTAATAGAGATCTGCAGCGTTCGCTAAGGGTTACTCATACAGGTGACACCAGCTACACCACCCGTTATGGAGTTCCACATAGGAGCACCTGGCGGTAGTGGACACGTCAGCGTCAGGGTTGGTCCGCCAGTACTCACAGGTGTGGCGAGGGGGGTGTTGAAGAGATACAACAGCGTTCCAGGAGCACAGATGATATTGAATCTGCAACATGCGATCATTGCGCTCATTACTTTGTATAGCTTATTTCTGTCTTCAGTTTCATTTCACTGGACACTTTTTTTAAATTGAAATCTAACACACATAAAGATATAATAGGCATTTTGCAAACCAAGTCAGATGTATCTAAAGTTAGATAAACATGGCCTATCAGTGTTCAAGTTATATTTTTAAGGAAGATTATTTAAATTAAAAATTCACCTCTCCATAGAGTCTCAAGAACAATAAGAAACCCGTTTGAATAAGGACAAAATTCTTTTCATTTGACCGCAAGCAACATTTTTAAGCTTATTCTGACGTGCTGACCATCAATGAATTTACAGACGAGATATATTGAAAGACAGCCCCATTGGCTATTGGAATTGTATAGTGTAATGGCTATTTATGTACGTATAAAAACCGCATTTGCATAGTCAATCAAATAAATATTTCAATGTTCTGGGCGAGTACACAGTACAATCCCTTCACACAAACTATTATTTGAGTCGGAGCACTTCAGAATGCGTCTGGCCAAATAAATATGAAATCTATGTTCATTCAAAAGGTTTGGGCATTTCTTCTTAAGAACTTGTATACGAGTTTCTTTCGCAAATGTTTGTCCATCTACGGATTATTTTGCGTTTGTTATAATGTGTACATCTTGACTTTAGTTTTAGGTTTATTTTTGCTTCAAACATGGGCGGTTTCAAAATAAGGTATCTCGTTTAAAGTGAAAATGGTGCAAATATTCAAGGTCCAAAATGCTCAGTCTGATTTGAAAGGCGTCCAGTCTGAATTGAAAAGTGTCAAGTTTCAGTTGAAAGTTGTTGTTTTCTTAAGGCAAGACTGCACTAAACAGGCGAAAGTCGCACTCACTCGCATTGCGTGGCTGTCTGCTGAATGGCGGCAGATATCATCGGAAGTGTCAGACACTGGATTCGACCATACGGTGTGCAGTCCTTGTACATGGCCATCTGCGACGGACAGAAAGTGCAAGGAATCGGCGGTCCCATGCACGACACGTCGCTCACTAACAGGCCCATCGTTGTGCGCCATTGGCGAGTTTTGTCACAGGTCAGATCCGATCCCGAGTACGGCAGCGGGGTCGCACTAGTCGGAGTCCAGACGAAGGCCTGCGTTCCAGCTGGACACGTGAAGCTCATCCTGAAACGTGCATCTGACCAGCTGGGCAGGTTAAGTAAAAGGGGACATGTCGCGATTGTGGACAGCATTAGGAGGATGAAGCGTGCCAGTTAATCATAGCCAATCAGAGCTCCGACCGAACATGCGCTTGCCAATTAGGGCACACTGCGGGAGCGTACACGCTGTCCCTGAGTAGCATGGCTATTAGATTGAACTGATTGGCATGATTGACTGGTGCGCTCTCACCCCAATGCTGCACGCGTTCGCGACTAGGTTTAAAAATTCTCCAATTTTGTTTAAAAGTCTTCCATTTTAAAGCTCCTAGTTTGGTTTGACTTCAGTTTAAAAAATGTCCAGTTCGGTTATTTCCACGTTGGTTTCTTCTTTGTTTTTTGAAAAGGTAGTTCAGTTCGTTTTCAACAGCATTCCGTTTGGTTTGAAATGCGGTTATTTTGTTTCCATTAAAATCTATGTTTGATCTGAAAAGTGTCCAGGTTGATTTGGAGCGAGAATGTCCAGTCTTCCGAAACTGTCGAGTTTGATCCAAAAGAAGCCCAGTTTAGTTTTAGAAGGGACTGTTTAGATAAAAAAAGTGTCAAGCTAGGTTTAATTTGGAACCAGCTCATTTTTTCAAAAATTTCCTATTTAATTTTAAAAAAGAGTGCCTTAAACTTGACATGAAAGTTGGGGACATGTCGCGTAAACGCACCGTAGGAGTGCGGATTGCTCCTACTGCAACAGTGGCAGCCAATCATGCATAAACTCTCTCTGTGCGGCTGAGCCGTCGTCTGATTGGCTGCCGCGGTTACGGTAGGAGCGACTGTGTTTCAATTTAAATTGACAAATTCATTGTGCTAGGTCCGGTAAAGACACTATATCCATGTCCACTGGATTTCTCTATAATGGGAATACATGAAGCAGAAGACAGAACGCACCTGCAGATAGTGGCACCGTTTGTCGTGGTGACACCAGCCTGTGCAGCCGTCGGACACGGCGACCGAGCCACTCCGTTGCACATGTTCCGGTACAACGGCCGAGGACATCGTACACAAGGCGGTGGAGGTGGCACTGGTGTCGTAGTCGTCGTCGTAGTCGTTGTCGTAGTTGTCATGATCATCGTTGTGGTTGTTGGTTTTAGGGTTGTTGTTGTTGCTGTTACCACTTAAAGTCGATAGAGTTAGAAGACGTCATGGGATGCGATGAAGTCCTGAAGAGTCGATAAAATCGATTGATGCAGGTTGGCCGATCAACAACAAGACAGGGCCTATGGGGCATCTGACAACTTGCCGGGGCTTCGCACAGCTATAGACAAGAAGCGATCGATACCGTTCACCTGTCATTAACCCTATCCACGGACCTCATGCATATGTATTCTCTTATTCCTTCCTCAAAAATAGGTAAACACGATAGATGACGGCAAATTCCTTGCACTCATCGAGAGCCTTGTCCACGGAACAGCACAATCTGGTGCCCCCCCCCCCTCAGTTATCAAGACCCGAAGAATCGATAAAATCGATTAATACTGGTTGGCCGATCGATTATATTTACATTTTGGATCCCTTATGCGTCGATGTCAGTAATGTGATCCCACCTCTACGACCATCCACGAAGAATCGATTAAATCGATCGATAAAGTGTGGCCGATCAATACAGCCTACTTCCTGTGAATCTTATACAGCAGTAATCAAATTCATGTGATTCTCACCTGAACGATCAACCTCGAAGCATCGATAAAATCGATCAAGACTGGTTGGCCGCTCGATTATGTTTACTTTTTGGGTCTCTTATGCATCGGTGTCACAGTAACGTGATCCCTACCTCTACGATCAACCGCGTTGAATCGATCAAATCAATCGATAAAGTGTAGCCGATCAATACAGCCTACTTGCTGTGAATCCTATACAGCATCATTTAAATTCACGTGATTCACACCTCCATGATTAACTTCGAAAGAATCGATAAATCGATCGTTCCTGTTGACCAACCGATTACGCTTATATTTTGGTCCCTTATGCACCGATGCCTCACGTGATTCACACCTCAACGATCAACTTCGGAAAAATCGATAAAATATATTGAATTTATCAACTGCTGTGGTGTAGTGGCTGGTGTTCGATGATGCTTGCTTATTATTAACCCTATCCATCAACTGACATATTCATATGACTTCTACCTCAAACGATCGACTTTCCCACAAAAATCGACAAATTTTATTGATAGTGCAGTAGATCTTCAAAAACGGAATGGTCGTTTGCCAAATGAAATAGGAAGCTTTTCAGGAAGAATGGAATACGTTTTGGTTCAGCGACATTTACAAGGACTTCTTTTGAATTTTTCAATTCACCTCTCTTAAAAAATTAAAACGCTTTGACGTTTTATTCTTTCCCATTTTTAAAATGTTAAAATTTTACTTATTTTATAAAGGCATTGCTTAGCTCGTCATATTGGACAGCGCTGGATTTATATTAAGTTCTACATTAGCTTATAATACTTGAATGATTTCTATTTAGCACTCTCACAGGTAGAGTTCTAAATAAGCTCGCTTCTAAAAAAAATAAAAACGGACATGGTAAAAAGGATAAAGAATAAAGGACGGCGTCACTTAATCTCTTTTGGGATGCGCCAGCGCATTCCACTTCTACGGGATGTCGTGGAGGCGATTTGAATGCGTATTTGGCCATACAATGACTTGCGGTGGCCAGCCGATGAACAAGTCAGCGCTTTATCCTTCCTAGACAAGCCTGGTACCAATTCACCGACCCTGGAGGGATGGAAGGCTTGGTTGGCCTGGGCGGACCATCCGAACAAGGAACCTGGTATCGGGTGCACGCGACCGTCGGCGCCTCCTCTGACTGCGCTACACGCGCCCAAAAACGGACATGAGCTACGAAGAAATGCAAAGCGACCACTGCAGATGACAATATTGTTTATTATTATTTTTATTAGTTATTTATTTATTGTTTTCGTTTTCAATTTTTAGTTTTTCAAAGTTTCCAAAGTTTTGGTTTTTCTTTTTATGATAATGTTTAAAAATTTTCGTCAAAGCACAGAAGAGCAGCAGTTTTTAGGGTATTAATATCAGAGGCCGCACCGTGCACTTATCTACCTAGTCGTGATTCTAATTTGATTGATAGCAAAAACTTCGTTTGCGTAGTTACAGTATTAGTGGTAAAACAAAAAAATAGGGGAGAATACACGTGTCTTCACTTTGCTGTTTCAAATAAGCAGCATTTATATTAAGAACCGAAGAAAAACTGCGACTTCTTAGACTAGTGAATGGCGAAGATTGCTTAGAGGTGTAGAATTTGATTTGAAAAGTGTCCAGTTTGGTTTGTAAAGTATCGAATTTGATGTGAAGATGGAGTATCGAATTTGATGTGAAAATGGTACAAGTAAAGTCACAGTAAAGCAAAATCAAAACGGCGCATTTGAATCTTACCTTCTTCAGGATCTCTAGAGGCGACACACGCGTATGCAGCTCGAAGGTACAAAAGAAACAATGGCTGCATCTCTCGTGTGGGTAGCCGTTGCCCCTTAGTTCCTGGAATAAGGACCTCAGAAAAATATTAATTTAAATGCATGTTAGCGATTGAACAAAGGGATTGCTACACGTACAGTGGCGTCCAAAAGTTTGTGAACGCTTGCATTTTTCTTCATAAGTTTCCTTTAAAAAGTCCAAGTAGAGTGAAATTTGGATATGTGGTAGCAAATTAGATCGCAATGACGATCCCTTGATCTACGTTCGTTATTATCGATTTTTTGCAAGTGCAAAGTCAGACGTGCGCGCAACGGTCAAAGGTGAGCTGCTAAAGCATTGAGCGTAGTTATCAATACATTTTCTTATGAAGCCAATCTAGTAGCGTTTTGATATACTGTGGTCTTTAGCAAACTCCTCGTTATGCCGAGAAGAAAGAATATCCCTGCTGAAGTACGAGAGGCAATTTTTCGACTCGTCCAGAAAAAAAGTCTCTTATCGACAGGTAGGACTGCTTTTCGGATGCGGGATTTCGACAGTTGCTGCCATAGTCAGAAGAGTGAAACATTGCGGAACAGCAGAAGAAGATGCTCCGAAGTCAGGCAGACCACGTATTACGACCTCTAGAGATGATTCTGTCATCCAGAGGATGTTGAGGCGTAACCCGCCGCCGACTGCCGTCGATATAAAAAAAGTCCGTAGCCACTTACCATAGCCTAGATATGAGCGTGAGCACGGTAAAACGTCGACTGAGATGTGCTGGACGACGCTCCGTTAAGAAAGCCTTCATCAGCGAGAAGAATAGGAAAGCTAGACTCCAGTTTGCCAAGGAGCATCTGAGCTGGACGATAGACGATTGGAAAAAAGTGCTTTTCAGTGACGAGAGCAAGTTTAACCTATTTGGATCCGATGGACCACACTACGTTAGACGTCCAAAAGGCGCGAGGTACGACAGAATGTATCAACTACCAACTACTAAACATGGCGGAGGAAACGTTATGGTTTGGGGATGCTTCAGTGCACACGGAACAGGCCCTATTCACCACATCCAAGGAGTTATGGACTCCAAACGCAACCAGGAGATTTTGAACAATGCTATGCTTTCATACGCTAAAAATACCTTCCAAACGCCGTGGATTTTCCAACAGGACAACGACCCGAAACATGTTTCGAAGACGGTGAAGGAGTGGTTCAGTGCAAATGGAATTCACCTGATGTCGTGGCTTCTCAGTCACCGATATGAACCCAATTGAACACCTTTGGGAACACCTTGCTAGAAGTTTAGCAGGTCTCACAGCAAGAAAGAAGACCGAAAAGTTTGAACAATTAAGGCAGAAATGGGAAGATATCGGACCCGACGTGATCAACAAGCTTCTAGAGTCCATGCCAAGGAGATGTGAAGCTGTAATTAAAGCAAAAGGTTTTGCAACTCGCTACTAGTACAGCTACGTTGTTTCTGTGTACAACTTGCCTGCATTTGGTAATAAAGAATGTTGCCGAAGTGTTGTAACCTATGTGGTAGATTTCACGGTTTTTCCGTTTTTATACTTGAAATATTGAGAGGACTAATATAGAACAGCAGTGATGATGCGATATAAGAATGTTTGTTATTTGTCACAACATATCCAAATTTCACATTTCTAAAGCTGATTTGAAGGGAGTTCTGGCGCAAAATGCAAGCGTTCACAAACTTTTGGACGCCACTGTAACTGGCTGAGGGTGTAATGTTCGACTAAAATAGAGGGAAAGGATAAAGGATAGAGGACGACGTTACTCAATCTATTTTGGGATGCGCCATGCATTCTACTTCTACGGGATGTCGTGAAGGTGATTTGGATGCGTACATATTCGGCCATATATTGACTTGTGGTGGCCAGCCGATGCACAAATAAGTGCGTTATTCCTTCCAAAACAAGTCTTGTACCAATTCACCGAACCCGGAGGGATGGAGTGGTTGGCCTGGGCGGGAAATCCGAACCAGGAACCTGGTTTCGGGTGCACGCGACAGTCGCGCCTCCTCCGACTGCGCTACACGCGCCCAAAGCAGAGGAAGGTATTCTAAATCTGTGTGACGTTAGAGGAATGCGACGAAAGCAAGGTACAGAAACAGATAGCTCCTGCATCAGGGTCGGAAGTTCGAGAAAAAACGATTTATTGGGAACCGGCCATGGTTCCGCTGTGTCGAAAAGAGAGCAGATAAAAAATGAAAGAACAATGACAGGAGATAATCCATTTCTTTGTTAGATGTGCTACGCATTCTTCGTTACCGTACATAATGTAATGAAGGAAATTTGGATGCTTAAGTGACTCATTGGCTCATGTTGGCCAGACGATAGAAGCAACGGCTTCAACAGGTTATAAGTGCTACACAGTTTTGGAGCCCCGTCAAGGACCGAACTGAAGATCTGAGGCATCAACAAGATTGTTCTTCTCTTTGGACTGCGTCACATGAAGGGAGATGGCGCAGCTACATACAGATAAGAACCACAGAACAGTCCGAGAAGAAACGGCTCAAGCATCAGTGTCTCACTTCACTGTGAGCACTTTCCTCGATTTTTATAAGGGCTTAGAAAAAAGCCAGACTGCTTTAGTTATCAATTTAGGTGCCCAGATTAATTGGAGATGTTTCCGTAAAGCCAAAATGGTTTTCCGCTTTAAAAATTTATAAACCTTCTCCTACGGCTTCTCCTATTTGGTTAAAAAGGCAACTCCGTTTTAGCTACTGCTGATTGTCTCTAACTCAAATCAGTAGTCCAATAAAGGGTAAAGAGGAAGGGGAAAGGAGAAAGGTGAAAGAATGTCCATTTTGAGATGCGCGACGCATTCACTGTTTTCTATATTGAATGTCGTGGAAACAATTGGAATGCGTGTTTGGCTCACGGTGGCCAGCTAGTGGACAGTTCAGTGCTTAACGCTTCCCGGACGAAAATCAATTCATAGACCTCGAAGTCACGAACCAAGGACATGGGATTGAGAGCACGCTACAGCCAGGGCCTTATCCGACTGTGCTACCACACGCCCATTGGCCGAACACTAAGCAACATCGAGTGACTTTCATGAGCTCTAAATAGGCACAATCCGGAAAAAGTTCAACATCTTTATTCAGTGGAAGCCTATTGGGCTAATTTGGCACGTGGACGGATAAGCAGGTGAATGACAGCAAGAGGATATTGCATTGCGTTGAAAACTGGATTTGACGCTTTTCTAATGTTGTTGAAAGAAATGAATGGGTTACAATGGAAATTTCGACTGTTTGAGGAAAGGCCTTGTCGTACCTAGTAGACATTGGATCCGACACCGATTTTCCGGATAATCGGATGATTCGGATAGGCCATTTTTCAAACGCCCGGATCTTCGGATGATTCAGATGAGGGCAATTTCGAAAACCCCGGATTTTCGGATGATTCAGATGAGGGCAATTTTAGAAAACACGGATCTTCGGGTGATTCAGATAACGCGTTTTTCGGCCGAACCGGATTTCGGATATCCGATTCGGATACAACCGGATAATTGATATAATAGAGGCACGCAACCTCTTAAAAACGGAACATCTCAGTAACTCCGCGTTTATTTCATTGACCTCGCCTTGAATAAGGTGGTTATATGCCCTGGTAGCAAGGCACATGAATGCCCAATCACATCATAACTGGCCCAGCTCAATTCACCAATGGAGTGAATACACCAGTGCTACGTAAAAGATGTCGTACTTGGCTACTTTACGAGGAGAGCCCTCCCCAGAGCTACTTTCCGCTTCCAGAACAAACAAAAAACAGCATTAAGACCCCAAAGAGCCAATACTCAATAGCGAGTTGGCAACTTACAACGAAATCTTGTAAAGGACAATAATGAAACGATTACGAAACGTCCTGCAAGAAATTCCTCGTGCTTTGAAAGGGAAGGGCTTAGCGTGTCTGAACGGAGAGAGCGAGTCATATATAGGAATAATTTCCACTCTCAATTAGTATAAAAATGTGTCTCTTTTTTGCCAAGTAGATAAACCCGAGGAGTAGGGGATCCTTGAAGTTACAGTGAAATCGGCGCCTCACGAGTTCGGGGCTCTTGTACACCCGCGATGCTGCTGGCGAGAAGCGGCTCGTAGCGCGGTAGATAGCGACGTTGCTCCATTAGAGGGAGGTCGGGTGTTCGACTTTTTGCGCTGCTGCATTTTTGCATTTCAACTGAATGATTGATTTGAGAGATTCTGACAACTATACAACTTTAGATGTTTGCTGCGCAGTTTTTCCAGGTGTATTCCATGGAGAGCAACTTTGCTACCACCTTATTATTACGTTTATTACTGGCCGGTTTTATAACCAAAAGGCAATGAGAAAGCTCTTCAGCATAACGATATATAAAAGTTTAACATCAGTGATACACAGACACAAAGTGCATGAAACAGAAGCACTGGTGAAAATACAGACAGCGTATGAAGGCTGCACCCTCCTCACAGTTTGCTTCCATACATGGACCAATGAGATCGACTCCATAGACGAAAGCAAATTGAAGACGTACCCTTTCCTCCGAAACAAGAGTTCCACCCGAAAACGATGTCATTTGACCACTGCTTGTTAGCCTTTCAACGTCTATCAGTTCATCTTGCGTACCCCAACATTCTTCTTGTTTTTCCACCACTTCCGGCTGTTCGTCTTCGTCAAATTCAAGTTGACGTGCTTCGAAATCCTTGAGTATGCTGACCATCCGTTCGGCCAGCTTGATTTCTTCCCTCGAAGGCTCCTTGTCTAAAGGTGGACCACGCTTCAGCGTGAGCGGTTGGATCACCACTCGAGCATCGGCGGCATTGTTGATTTTAGGTTTTAGAGAACCTCCAACCTCTGATTTCCTGGTGACAGACAAAGAAAAGGGAAAAAGTGTATCGATGCCGTTTAGGTTATTTTGCGAGATCCACAGACTTTCTCCTTTTAACTACATCCTGGTCTCCTTTGAAAATCCGAGCAGGGTGGTTTTACCCGAAATCCTTGGCCGCTGTAGGGAAACAAACTGTGAGGGGCCTGCAGCCTTTATACGCTGCCCGTATTGTGTCCAGTTCTGCTTCATGCACTTTGTACCTGTGTATCACTAGGTAGAATATTTATGCATCATCATGTTGAGTACTACAGCATGCAGCTGGGAAATGGGAAGAAAACATCTGAAAACGGTATAGACGTCAGAATCCCTCAAATCTCAACCAATCAGTTGAAAAGCAGGAATGCAGCGCATGAGGATCGAACCCCTGACCTTCCTCCCATGAAGCACCGTCACTACCCATTGCGCTCTGAGCTGCTTGCCCTCAGAGGCATCGCGGGCGTACAAGACCCTCGAACTCGTGAGGCACCGATTCCACTGTAACTTCAAGGATCCCCTACTCTTTGGGTTTAACGACTTGGCAAAAATGAAACACATTTTTATACTAATTGAGGGGTGGGGATTATTCCTATAGGATGACTCGCTCTCCCCATTCAGACATACGCTTCAGACCCTTCCCTTGTGAGAGAATTCCCGCCAAATGATTGCAAAATCTGCCCGAAAAAGTAAGGTTATTAATGACGCAGATTCGGCAGCAAAACGCGCTAACTTCCTATTATCCGATTTTTATCCGATTTTATCCGAATCATTGCGTTTTTCAGAACCCCGGATCTTCGGATGATTCAGATGAGGGCAATTTTGAAAACCCCGGATCTTCGGATGATTCAGATGAGGGCAATTTTAGAAACTCCGGATCTTCGGATGATTCAGATATCGCCATTTTCGGTCGAGCCGGATTTCGGATAATCCGAAACCGGATAAATCCGGCCGAATATCCGAAAATGCATGATTCGGATCCTATGTCTAGTACCTAGATAACAACAGAAATCAAGTGGCGACCTGAGTAAAAGACTTTTTCCGAACCTTCTGCCACCAAGTAAAATGACCGAAACACTAGTCGAAATAAAAGTTCCCGAATATTTCGTAAGCAGTGACTATAGTACCTTAATTTTGTATCAACCATCAAGTACCAGGTAGAAATAGAATATAATTTCTTTACGGGGAGCATAAAAACTAGTGAAAATTAATGAGCAATTTGTAAAAATGAGAAGACTAAGGTGCAATAGGAATTCCTCGCATAGTCGAACTGTGTCAATGGGCGCTGATCTCGGACTTGAACGGCATCGTAACAGAGATTACGATGACGTTATCTCTCCCGTTTCCAAGGTTCAGAGACGACGACCGATCGACTTCCTGGTCCCTCGCCGCAGTCTGACATCGAACGCTCGGCAACAATGCACTTCCAGATCCTAAGAGAGCGTAGATCGATTGATATTTTATTTTCACATTAAATTGGACACTTTTATAAACAAATTTGATACTTCTGAAATTGAAGTAAACGCCTTTTAAATCGAAATCAGCTTAATACAGGTTAAACTAGAGACCTTTAAAAGGATTAGGATAATTTTTTTTGTTAAAAGAAAGTCTTAGGAAGACCTTCTTTGAAGTTTTACATGGGAAGTCAATAAGCCTCCTAGGGAGATTTCGAAAGTGACCTCTACGGTAGCGGGTTGTCTGGGAAGCACTGTAGTGATTTTCGAATTTCCTGCGGACATTTGAATAGGTCAAAAATTTTAAAAAAAACTTAGCACTTCAGTGCATATTGATAAGGTGAAAGTGACGCATTGAATGGCATTGTAGGGCTTATAACCTGCAAAGGGTGTGGAGCTTTAATTATACATGGCGCAATCTTGACTATTTGCACGCCACAGTAATCCCGTCGCCCTGCGCTTTCATGTGAGTCTCAAATATCTCCAAATGCTTTACTAGCAAACCCTTGTTACAACCCTTCACATAGTACCTTTATTTTTTAAAGAATACTCTCCATTTTTCGCAAGCTATAATGTGTAATTAAGTTTTCTACTCTAAAATAAGCACAAATCAATCGAAACGGTCACTTTGTAAAGAAGTTATAACATGTATTCAAGCGAAACACAGTCAATCTAGTGTAAAATGGAAAATTTCAGACGAGTGCATGGCGCGTTCCATGCCACTCATATGTCAGGAAATTTCTATTTTCTTAAGCTTTCAGATGATCCCTTAACTTCTTCAGTGCCTTTACTATGAACAATGTTATCACCTTTCAAACAGTGTGTACATTTTTTCGAGATACCCTGTATTAGATTGTTGGGAAAGTATCCCGCCACTTGTGCCTTTTTTTCAAACTCATTTCTCGCGTTCCATACCTACAACAACTAACGAAAATATGCACCATCATTATCTACAAAATATTTATTTGCATTTATCAGGTAATTTGTGCGTAGATCCTGTGTCCTGACACCTGTAGAATTCCTAGGGTTTTGACGAAAAAAAAAAAACACTTTTCAAGCTGCTCCCTGTCGTCAAATTGTTTCTTTTGCAAGTGGTTCGACTACGAAAGAGGCAGATGGTAGTCGAGCGGAGCAAGGTCCGGTGAATGGGTAGGCCAGAAAATGTCATCCGAAATCCGAATCTCTCTCTACGTGTGGACGCGCATTGTCGTGAAGAATGAAGGTTTGCCTTGTTTCCCGAAAAACTGTCTCAACGCGGTCCAGCTGCCTGCAGCAGACATCGTTAGTGACGGCAGTGTTTGCAGGTAGCAGCTCCTAGTTAACGGCTCCTTTGCAATTCCACCAGACATTGATCTTTCCCTTTTTTGGGCGAAGTTCCGGCATTGTCAATAAGGAGGGAGATCTTGTCTTCGCGACTGACGCCTTCTGGTCAACGTAGACTACCCACTTTTGTCGCCAGTGACCAGGTTTTCGAGCCAAGAAAATTTCCGCCGTAAAGTCTAGGGCGCGTGTAGCGCAGTCAGAGGAGGTGCCGGCTGTCGCGTGCACCCGATACCAGGTTTCTGGTTCGGATTTCCCGCCCAGGCCAACCAAGCCTTCCACCCTTCCGGGGTCGGTGAATTGGTACCAGACTTGTCTGGGAAGGATGAAGCGCTGACTTGTTCATCGGCTGGCCACCGCAAGTCATTGTATGGCCAAATACGCATTCAACTTGCCTCCACGACATCCCGTAGAAGTAGAATGCGCTGGCGCATCCCAGAAGGGATTGAGTGACGCCGTCCTTTATCCTTTATCATTTTAAAGTCTAGAAGTTCATGCACACATCCTGGCGCACCTGTAGCTGGTTGCTGCTAAGTTCATGCGGTACCCATGCACCATATCTACATCTCTTGCCAAGACAATGCTGAGATGTGCTGGTGTGACTGCAATTGGGTTCCTCTGCTAGTTCACGGGTGCGACACAGAGGATTCTCCTGATCCAGCTCTCCTCATTCACTGCAACTGGCCTTCCAGACTGCGTGGTTGGTCCTCCAAGAAAAAGTCTCCGTTGTTAAACTTCCGGAACTTTCCCTTTGTCGTAAAAGTGTTATTGGGAGAAGGTTCCAGAAGTCTTTTCAAAAATTTGGCTAAACGGCAGAGTGGTGGGAGACTTTCCTTACGACCTAATAGCCAGATCATAGCAAACTGATAAGTTATTAGTTTTCCTGTCTGTTGTTTGAATTTTACAAAATTTTCATTTTTGAAGAAAAAAAAAGAGGAACAGAAGAAAAGAGTTTTAAAGATTTAAGATAAAGTTAGAGATAGATTTAAGATAGAGATAGATTTAAGAAAGAAAGTTTTAAAGATTGTTTTAAAAAAACAGGAAGGCGACCATTTTTAGTGCAAAAATAAATAAGGGGTTAGGGCCAGAGATTCAAAGCACCTCCACGACATTCCGTAGAAGTATGTAGAATGCGTGGCGCATCCCAAAGGGGACTAACTGCAACCGTCCTTTAGCATTTCATATTTGCCGGCCAGTGTTCCCAATTTTTTCTTCAAAAATGTAACCAGTTGAGGGAAGAACCATGTGAACATGTTAGTCGCTGGAAATCGGGGAACTGGCCAATTGCGTCAGACTCGATTACCTGGGGCCTATCCCCATCTGGTGTCCAGTCCATCAATCGAGGATGATCTTGTTCTATGGTGCCAAGCTTCCACAGATGGCAGCTGATCACCGAAACAATCCGACGACTGATTCACCATTGTTTGACACGGTTTCATCAATGAATAGAAGTGATCTGTGGCGCAACTGGAGTGTGTTTGCCTAGTGATGTTGAAGCGCTGCTTATAAGCGTGGATAAGCTCGAGGACATGGCATCAGTACCTCAACATGCTCTCAATTCGAAACCGTTTTGATCAATTAGAATGTTTTTTAAGTAGGAAATTGGAATTTTCATACCATTTTCTGAATTTTTTCTTAAATTAGTGGTAGCGGTGCTATGCTTATAACGTAGATGATCATATTACAGCTCCCACTCGTATTAGGTTGTAGGGAAACTTCTCGCTTTTTCTGATTTCTATCCTCAAAAGACTCGTCACCTCCTCTAAATGGTTTTTTGAATTTGCAGCTACAGAGGGGGGATAGAAACGATATACTTACCAGATTGCATTTTCAACAGATTTTCGTGCTTCGTTCTCAGATTTTCGTCATGTATGCTCTACTTACTAGCTAGCTTACCACATTGAACTGTGAATCATGCCGTTTTCACGTTGAACACTTTTTAATCCAAACTGGGCACTTTTCAAATCAAATTGGACACTTTTCACGACAAATTGGATACTCTTCTAAGCTAGCCTAAGGCCTTTGAAATCAAAGCGAACTCTTCTAAATTGAAATGACCTTAGGCATATCAAATTACAAACTCTCCAATATAGCTAGAATAATTTTTTGATCAAGAAACATCTGGTAGAACATTCTTTGAAATTTTTAGTTCACCTGCCTCAAGATGTGCAATAATTTTACAAAAATTTAGTTTTTTGGGAAAAGTAATATATTTTGTTTTGTTTTGAGGCGCCCCAAGGCAGCAATCATTAAAAGACTGGATCGCGCCTTGCACTCGGAAAGCGAGTCGCAATATTTATTTGAATGATAGCGTAAGTACTGCTTACATGTGACATACTGCGAAAAAGTTGAGAAAGTGTGTGCTTACTACAATTGTTTATGTTGCACCGCTTGCAGGTGTAAAACTGCATGCAGGCAAAAATTTTGCTATCAATCGAATAAAAATCGCGAAATTTCGGTCGGAGGCGTGGCGCATCATAAAACGGCCACCTTCCTGTTCTTCAAAACAAGCTTTGAATTACTGTTTTTCCTTAAAAAATAAAATTTCTATAAAAATTCAAACTACGTATTTTCTTGTTGTGAATTAAATTAAAACTTCAAAGAAAGTTGTACTAAAATTTTCCTTGAACAAAAAATTATTCTAACATTTTTGAAGAACCTGTAGTTCAGTGTAGAAAAAGCTAATTTCGATTTGGAAGAGTTCGCTTCAATTCCAAATGTCTTAGACTAGCTTAGAAGAGTGTCCAATTTGTCGTGACAAGTGTCCAATCGGGTTTGAAATGCGTCCAATTCGACGTGAAAATGGTATATGTCAGCAGCTGATCACCAAACATCAAAAGCGATCATTTGTATGTTACCTAGAAAATTCGCTACAGTTGGTTTAGTCTTTTTTCCTTTCTTTTTTAAAATATTTCCTCCATATATGCTATCCATTTTCTGCTGTTTTTCGTAATCCGATGCTTGCTTGAAATGTAACTTTGCGCATTCAAAAAACTTGTCACATTTTTCTTTTCACTGATGAGCCACCGGTGAGGTGTTACAACAACAAAAAAGGTTTATCATAGAGATAGGTAGACGAATCACTTCGAAGAATGCAAAACCTAGTAATTTTATGTTTTTTTTTGCTTTCACCTTACCTTATGTTTATAATAAACAACCCTAATTTGGAAGAAATGTTCGTCTTTGTCTCACAAGAGGTTGTCGTTGGCACACTCATTTGTCAACATGCTAGACCGAAGAGTTAAGGCAAGGTTTTCATTGTTTCTCCTATCCAAAAAAGCGTTTCAATAGGATACTTTTCATTACTTCAAACCTTAAATTGAATTAAGAGAATTAATAAAGGAATCGTTTATGCATTGCTTCTGCTTAAGCCAATGCCCCTTATGCCGAACAAGGCTTCTTCTTATTTTAAGGTTTTCTATCTTTATTTCAATGTGTCCTATCACTGCTGATTTTTTAGACATCTGCTTCTTAACAGACCATCAAAATTTTGACTTACTTGCGTCAAAGACTCATGCAATGAAGGCGTCATAACGCGAAAATCAAGCTTTTCTGCTGCCTCAGGAAGAGGCCCATATTATTCAGTTTTTGAAAGCTTTCTTTTATTAAAAAATAAAAGAACGCTGATTTTACGAAACATTGACGGTGTATGTTCGCTTTTGGAACATGGTAGTTAGAAGAGGCGTCGGCTGTTGCGTGCACCCCGATTCAAGGTCTTGGTTCGGTCCCGCCCACGCCAACCAAGCTTTTCTTTTTTTTCTTCGGAATCGGTGAACCGGTAACGAACTTGTCTGGGGATGATAGAGCACTGGCTTGATCATTGTCTAATCACTGCATCACATTGTACAGCGGAATATGCGTTCAACTCGCCTCCACAACACCTCGTAGATGTAGAATGCGTGGTACATACCAATAGCGATTGACAAACGCCGTCCTTTATCCTTATCCTTATATATCAATTAAATTCAAAATAAATAAAAAATAATTAACTAAAAAATTAAATAATATAATTAAGCTGGAAAGTGTTCAAAACAGCTTCACGAGAAAGCTGATGACTAGATCGCTAGGATTTAATTACGATTCTATTCCAAATAGTGAGTCGAGAAATCTTAATTTTGGCTTGCAGTCCCTAGCGTCAAGGAGGCGGAAGTTTGACTACTTTATGGTTTATAAAATTATATTTGGATTTGCACGTCTAAAACCTAACACGTTGTTCTGTTTTAGGAGTTCTACCATTAGGGGTTGCACTCGCAGATTAGCTCTTGCCAGAGTAAAGAAAGATGTAAGGATGCACTTTTCTGTTAACCGAGCTGGCTCCCAATTTGACGAACTCAGCAAAAAGCATCCTATACCTCTTAAACTATCTACTTTTAAAGCCTCCTTGGACAAGTACCTCTCCTGCAAGACCTCCAATTCATAGCTGGTTTGCTGTCCATCTCACTTCTGTTGTATTGATTTGTCTTTTATTCTTTTTTTTTTGTCCATGCCTTTCTTTTTTTACTTCGTACTAGTGCTGTGTACGCCTTGTTTGTGTCTGTTAGCTTGTTCGGCAACTTACACATGGATTCTCCATGTAATAAATGATGATTTAAGAAGTTATCAAAACTAATTTTAAAACCGACAACTGATTTTGGTTCTCTTAAAACGTGTACAGTTCACCTTGGAAGGTGTCCATTTCGATTCATGAGGCGTTCATGTATTTTCAACAGTGCCGGAAAAGTGTCCAGTTTAGTTCGAAAAGAGCGCCGTTTGACATAGCGGTTAAAACGTTGTTGGGATTTGGTTCGTAACGCTATGGATTTGGTTTATAGATGTAATTAACTCGCGTACATTAACTGAAAGGCGTCATTGTTATGCGTACAGTAATCCGTATATGAATAGTCGCCTGTATTCATGACCGATGGTTAAAGCTGATCTTGTTTTCAGGTAAAACATGCTGCGTGTGGTGATTCTTTGTCTCGTCGTGGAGTTGGTGGCTTCGGCGGCGTTCACCGATCTGAACTGTACCGACGGCGGCACAACGACCACAACGGTTAGAAATGAACTCTTGTGCACATGAAGTTCAATTAGGCTGTAACATACGAGGCTTCTGAGGGCTACTTCAATACCTTGGTTATTAGACGCTGGACACCAGCCCACGTCAGGTGGGAACAATTTACTACGACAACTCTGATGACCGCAACACGCAGACACGTATCCAGCAGAATGGACGACTGCGATGAACACGAAGCGGTTTGCAGATCAAGCGCGAGGTTTCTAGTAGATGTTGCATGGCGATTGACGGCTCCCTGGACGACTGCGACGCGATAGGCCTCGTTTATACCTCCATCGGCGAGCGACACGCGATTCGAACAGAGCTGTGCGTGCCATCGCGTCGCTTTGTTTTGGACGACGATCTACACTCCGAACAGAGGGCGACGCGGTCACGCGGTTATGCACGACTACGTACTACTGACAAGTGCGAGTCCACACTGCGAGGTTCAGCTGAGCAGCCGCGATCAGTCGCATTGTGCTCATTTCGAGAGTAACGCGATCGACGCTGAGCGGGGTGATTGATAGCAATTTCACATGATTCATTGCGACCGACTGGCGTCGACGCTGGGCGACGCGATCAACGAATTGGGCCTCAATGCATAAGACCCATGCACACTTCTGCGACAGCGGCGCGGCCATGATGAAGCATAGGACCGCGGCGCGAGACTGGACACGTGCCGCAGAGAGGGGGCATGCACACTCTTGCGACTGACGCGGCGGCTATCGCAGGTGACGCCGCGATGAGTGCCGCATGCTGGAATGGTTTGAACCATGGCGGCGCGGCATCCACAGGGACATCGGTCCCGTTGCCTAAAACGGTGCTTTAAGATCTAGTTTATACTTGCGCCGCTGACGGCGCGGCACCATGGTCGGAATAGATATCGACGGGGCGACGCGAAAATCGATACCTATGGCGACCGTGATGCCGCGCTGCGTGGCAGCGCAAGTGTAAACTAGGGCTAACGCGACCGCCGGATTTCGCGGAGGTAGGCGTCGCCCCACTTGTCACGCCGCGGTGTCGCAGAAGTGTGCATGGGTCTATAGCCGTCATGTTAATCGCGGTCGAAGTATAATCGATCAGTGTGCACGCTACGCGCTACGCGATGCATTCGTAGTGGCTAAATTGATCGAGCGAAGCGATTAATCAGTTCGGCCAGTACACATGGCATCACGTCGCACGTCTGCGCACACTAGCCCCTAAACGAGGGAGCTCCGGCGACGAATGACCTCCGATGGCCCGCGGGCGCTCTTATATGCCGCTTAGCGGTGACAAGCTCCGCCCCCGTCTCTCATTGGTTGCCGTCCTAATGCACCCTCCTTTTTGGGCCATGGCGGGAACACTTCAAATAATGTCTCTACTAGAGCATTAACAAGCATCCGGCTGAACTCTTTTAAGAGCCTTAGCCGTAGTTGAGAAGTGCTTGAAAGCCTTAATACTTCTACGTTGTCGCCATTTATTAAAACCTACAAAGTGATTTCTTCGTGGATTGAATCCGAAGCAGTAGGATTCGAAAGCTCAATGAGTCAGATTTACTCCTGTTCTGCGGTGCTACCCGGCGATTTCAGTTCGTCCCAGTGGCTACAGCCTGTGATGACCTCTACTCCGCATCTGCGTGCACTGCACTTTTCGGCGTAGCTGTCATTGCCGGAGGCACAACTGACCGAGACGCGAAATGTAACACGGTATGATCAAGCACTTCAGAAGCTGTTAATCTGCTCGCGATTCAACGCTAATGCTTGGTTTTGCAGGACGCCAATGGAATAAGTGAGGAAGTGAAACAGCTCGCTATCTCCACCTGTCCAAAGAGCTGCGGCTACTGTTGCGAGACCGGCGCGTATGACTGCAGCAACGTGCAGTGTCAGTGATGTATACATTCTTATGGCCCCATGCTCTTTTGTGAGAGTGTTAAACGATTATTTTGTCCTATGTTCAGTTGGGTTAGCCTTTCAATAGAAGATATGAGCAAACCAATTATTAGTTATGCGACTAGGTAGCGCGAAATTACAAGCCAAACTTTCAAAATCATGTTTTTAGAAAAGCTCTAATATGATGATAAGAAGGGTTAGGCAGATATTGAATTATTACATTTTGTTGACTCTTCCCTGTGAGGTGAGCCTATTAAAAACGAAGTTATCGCCACCGCGGAAAATCACCTTTCGCCACTTTCGATCAATTTTTTCTAAACGTAGCACTGTTCAGGCTTTTGCACAAAAAATTATTCAAACGGCAATCCTTATACTTCTTATCGTCGAACACTTTTCTGGATGGCTTCACCTATAGCCACCGGAAGGTATAATCTAATAAAAGTGCCCTATCGCGAGGGAACGCAAGGTCTTCTAAAACACTATTTGTTCCTGTATCATTGAAATTTATTTAGTATTCGAGTGCATAGGTTCTTCCCTTTTTAGCCCTTCGTTGTTTATTGTGTGACAGTTAGGCGCAAAATTGCTCGGAGGAGGTCAACATATGGAAACAATATTCTTCTGCTCTTACAGATTGAACAGTTTTTTACCATGAATTTAAGAGCAAGGATGCAGGTTTAATGGTAAAGATAAAGGTAGGAATTTGAGTAGGAGGCCCATAGATATATCAATGTCCTTCCACTATCACATCAGCCAGGTACCAATTCACCGCGGTAGGGATGGAAGGCATAGTTGGCCTGGGTTCTAACATAGGAATGAGGTGATGGAAAGGGCAAAAATCTAAGTGAAAGAAATAACAAGCTAGATCAAACTCCCTAGAGTACGCCCAAAGGTGTATAGTATGTATAATAATGTAAATAATGTATTAGGTTGGAAAAAAAGTCTTTTCATTTTTTTCAAAGATTTATTACTTCACAACTACAAAGTCAAATCAACTGAGATAAACTCTATTTTGTCCCACTACACTTCTCCAAAGACTGGGTAATTTTCCAATTCCTCTCGCTTAAAAGACTGCAGTTCTGGAGTCGAACCATTGATGAATCCAATTTTTGAGGTCTTCATCAGTTCCAAAATATTTCTCTCCAATTTCTTGCTTGAAAGCACGGAGGAGATGGTAGTCGGCACGAACGAGGTTAGGGCTATACGGTGGATGTGACATTACCTCCCAGCCCAGCTCCTTTATTGTTTCTCTTGTGAGTCTTGCAACATGTAGTTTTGCATCGTCATGCAGGATCATCACCTTCGACTTCTCCGGCCTGTTTTCTTAGAGAGTTGCGACGACTTTGTGGAGTTGGCCGCAGTATGTGACAGCAGTAAGTGTCTCTCCACTTCTGAGAGTTTGCCGATAAATCACTTCTCTGATATCCCACCAAACACTCAAGAAAATCTTCCTTTCGTGAACATTGGGCTTGAGATCAGACTTAGGGCTCTCTCCCTTTTGTACCCATTGCCTTTTCCTCGGAAGTTGGCACACAGAACCCAGGACTCTTCGCCTGTCACAATCCGCGGAAGAAACGATTTTCTTCCTTATCTGGACAGAAGAGAAGCAGCGATGGAGAGCTGTCGACCTTTCTGAGTGTCTGACAGGGCATGTGGAATCCAAGCTCCAAATTTCCATGAAAGCCAAGATTCTTCAGATGGATTCCTACTATCCTATGAGACACTTCGAGCTTCTCTGCCAGCTGACGTGTCGTCTGCCAACTATCGGTACGAAGAAGATGGTGTAGTTCACTGTCG
Organism: Heligmosomoides polygyrus bakeri; assembly: GCA_947359475.1. Classification (NCBI taxonomy): domain Eukaryota; kingdom Metazoa; phylum Nematoda; class Chromadorea; order Rhabditida; family Heligmosomidae; genus Heligmosomoides; species Heligmosomoides polygyrus. Next base: position 88,568,625 of record OX375866.1, on the reverse strand, counting down.
TCCAATCCAGTTGGCCTTCCTGACCATGCTTTGCCTTCAGTGAATAATCTCCTTTTAAAGACTTTCCGAACCACTCATAACAGGCGCGATGAGTAGTAGATCCCAAGCCATATATATGGTTAATTTGGTCTGCTGCCTGACGTGCTGTGGATTCTTTAATGAATTCATGAAGAATGCCGTGCTGAAAACGGCCATGAGGTAGATCTGGCATTGAGTTCGGAAGATTGGGTGGATAACGAATTACAAGAAGAGTCTTAACCTGTGTCCGCGTGCGAACGGTAGACAAGTGTGATAGGATTACGAAATCAGCAATCAACATTGGCTAGTGCGTTTACAAGGGGAAGGGTAAAAAAAATTTCGAAGTGTGAAGAGACTTTTTTCCAACCTAATAGTTAATGTAAATTCTTAAACGAACACGATGCAATGACAGGGGTGATATGCCTAACAATAAGAACAAGCTTCAATTTAAAAGAAAATCTCGCAAAACGCCGCTGAGCATGCATCCGACTACTCTTAGCAACAAACCCAACTCATTGCAAGACATTGACAACGGAAAGTTACCAGCACTTCACGGTGTCGTTTACCCAACGCTCTAAAAAGATAACCGTTACAACTTTTTTCACCGGAAACCTAACACGCCGCGCGTTGAAGAATCGCCGTTTGAGGCGATTTTGCAGGTAATCTGCATAGATTCTGGCGGTAAACCATAGATGCCGAGCCCTGAAAACCATGTTTCAATCCCAAACAGGAAATTCCTCTCAGCGCTACTAAAATTGCTCCTAAAATTGTATCCTCCTGAAAGCAGGAACATTTGCCTTTTTTGGTGTAAGGTTGCGCTCTCTTTCCGATATTTTCTAGGACTTGATTGTGGTTGAGAGGTTACCGAATGTTGGACCAAATTTTCCTAATGATACTTCATTGTAAGCCTGATAACCCTAGAGAAATTATTTACTTGACGCAAACCTCGAATCAGTTCTCCTCAAAATGTGAATAAAATGTGCCTCAGTTCAGTTCCACGAGTGAAGTGTTCGACCGTCACACCGCAGCAATGTGACGACCCTACCTGGCGAACGATTCTTGCTCAGGACTGCCCAAATGTCTGCGGCTTCTGTTTAACGGGTGAGAAATGACGCTTCCGCATGTCGATTTTTCAGTGTTACACGTCTTGTTGCAGGAGGTTGTGTCGATACTGCTATCGAATGCGCGAACGATCCAGCAGTATGCAGACAAGTTGACATGCAAGCCTTCGTCATGGTACACATTTTATATATTCTTATGTTTCTTGTAGTCAAGGGTTTCCTCAATGCCCATCATGCCCAGCAAAATAGGGTAGAGCAAACCTGAAACAAAATATTTCAATTGCAGGCGAACTGCCAGAGGACGTGCGGATACTGCCCGGCTACTACGACCACAGCAGGTTCATTTAAAGCGCTGTGTTTCGAGACTGTTGTTTAGACTAAAACGCAAATTTAGCTTCGGGTTCCTCTTCATCCTGCTCCTCCGCTGTCGATGCAAACTCAGCGTAAGCAGTAGTTCGAATCTCATCGCAGTACATACTATCTCGGTAAATTTCAGGTGTTCCACTTGGGCAACTAATGGCTTCTGCACCAACTCCTTCTACACGACTGCGCAGAAAATGCAGTACTGCGCCAAAACATGCAACCTTTGCTAGGATCACCACTCTGACGACACAACCACACACACGTTAGGATTTCACCTGGAGGACTCAGCATTTTTCAAACAACTTTATCACACAAGAACTGTAAGCGGAGCTGACCACTCTGACTTACTCCAATAAAAGTATTGTAAAGATGCTGTTCTGTTAATCTCATTTTATTTATTGCACTCATAGTTGCGCTCTAATCAGACGAAACAAAACTTAAAACAGCAACAGAAATTCATTCACTCAGTACAGCACTAAAAATGCGCCTTTGGAAGAAAGGCTGAATGAAAAAAGTGTCAATCAAATAAAAGTGTCCGCTTTGAACAACCGAAAGCAACAAAGTTGTGAGCAACTAGGATGACACTTGAACTGCAGCTGGACCAAAGAACTGTTTTTGAAGATCATTCAGAAGACGTGAAAGATCGAACGCCTGTTATAAGTACTGCAGTCATAAGTATTGACCGACCAACCGTCCGACGGCGGGGGAGACCTCAACCAGAAACACGACGAGTGATACGAAAATTTATCGAACGATAGTGTAGGACAACAGAACAAAGTGGCCACTACTCAGGTGGGCACAGACAGAACAACTGGACAACACAAAATTGGCTGCATAACACGAAACCCGCGGGCTCCACGTTTTGACGACGAAGAGTGCAGGGAGCGGATGGCAGACACGATTGAAGCTGATTTACGCACTGTATCTAAAAACATCTTTAAATCGCAATTTGAACAAATGTTGCTCTTCGTCCACAATTCGCTTCCCGTCACCGTTCTCCACTTTAGCGGCAGGCGGCCATCTGTTCCCGACACCAGTGCAAAAGTTTGAAAAAATATCGAAACAAAAAAAAACGAAAATAGCAAGCAAAGCGCAATATATTGACGAAATTAGTTTGAAGTAAGGTAAAAAAAACAATAAAATGCTTTTTCTGTGTCTGTGTTTTGTCTTAATGTCTTAGTTTTAGGATTAGTAGACAATTTTGTTAAATATAACGAAATAATCAGAAGAGATCAAGCTCATCGTTAATATGGAGAGGCAGAATGGGTGCAGGCAAGGTGGCAGCGACAATAACTTCGGTGCATGCATGATGTAGACCTCTGTGCCGATAATGCTCAAATGAATAGCAGATGAAGAAAGGAAGGAGGAGCAAGAAAATAAACAGCGAGAGCTGAACGCATATGAAGGTCAAGGTGTAGTGAGGAATTGAGCTGGTGAGTTTATATACCGAGGTGATCATGTAATGTGGTTTGTTGCTACGATTTGGGAAACCTATAGTATATGCAGTATATAAAACCCGGTAACGGACCTATGTTAACGTAAAGCAAAATAATGTTGCTTAAATTTTTTTCTATCAAGATCTGCTAAGTCTTTTTTGAGCACTTGTATCAGAAGCAACAAGTTTAGTGTTGTATTTATTGCATAATGTAATTTTCAATAAAACACTGCTGAAAGAAAGAAATTTATAGACACGGACGTGTAATGAGAACAGCGCTGAAAAAATAAACTAGATGAGGATTATGAAAGCTAATTTTGCTAAACAAAATACGATCTGCGTATGCAACTTATTATGCTCCAACCTTGCTCTAGCTTTCTTAACATCAGGGGCCAGATTTGACAACCGCTTGCCGGCCGGCAACGGTGAAAAGTAGCGCCAAAGCCCAGATACCGAGATTCATTAGCATCAGGTTTTGCGGTACTTTTCACCGCTATCGGCCAGCAAGCGACTGATGAAGCTGACTCCAGTAGAGTAGTTTTCCGGTGCGAAGCCATCCAGACCCCTTCCCCCACAACTACGCTCAACATCGGCAACATCTCCAGACGATTGAGTGATGTCGATGCCTGTACTAATCAGTGCCTTCGTCCCCTAAGTTCTTCGACGACAACCCTCCTGATGTCTCAAAGCACGGTCCCTCACTTCACTCTAGCGCCTTCACCTTCACTCCTCGTCCTCAAACGGTCAACCTCAGGCAGAAATCGACATTTTCGATAAGTTCTGAGCGTCTGCTCGATTTTTGTCACACGACGAGCTCTTTTCTCAGAGTGGAAGATTCCCACCGCTCCTGATACTATGCTAAACGGAATTTTTTTCCACACTTCTCTGGTCTGGTCCCATATTACTAATACACTCAAGGCCGTAGTTTCGGACCGCCTGAACGACACAAAAAATCGAAAAAACTCGAAATCGAAAATTGGACAATATCGATTAATAGCGATCGATACTTCAAAAATAAACTTCAGATTCGTGCTCAGCAACCTGTACTGCTCCAAAGCTGACGTTTCCAGGCAGGTAGAAGACGTCTGGGTATTTTCCGTTATTTGCGCGACCCGTAGTTTGATCAATACGGACTAATGGCGATCGATACTTCAAAAAGGAACTTCAAATTAGTGTTAAACGACTTTGATTGCTGAATTGGGTATTTTTCGCTATTTCCGCGCCGTAGTCCTCCCCCCCCCCCCTATTTTATGACTAATTTCTGCGGCGGCGCCGATCGATAGTATGACTCATCCCTTAGCGCGTTGTTATAGAGTATGGCGTTCTTATAATATATATATATATATATATATATATATATATATATATATATATATATATATATATATATCCCCTTCATGTGCCACCTCACCGCGGTGAAGGGGTGAACATCACTTTGTGATGGCTAACGGCACAAACGGTCACGCAGTACGCGACGCTTGTCGTGTATGGGCGGCTCTCCTGTATCCCTGGCCAGGAACATGTGAGTAACCAGACCACCGGTACGGCTCAAACAACTAAACCCGCGCCCCAGTCCTCCGCGCGCCGGAGGTGGACTTCTACGACGTCGGTTGCATCCACCTCCGGCGAGGGGCCATCTAATCTCGGAGTTAAACTATCAGGACGTCATTGGAATCGGACTACCGGAAACTCCCTCCCACCACGACACGGAAACTGCCTATTCGTCTGCACTTATAACTGTCGTTCGATCGCATCTGAGCAGGATCTTCGGACACTGCTTTACAGAAGCCGCAACATCAAATACGACGTTATCGCCCTGCAGGAAACGAAAGGCAGAACGGAAACCATAAGAAGGACCGACCACAACGAGCTTCTCATTATCGGAGCAAAGGTGGACAGAAAGAATATTGGCGGAGTTGGATTTCTCGTCAATTCGACAGTGCACCACCTAGTAGACTCTTACAAGATCATCAGTCCGCGAGTAGCTGTTCTTCTCTGGAAACCAAAGATCAAGGAACCATCTCCATCATAAATGGATATGCTCCAACATCTGCGGCCACAGATGAAGAAAAGGAGGAATTCTACAAGCTGCTCGAAAGGACTGTCAACGACGAGAAGAGCTACTACAAAGTTGTCGTTGGTGACTTTAACGCTATCGTCAGTACGAATGATCACGACGAATGGAGGCTAGGACCACATGGAACTTCCTCAGGGAACGAAAACGGAGAGCGCCTGATAGACTTCCTATCCGCGTGCCGTCTCTACCATGGAAATTCTATGTTTAAGAAGCCTTCAAACCGACGATGGACCTGGGAAAGCCCAAATGGAGAAACACGTTCGGAGATCGACCATGTTCTTACGAACAGACGCTGGAGTCTGTTCGACGTCTCCGTGCTGCCTTCATTTGACACCGGCTCGGATCACCGTCTTGTCCGTGCGAAGCTGACTCTCAAAAAGAGGATGTTCAAGCGTGACACCCATAAACCGGCACCGGTGAGGATCCCCACATTCAAGTCTGAGGAGTTGGAATATGCGATAAAGTCGTATGATTGGAATCTTCTTGAAGATTCATCGGAAGACTACGACCTTCTCTCCAAAGGACTGTTGAAATGTGCTAGCAGCTCTTGCGAAGCCACATCGCCGTCTGCTTCAAGACTCAACACACATGCGATTAAACTCTTGGAGCAAAGAAGAGCTGTTAAACTGGATCCTAATGCTTCCCATCTGGAAAAAGTCACCATCTCGAAGGCCTGTCGAATTGCAGTGAAGGAGTCCATTCAAGCCTACAGAAGATTGAAGCTGTTAGAAGCGGCTGGGAAAGGTTCAAGCATAAAGCGCTGCAAACGAGATCTCTGCGATCAGAAGGCAATAATGTCAGCCCTCGTGGATAAGGATGGAACAACGCAAACGTCTCGAAGAGCGATGGAGGCCATCGTTCAGGAATTCTACACAGATCTGTTCCGTTCTTCCATCACTGTCCCGAAATGCTTGATGCCACCAGCTGAGGAAGTACCTCCCATTCTGGAATCAGAAGTTGCTCATGCTATCAGAAGGATGAAGCTGGGCACTGCTCCCGGACCGGACGGCATTTCTGCTGATCTCCTTCGTGCGGGTGGCAGTGCCGTCTGCTCACTTCTTGCCAAGCACTTCAACCACTACCTTCGACTTGGTAGGATTCCGGACTCATGGAAGGAGTCGAAAACAATTTTAATCTTCAAAAAAGGTCAGCAGGAGGATATCAACAACTATCGACCCATCAGTCTTCTCTCGGTTGTGTACAAGATCTTCACCAAGATACTGCTTAACCGCATGGAGCGTTGCTTGGATGAATATCAGCCAGTGGAGCAAGCAGGGTTTCGCAAGGATTTCTCCTGCATGGACCATATTCAGACTGTCTCACAGCTCATCGAAAGGAGCCGCGAATACCACCTCCCACTTGTTCTTGTCTTCGTGGATTATCGGAAAGCGTTCGACTCTGTGGAAATCAACGCCATTCTGAACGCCCTTGTGCACGCTGGTATACCATCGCCCTACATCCGACTTCTCGACGAATGCTTCTCGAACACATCGACTACCATCCAGCTGTTCGATCGAAAGCTTAAAATTCCTATCGGGAAAGGAGTACGGCAGGGAGACACGATTTCTCCCAAGCTATTCACAGCGGCACTTCAGGATGCCATGAAAGACTTGAACTGGGACGATAAAGGCTACCTTGTCGACGGTAAACGGATCAGCAACCTTCGCTTCGCCGACGATATTGTTCTGATCTCTACCAGCACGGCAGAAGCCGAGGAAATGCTGAACGAGCTCAATGTGGCAGGTATGAAGATTGGATTGGACATGAATATGTCCAAGACACAATTTATGGTCAACCAGTGGTGTGACACGGGACTCGTAAGGTTAAATGGAGTCGCTCTGCGACAGGTCGACTCCTACGTCTATCTGGGAAGAGAGCTGAACATGGATAACGACCTCGCTCCTGAAATCGCCCGCAGGAGACGCGCAGCATGGGCAGCCTTCAGTTCGATTCGCGAAGTCACCGATCAGGTCAAGGATCCCGGCCTCAGGGCCTCGATATTCAACGCCTCTGTACTGCCTGCGATGTGTTACGCGACGGAAACCTGGCCCGACAACAAGACAATCGCCAGAGCGATGCAAACTACGCATCGTGCACTGGAGAGATGTCTTCTAAGGACAAGCCTTCGTCAGCAATGGCAAGAAGGCCTACGAAGCTCGGAGCTACGGGAGAAGTCGCAATTAGCAGACCCGCTGCAGTACATGAAGAAGTCCAAATATCGCTGGGCCGGACACCTGCTTCGACGAAAGGACGACAGATGGAGTCTCCGTGTCACAGAATGGCTCCCGAGAGACCATAAGAGACCACTGGGACGACCGCCAACGCGATTCGTCTGGAAACCAAAGATCAAGGAACCATCTCCATCATAAATGGATATGCTCCAACATCTGCGGCCACAGATGAAGAAAAGGAGGAATTCTACAAGCTGCTCGAAAGGACTGTCAACGACGAGAAGAGCTACTACAAAGTTGTCGTTGGTGACTTTAACGCTATCGTCAGTACGAATGATCACGACGAATGGAGGCTAGGACCACATGGAACTTCCTCAGGGAACGAAAACGGAGAGCGCCTGATAGACTTCCTATCCGCGTGCCGTCTCTACCATGGAAATTCTATGTTTAAGAAGCCTTCAAACCGACGATGGACCTGGGAAAGCCCAAATGGAGAAACACGTTCGGAGATCGACCATGTTCTTACGAACAGACGCTGGAGTCTGTTCGACGTCTCCGTGCTGCCTTCATTTGACACCGGCTCGGATCACCGTCTTGTCCGTGCGAAGCTGACTCTCAAAAAGAGGATGTTCAAGCGTGACACCCATAAACCGGCACCGGTGAGGATCCCCACATTCAAGTCTGAGGAGTTGGAATATGCGACAAAGTCGTATGATTGGAATCTTCTTGAAGATTCATCGGAAGACTACGACCTTCTCTCCAAAGGACTGTTGAAATGTGCTAGCAGCTCTTGCGAAGCCACATCGCCGTCTGCTTCAAGACTCAACGCACATGCGATTAAACTCTTGGAGCAAAGAAGAGCTGTTAAACTGGATCCTAATGCTTCCCATCTGGAAAAAGTCACCATCTCGAAGGCCTGTCGAATTGCAGTGAAGGAGTCCATTCAAGCCTACAGAAGATTGAAGCTGTTAGAAGCGGCTGGGAAAGGTTCAAGCATAAAGCGCTGCAAACGAGATCTCTGCGATCAGAAGGCAATAATGTCAGCCCTCGTGGATAAGGATGGAACAACGCAAACGTCTCGAAGAGCGATGGAGGCCATCGTTCAGGAATTCTACACAGATCTGTTCCGTTCTTCCATCACTGTCCCGAAATGCTTGATGCCACCAGCTGAGGAAGTACCTCCCATTCTGGAATCAGAAGTTGCTCATGCTATCAGAAGGATGAAGCTGGGCACTGCTCCCGGACCGGACGGCATTTCTGCTGATCTCCTTCGTGCGGGTGGCAGTGCCGTCTGCTCACTTCTTGCCAAGCACTTCAACCACTACCTTCGACTTGGTAGGATTCCGGACTCATGGAAGGAGTCGAAAACAATTTTAATCTTCAAAAAAGGTCAGCAGGAGGATATCAACAACTATCGACCCATCAGTCTTCTCTCGGTTGTGTACAAGATCTTCACCAAGATACTGCTTAACCGCATGGAGCGTTGCTTGGATGAATATCAGCCAGTGGAGCAAGCAGGGTTTCGCAAGGATTTCTCCTGCATGGACCATATTCAGACTGTCTCACAGCTCATCGAAAGGAGCCGCGAATACCACCTCCCACTTGTTCTTGTCTTCGTGGATTATCGGAAAGCGTTCGACTCTGTGGAAATCAACGCCATTCTGAACGCCCTTGTGCACGCTGGTATACCATCGCCCTACATCCGACTTCTCGACGAATGCTTCTCGAACACATCGACTACCATCCAGCTGTTCGATCGAAAGCTTAAAATTCCTATCGGGAAAGGAGTACGGCAGGGAGACACGATTTCTCCCAAGCTATTCACAGCGGCACTTCAGGATGCCATGAAAGACTTGAACTGGGACGATAAAGGCTACCTTGTCGACGGTAAACGGATCAGCAACCTTCGCTTCGCCGACGATATTGTTCTGATCTCTACCAGCACGGCAGAAGCCGAGGAAATGCTGAACGAGCTCAATGTGGCAGGTATGAAGATTGGATTGGACATGAATATGTCCAAGACACAATTTATGGTCAACCAGTGGTGTGACACGGGACTCGTAAGGTTAAATGGAGTCGCTCTGCGACAGGTCGACTCCTACGTCTATCTGGGAAGAGAGCTGAACATGGATAACGACCTCGCTCCTGAAATCGCCCGCAGGAGACGCGCAGCATGGGCAGCCTTCAGTTCGATTCGCGAAGTCACCGATCAGGTCAAGGATCCCGGCCTCAGGGCCTCGATATTCAACGCCTCTGTACTGCCTGCGATGTGTTACGCGACGGAAACCTGGCCCGACAACAAGACAATCGCCAGAGCGATGCAAACTACGCATCGTGCACTGGAGAGATGTCTTCTAAGGACAAGCCTTCGTCAGCAATGGCAAGAAGGCCTACGAAGCTCGGAGCTACGGGAGAAGTCGCAATTAGCAGACCCGCTGCAGTACATGAAGAAGTCCAAATATCGCTGGGCCGGACACCTGCTTCGACGAAAGGACGACAGATGGAGTCTCCGTGTCACAGAATGGCTCCCGAGAGACCATAAGAGACCACTGGGACGACCGCCAACGCGATTCGTCTGGAAACCAAAGATCAAGGAACCATCTCCATCATAAATGGATATGCTCCAACATCTGCGGCCACAGATGAAGAAAAGGAGGAATTCTACAAGCTGCTCGAAAGGACTGTCAACGACGAGAAGAGCTACTACAAAGTTGTCGTTGGTGACTTTAACGCTATCGTCAGTACGAATGATCACGACGAATGGAGGCTAGGACCACATGGAACTTCCTCAGGGAACGAAAACGGAGAGCGTCTGATAGACTTCCTATCCGCGTGCCGTCTCTACCATGGAAATTCTATGTTTAAGAAGCCTTCAAACCGACGATGGACCTGGGAAAGCCCAAATGGAGAAACACGTTCGGAGATCGACCATGTTCTTACGAACAGACGCTGGAGTCTGTTCGACGTCTCCGTGCTGCCTTCATTTGACACCGGCTCGGATCACCGTCTTGTCCGTGCGAAGCTGACTCTCAAAAAGAGGATGTTCAAGCGTGACACCCATAAACCGGCACCGGTGAGGATCCCCACATTCAAGTCTGAGGAGTTGGAATATGCGATAAAGTCGTATGATTGGAATCTTCTTGAAGATTCATCGGAAGACTACGACCTTCTCTCCAAAGGACTGTTGAAATGTGCTAGCAGCTCTTGCGAAGCCACATCGCCGTCTGCTTCAAGACTCAACGCACATGCGATTAAACTCTTGGAGCAAAGAAGAGCTGTTAAACTGGATCCTAATGCTTCCCATCTGGAAAAAGTCACCATCTCGAAGGCCTGTCGAATTGCAGTGAAGGAGTCCATTCAAGCCTACAGAAGATTGAAGCTGTTAGAAGCGGCTGGGAAAGGTTCAAGCATAAAGCGCTGCAAACGAGATCTCTGCGATCAGAAGGCAATAATGTCAGCCCTCGTGGATAAGGATGGAACAACGCAAACGTCTCGAAGAGCGATGGAGGCCATCGTTCAGGAATTCTACACAGATCTGTTCCGTTCTTCCATCACTGTCCCGAAATGCTTGATGCCACCAGCTGAGGAAGTACCTCCCATTCTGGAATCAGAAGTTGCTCATGCTATCAGAAGGATGAAGCTGGGCACTGCTCCCGGACCGGACGGCATTTCTGCTGATCTCCTTCGTGCGGGTGGCAGTGCCGTCTGCTCACTTCTTGCCAAGCACTTCAACCACTACCTTCGACTTGGTAGGATTCCGGACTCATGGAAGGAGTCGAAAACAATTTTAATCTTCAAAAAAGGTCAGCAGGAGGATATCAACAACTATCGACCCATCAGTCTTCTCTCGGTTGTGTACAAGATCTTCACCAAGATACTGCTTAACCGCATGGAGCGTTGCTTGGATGAATATCAGCCAGTGGAGCAAGCAGGGTTTCGCAAGGATTTCTCCTGCATGGACCATATTCAGACTGTCTCACAGCTCATCGAAAGGAGCCGCGAATACCACCTCCCACTTGTTCTTGTCTTCGTGGATTATCGGAAAGCGTTCGACTCTGTGGAAATCAACGCCATTCTGAACGCCCTTGTGCACGCTGGTATACCATCGCCCTACATCCGACTTCTCGACGAATGCTTCTCGAACACATCGACTACCATCCAGCTGTTCGATCGAAAGCTTAAAATTCCTATCGGGAAAGGAGTACGGCAGGGAGACACGATTTCTCCCAAGCTATTCACAGCGGCACTTCAGGATGCCATGAAAGACTTGAACTGGGACGATAAAGGCTACCTTGTCGACGGTAAACGGATCAGCAACCTTCGCTTCGCCGACGATATTGTTCTGATCTCTACCAGCACGGCAGAAGCCGAGGAAATGCTGAACGAGCTCAATGTGGCAGGTATGAAGATTGGATTGGACATGAATATGTCCAAGACACAATTTATGGTCAACCAGTGGTGTGACACGGGACTCGTAAGGTTAAATGGAGTCGCTCTGCGACAGGTCGACTCCTACGTCTATCTGGGAAGAGAGCTGAACATGGATAACGACCTCGCTCCTGAAATCGCCCGCAGGAGACGCGCAGCATGGGCAGCCTTCAGTTCGATTCGCGAAGTCACCGATCAGGTCAAGGATCCCGGCCTCAGGGCCTCGATATTCAACGCCTCTGTACTGCCTGCGATGTGTTACGCGACGGAAACCTGGCCCGACAACAAGACAATCGCCAGAGCGATGCAAACTACGCATCGTGCACTGGAGAGATGTCTTCTAAGGACAAGCCTTCGTCAGCAATGGCAAGAAGGCCTACGAAGCTCGGAGCTACGGGAGAAGTCGCAATTAGCAGACCCGCTGCAGTACATGAAGAAGTCCAAATATCGCTGGGCCGGACACCTGCTTCGACGAAAGGACGACAGATGGAGTCTCCGTGTCACAGAATGGCTCCCGAGAGACCATAAGAGACCACTGGGACGACCGCCAACGCGATGGGCAGACTCATTCTCAAGATCTTTCAGAGAGCGGAGTCTGCCTCACTGGATGCAAGCAGCCAGAGATCGAGCGGTCTGGAAGAGTTGTGGTCCCCGCTGAGAAGACCTCCAGCCGACAAAGGACCATCAAAGTATCAAAGTATCAAAGTATATATATATATATATATACACGGTTGACTAATAAGTTCCCGCCGTTTTTTCAACAACTCATTGCGGATTTCGTCGGCGGTCTCCTACATAGCGCTATACAGCCTTCGGGAGAGAATGACTCGCTCTATCAGAATGTGTATTGCATTTATTTTTTCATCCTAAATTTCGTCAATTTTTAGGTCGTTAATGTGAAAAGTGAAAAAGTGAAAAGTGGCCATCGCCGACAGTTCCTTCCTTAGGTTTGAAATTTTTGCGTAGCTTTTCAGCTTTTCATGGCATTTGGAAGACAATGCTTTGTACTACAAGAGTACGTGTTGGTCCTATTCACGCCTTTGTCCTTTATTGATTTTTAGGTCATCAAATTGGGACGTCCGAAGGAGAAGATTTATATTTACCGACAGCTCGTGTTCTTTGGTAGGGTTTTTTTGCTTGCTGTTATATGTCGTTCGGAAGAAAATGTCTTGCTCTATAGGAATCTGTGCTGCGTTTATTGTCTTATGCTAATTTCTGTCCAATATCAACAAAATGCCAAAAAGAGAAAATGGTCTTCACCAACAACTCCTTTTCCCTGTTCAGTCGGTCATGCTGTTTTATATGACGCAGATACACAGATGTCTTGTTCTACCAGAATACATAACTTATTCTTCGACCATTTAAATTTTTCTAATTTTCAGGTCATCAAAATGGAGTGTCAGGTCTACAAGGATGAACACTTCCAGCATCTTCTTCTCTTTGTGTGTCGCTTGCTGACCAGCGCTGAGCCATGCTTTACGGTATTTCATGTTGACATACATACATATAAGCATCATTTTTCATCGCCAGTTACAGGTCTGTGCAAAAGTGGATGGATATGTCCGTGTGATGAATGATGACGGGCAAGCAGGCCGGCAGCAATCGTTACTCGCTGGTTCCTGACATAGGTTATTGTAATCAAAGCATTAAGGGTCTGTGCATACGCAGTTGCTGATATATCGGGGTGTCGAATGGATGAAGGCCGACTTCTTATGTTGTTAGATTTCTTATCACAAGACAAGAACTGAGCGTCATATGTACGTCGTCATCACGTATGGTTATATTGTGTGGATCTCTTATTACAAGGCAAGAACAGTGGGCTACAGCTCGACACTATCGATGCTCTTAAAATAATTAGCACAATGAACGAACGGTTGAATGAATGAAGTGGCGCGAGCGGGAAAATAGGCGAGATTCCCCGCTACCGCTCCGTTTCCTTCCCAGCCTTCCAAAACACATTGAGTTGCATGTTCATATTTGTTTCTTTAATACTTCGCGCCTGTAGTCTGACGGTGTGTGGCTGGGTCGACTACTGCTCTGTGATCGATCAGTCTATCCTACTATTCGCCCCAACCCAGCCCAGCAGTTCACCTACTCTGATCCTTATATTCTGTTGTCCACTCCAAGGCAAGCGTCAGATGATCTCATAAATACTCTTGTAGCAGGGTACGAAGGCTCTGGAATCCGTGTCACCAACGCAGGTCTATCTTTACACTTGTGTCGACTTTGGTCCCCGGACCCGCTATTCCTCGACCTTATTTGTTCTATATTAGCTAGTTAGAATCTCTGTTATGGAGGTTACTCCTGTGTTCCTAGTGCGTTTTCAGGATGGGCAGAAAAAGAGGCGTATCGAGTTTGTTGTGTCACAGTCGACGCAAACGGACTTCAATCGAACGGCTGATCAATTGCTGAAGGACAACTCCGTCACACTGCACGTCCGCACCATCCTCGCTATGCTGCTCGATAGTAAGAAGGATTTTGATTCATCAGTGACCTGCAACGGCCAGCTAACTGAGGAGATTGGTGAAATGACCAAGAAAATTAAAGGCGCTTAAGGAAGAAAATGTGAGGCTTCGTAAGATTGTTGAAAGAAATGACTAACCATTTGATCATGGATTATCTGGTAAACGTGCCACGTTGCATTGCCCTCCTCAAACTATCAATGTTCAGGGTGCTTTATATGATGAATTTGAGCGTGGAAGATCGCTTGTTATAGTAGGTGCCTGAATTCAGGAGCGGCAGAAGCTCCGACAAAGTTGTTCATGATTTCAACTGTGCACGCCAATTATTTGATTATCTCTCTGGGACTGTTCTTCTATCTTCGCATACCGTATGGGCTGACCTAAACCTTCTTTCGATAGGATACTATACTATAATAAGGGTTGGAAAAAGGACGCGGTAGGAGCGTTGTCGGCGTTCTTTCTGTTCCTTTACTGTAGCCGTTGTGATCTTCATCCTTTTTAAGGAATTGACGTACCATCATAATCCCCTCGACGGGCTCTATTCACTGCCATAAAAATACTTTTGGGTACTTCATTTCTGACCAAAATTTTTTCGAAAGCCCCAAAGGACACTTATTAACGAAGGACATCTCCGCTAATTGCGCCCAAAGGACATTTAAGTGCTGGGATTCTAAATCAGAGTAGTTCACTGCAAGCGCTTCTAGAGGTTTTTATTTTATTTTAATTTTTCGATTCTTCGAATAAGGATTTACAAATGTTTCCTTTATCTACCGACTACTGCTAACAATTAACTTTATTTGATCACATCACGAAAGAGGTTGCATAATAGACCAAAACCCCTAATTGGGACGCACCAAGCATATTACTTCTTCGAGATATCGTAGAGGAGATTTGGATTTATTCTTGGTCCACACAATGAATAGCGATTATAGATAGCTCAGTTTGTTTTGCCCTTGCTAGACAAGGCTAGGATACCGATGAGCCGGTTACGGAAAATTGAAGGTTTGGCTGGTCTGGACGTTGCCCAGTACGAGAACATCGACTCTCTAGCATGCGACAGCCGGCGTATCTTCCACTTGCGCTACCACTCGCACAGGGAGTGGATAATCTTGTATTGAGGAAAATTTATTTGCAGCTTTATCAACTTAGAAAAGGTATCATATCTGGAAAAATATTCAGGTTTCGAATCCCCATTCGTTGTTCTTGACCAGCGATGAGCTTTTGTAGCAGATACCGTAACTTTTTAAGAAGGAAGTTACAAAGTTGAAAGTTCTAAACTGTAATGCATGTAGAGCAAGTGCAAGTGTATCGTCGTTAACTTGAAATTTTTTTCTAACCATAAATCCATTGCACTTTTCTCTAAGCAATGATTTTTTCCCTCGTTTCCCGATGCCGTAGCTTTTAAACAGGGAACAGAGAGCTAGAGTGCTGGGATTTTTTTCCTTGCAAAACAGGGTTCAGTGGCTCAAACACAAGTAAAGGAAGGGCCAAGCTCACTCCAATATAGTTTTTCAGGTGTCTAAACTCGAGAAAAATCTACAACTTCCTAATCCTTTCGAAGTCCCTCAGCCCTTAAGACAGCACATCCCACCACTGGAAGTACTTTCCAACAACATAGTTTTATAAAATTTGAAGATATCCGATATTTTATGGCTTTTCTGCCTGTCGAATGGTCGACTTCTGGGCAGTGCTCTGCTCGACCTGCGCTACCTGTGAATCGTTGGCCCGATCAAGGCCTCCTCGCACATGAGTGCTAGACCCGGCGGTACTGTTCCAATTATAGGGAGAAGCACAGTGCCGTCGGCGAACGGTACTATTGATTCGCCTAAGTCTTCACAGCCGCTTATTTTACTACTACAATAATTTAAGTATTGCTTTGATCTGATTCAATTTTCACGCTCTACGTATTGAGACAAGAGTGTTGCGTAATCAAATGTACTAACTAGGTTCGAGGCCCGGATGGGATAAAGGGTAAGAACGGTGTTAGTCAAATCCTTAAGGGGTGCACCAAGCAATCCAATTCAAAGGGAAATGGTAGATGCAATTTGAATGCACATTTGGCCTAAGCAATGACTTGCTTGGCCAGCCAATGGGATAGTCAGTGTTTTTCCTTTCCAGAAAAGCTTGGCCGACCCCGCAGGGATGGAAAGCTTGGTTGGCTACGCGGAAAATCCCACCTGGAATTGTCCCTCTGTCTGCCTCTCAATCTGTTTGCTTTCACAGAGCTAACGTGGTTCAAGTACACCACGACAACTGAGTCGATACTGTCGATTCCTTCTCATCTACAGAGATGACTATTGAAGCAGGGAATCGTGAGAATATGTTGGCCGGTAGATAGCCTTTATAACGAGTAGGTAACTTTCATACACTAGATAATAAAGGTTGAAGAATAATCCGCTTTTAATCAGTCCCTGTTGGGATGCGCTTCGCATTCTACTTCTGTTGCATCTGTTGGAGGTAGATTTTTTAAATTATAGAATAAAGAACAACGGACGGTGGCGATGTCCGTTCCTCCACGTGGTGCCACTGGAAACTGCCCGCTTTTGCGAGCCGAGCCGAACACGGACACTCGAGTGCAGGCGACAGGCCCTTGTGACAGGCCGGCCTATGGAGATCCCATGTCACATCACATGGTTGATGGTGCTTCATGTGTCGCGAGATAATGCTACGGCGTCCGCGGGAGCCGACGCGCACTCGCAAAGCCCGGCGAGTGTGAGAAGTATGCGAGGGTCCCTGATGCGAGGACGGCATCGGGGGGGGGGGGGGGAAACTGAGCTAGTCTAAAAGTCCCGCAACGTAAGCAAGACCCGCGTGGCAACGCTGAATGTGGGTACGTTGTCGGGCCGCTCCTTTGAGTTGGCAGAGGCACTGGAGCGAAGGAAGATTGACTTGTGTGCGGTGCAGGAGACGAGGTGGTCCTGTAGCAAGTCAAATGACATAGGCCGAGGCTATAAAGCCGTTCTGTGTGGCAGTCCCAGGACCACCAGCGGTGTTGGCATAATCGTCTCCGAACGGTTCCGAGACGCGATTGCAAGCGTGGAACGTTTCAATGACCGCTTGATGAAGGTCGTAATCGCTGCAGAACGGCGGCGGTATCATCTTTTCTCTGCATATGCTCCACAGATTGGATGCTCTGAGCGAGCCAAGGATGAATTTTGGAGCCTGCTTGATGAGAAGATAGCAGAAGTGCCGTCACAAGACGTAACCATTGTCGCAGGTGACCTTAACGGACACGTTGGCGCTGCGAAAGACGGGTACAGCTGTCATGGTGGTTTCGGATGCGGATCACGTAACGCCGATGGTGAGCGTATCCTCGAGTACGCGGAGTCGCATGACCTCACCATCGTGAACACCAGATTCCGAAAACGTGAATCCCACCTTATCTCATTCTACAGCGGGAATTCTAAAACGCAGATCGACTTTTTCCTTGTGCGAAATCGTGACCAAGGGCTTGTCACGGACGCGAAGGTCGTGCCGTATGAAACGGTCGCCACACAACACCGCCCACTGATCTGCACTATGAGGATCACACCACCGATGTTTAAGCAGGTCGAACGGAGCGGTCCGTCAAGAATTAAGTGGTGGCGACTGAAAGAATGAAGCAGCTGTTACTTCGCGCATTCGGTTGCTGACGGTCACGACCGTCGACGAGACATGGCAAATAGCCACCGACGCGATTCTCAATGCTGCGCGTTCCGAACTCGGCAGTACGAAACCGGGACGGCGTAGGGTCGATAAGCAGACATGGCTGTGGACTAACGAAGTTAAGGAAAAAGTCCGAGAGAAGAAGAGATTATACCATGCATTCCTCGGCGATAAGACAGCCGATAAATGGCGTCTGTATCAGGAAGCCAAGAAAGCCGCTAAGAAGGCGGTAGCCGTTGCAAGAGCCACTCATTACGATGATTTCAACGGAAAGCTTGAGTCGCGCGATGGCGAGCGATTTCTTTATCGACTCGCAAAGGTCCGCCATCGCCAGAATGAGGATGTTGAGAAGTTCTTTGGCATCAACGACGAGAACGGTCATCTACTCATTGACCGCAAGATGGTTTTGAACCAATGGCGCACCTACTTCGAGAAAGTCTCGACAGTAGAGTTTGCTTATCCGAGCATTCCATCTTCTCCTGTATACGGTCCCATTCAGAAAATCACCGTAGAGGTGGTAGAAGCGGCTTTGAAGAAGACGGGCAAGGCAACGGGCCCCGATGATTTGGCGGCCGACTTATGGAAGTCGAAATCCTGGTACCCAACGAAGTGGCTGGCGACGTTCTTCAACCAGGTTATTGCGGAGAAGAAAGTGCCCGATATCTGGCAGAGATGCACGACGATTCCGATTTGGAAAAAGAAGGGCAGTCCAGCAGACTGCACAAGCTACCGTCCAATTCGTTTGCTTTCGCATACCATGAAGATCTTTGAGCGAATTGTTGATGGACGCATTCGTAACGTCGTCCAGCTTTCTACCAACCAGTGTGGCTTTGTACCTGGGTGTGGCACCATCGATGCCATACACGCCGTTCGTCTACTTATAGAAAAGCACCGCGAGAAGCAGAAGCCGGTGCATCTTGCCTTCCTCGACTTGGAGAAGGCCTTCGATCGCGTTCCGCGTGAAGTAATATGGTATGCCTTACGGAAACATGGAGTCCCCGAAGAGCTCATAGAGTGGGTACGAATACTGTACTCTTGTCCAAAGAGTCGAGTGCAAGCTGCAGCAGGCACGTCGATAGAGTTTCCCATCTCTATCGGAGTATATCAAGGGTCTGCGCTCTCCCACCACTCTTCGTCCTCGTTATGGATGCCATATCGCGTGATCTTCAGCAGCCAGTTCCTAGGACGTTGCTTTATGCTGATGATGTAATGCTTGCTAGCGAAGACAAGATTGAACTCCAGCGGCAGGTACAAGCTTGGTGCGATCGCTTGGAGAGATTTGGACTTAAACTTAATGTCAAGAAGACCGAGTATATGACGACTGATGAAGACGAGTCCAGCTCCATTAAATGGCATTGAGCTGCCACGTACCTCGGTATTCAAGTACTTGGGATCAGCAATCGCGTCCGATGGCGGTCTACTCGTTGAATTCAATTCACGCGTGAGTGCAGCGTGGTCCAAATGGCGCTCTCTGACGGGAGTGCTCTGCGAGAAAAAGATACCAGAGCGCCTCAAGTCGAAGATCTACAGAGCAGTCGTTCGACCTGTAGCTATTTAGGGAGCTGAGTGCTGGCCCGTTACCAAAGAAATTGAAAGGCGCCTCAGCGTAATGGAAACGAAGATGCTGCGGTGGACGGCCGGAGTTACGCGTTTGGACCGTGTGCGCAACGACTCCATTCGGCAAAGATTTGGTGTCACCTCGATAGTTGAGAAATTGCGTGAAGCTCGTCTGAGATGGTACGGCCATGTTCTTCGTGCAAGCGGTGACTCTGTCCGAAAGACTGGCCTTAACTTCGAGGTGCCCGGAGAGCGGCCACGAGGGAGACCAAAGCAGCGCTGGCTTGATTCGCTGCACAAGGACTTGAAGATTGCTAGGTTACACCCTGATCAGGCATTTGATCGGGAAAAGTGGCGCCAGTATTCCAGAAAAGCGGACCCCGCAAGAAAGCGGGACAAACGCTGAAGAAGAAGAAGAAGAAGAAGAAAGAACAACGGACGGCATCACTCAAGCTCTTCTGGGGTGGACCAAAAATTTTACTTCTACGGGTGCGAATTGAATACATATTTAGCCTAGATTACCTATTGTGCCGTTGTTCTGCATGATTCCTTGAAAAGGAGAACGAATATACACCATTTTCGATTTAAATTGCACAACACCTAAATCAAGCAGACGTTTTCATACTAACTACTTTGTCAAAAGGTGGTGGTGAGTTTTATTGGTTGTGTGACATGACTATGACCGCTTGAATGAAGCTGAAACAAGAGAAAGTGTCCTAAAATATCTAGACTTTATGAATAGAAAAGGATCTATGAATTTCCTCCTCTTTGGATGCGGTTAAAAAATGTATAGCTTGCCTTTGAGAAAACGAAGATCCTCAGCTGTGTTGCATTGCAATGTGCATTCATTGAGCACATCGTGGTGACTAATACTATAGTCTGATTGCGATCTTCACGAAGTTTTGCAATTGAAAAATGAATGATTTCCCAAGCCAAACATAAATATTTTTTTTTTTATTCAAGCAGTATTTCCAATCACATAATGACAATAAATCAAAGGACGGCGTTAATCAATTCCATTTGCTATGTACCACGCACTCTGTTGCTACATAATGTTAAGGAGGCAATCTGAATGGGCATTTCTTCATTACAATGACTTCTGGAGGGGCATTTATGCAAACGTCAGTGTTTCGACTTTCCCAGACAAGTTTCGTTCCAACCAGGGATGAAAGGCTTGATTAGTCTTCACGGAAAGCCCAAACGAGGAACCTGTGATGAGTTGCACGCGACGGGCTCTTACGACATTCCTCCCATCTGAAGAATATTCAAGGAGGAAATCAAATTTTCCGTTGTACATGTTTAGCCATTTCGCGCTTTCCGAAAATTTTTCATCACGACGATTCATGCGAGGTCTTATCACGTAATTAGCTTTCTATTTTTTGATTCGGAAACAGAATGGCTTTTTATTTTTATTTGCTTACGGACCTGTAGCGCAGTCGGAGAAAGTGTGATATTCCAGAGAATACGTGGCACATGCAGTAAAGGGGTTGATTAATGACATTCTCCATCCTTGTCCCTATTTGCATTTCTATTTAGTTAGTACATTCAATTACGTAACATTCTTGTCTCAACAAGTATAGCGTGGTACTTGAATCAGATCAAAGCAGTACTTAATTATTGCAGTAAAATAAACGGATGTAAGGACTGAGGAGAATCAATAATACGTTCGCCGACGGCACTATGCGTTTCCCTATAATTGGAATAGTACCGCTGGGCCCGCATCATTTGCGAGGAGGCCTTGATCGGGAGGGCGATTCACATATAGCGCGGGTCGAGCCGAGTGCTGCCCAGAAGTCGACCTTGGCAGAAAAAGTATAAAATGTCGGATCTCTTCAAATTTTATAAAACTATGTTGTTGGAAAGTACCTCCAGTGGTGGGATGTGCTGTCTTAAGGGAATGAGAGACTTCGAAAACAAAATGGGATTAGGAAGTTGTAGATTTTTCTCGAACTTACCAGGAAACTATCCCAAAGTTAGGTCGGAATGGCTCAGGTGTTGTATAAGGGCAGAATCGCCTCTCTCTGGGAAAGGACAAAATGTAAATATCTCAACCCCAATACAACTCTGCACAGAGCTAGGGACGACGGAAGTTCGGCGGTTGGCGGCGTTAGCCCTATGCTTGCAGGCGGAGGGTGGGCTCAAGTTGGCTGGAAACAACGATGACGAGCGAGCGATGGTGGCGCAGTGGGTAGAGGGGCGGCGTAATTCCCATAATCGCTGTTTCCAGCCAACATAAGCTCGCCCTCCGCGTGCGGGCGTAGGGCTAACGCCGCCAACGGTCCAACTTCTGTTGTCCCTAACTCTGTGCACAGTTGTTTTGGGGTCGAGATATTTGTATTTTGTTGCTTCCTAGAGAGAGGCGATTCTGCCCATACTTGGGCCATTCCGACCTACCGCTGAGATAGTTTCCTGGTTAGACACCTAAAAACTATATTGGAGTGAGCTTGGCCCTTTCCTTACCTGTGTTGGAGCCACTGAACCCTGTTTTGCAAATAAAAAAATCCCAGCACTCTAGTCCCTTGTTCCCTTTTAAAAGCTACGGCATCAAGAAACGAGGGGAAAATTCATTGCTTAGAGCGAAGTGCAATGGATTTATGATTGGAAAAAAATTTCAAGTTAACGACGATACACTTGCACCTCCTCTACATGCATTAATGATTATTTGATTAAGCTGCAAATAAATTTTCCGCAATACAAAATTGGCCATTCCTTGTGCGAGATGTAGCGCAAGTAGAGGATACGCCGGCTGTCGCATGCTAGAGAGTCGATGTTCTCGTACTGGGCAACGTCCAGACCAGCCAAGCCTTTAATTTTCCGTAATCGGCTTATCGGTACCCTATCCTTATCTAGCAAGGGCAAAACAAACTGACTTCTCTATAATCGCTATTCATTGTGTGCACCAAGAATAAATTCAAATCACCTCTATATCTCGAAGAAGTAATATGCATGGTGCGTCCCAATTAGGAGTTTTCATCTATTATGCTTCTATTATGCAACCTCTTTCGTGATGTGATAAAACAAAATTAATTGTTAGCAGTACTCGGTAGATAAAGGAAGCATTTGTAAGTCCTTATTCGAAGAATCGAAAAATTAAATTTAAATAAAAAACCCTCTAGAAGCGCTTGCAGTGAACTACTCTGATTTAGAATCCGAGCACTTAAATGTCCTTTGGGCGCAATTAGCGGAGACGTCCCTCGCTAATGAGTATCCTCTGGCGCTTTTGAATTTTTTTGGGCAGAAGTGGAGTAATGAAAAGTATTTTTATAGCAGTGAATAGAGCTCGTCGAGAAAAATACGATGGTGTGCCAATTTCTTAAAAAGGATGAAGATCAAAACTGCTACAGCAAAGGAACGGAAAGAACGCGGACAACGCGCCTACCGCGCCCTTTTTCCAATCTTTATGGTGGGTACTGTGCTTAAGGTGGTACTATCCAGTTCTTATTTTGTAGGTCTTGCTCTGAAGCGGGCGCCTCAGCTTAAGTACTTTCCCCTTAAAAAAGGGGTATTCATTAGACCCTTGCTCCCATAAGAGGAGCGTGAGCAGGTAGGTTACCGGTAGGTTAGCGCGCGTCAGTGGCAGTACGCAGAGCCGTTCTTGTCATGTAAATGTTCCATTAAGAACTCTAAATGTTGCCAGTGTTGTAATCAATAGCACTCCGTCTTCGCATCATTCTGTCCAGAATTTAAACCTTTTGATTTTCGCAAGATGTCTGGTACCTATTTTTGTTGCCTTTATGCTAATATCCGGTCACTTTGCAAGAACCTATACCATCTCATTTTTTCGATGAAACAGAAAGAGTTTGACCTAATCGCGCTTAGTGAAACCTGGCTAACTCCGTTGATTCTAGATGCCTCCACATTTGGTTCATTGTGCTCTCAATATGAGGTGCTGCTATGCGACCGGTCAAAGAAGCGCGGAGGAGGAGTTGCGCTTCTTTTAAGGAAAATTTATTGTCCCTGTTTGGTGTTTCAGAAATAGGTCGCTGAGGGTTATGAAAATATTTGCGTTGATTTTGGTATTGATGGAAGAGCCGTTAGAGTGGTATAACTAATCGGGCTCCTCCATGTTCATCATTTTTGACAGATCAGTAGATAAATGCTATCACTGACTTACTTGAATGTAGCTCTTCACATGTAGTTCTAGGTGACTTCAATTTTCCAAATATTCGCTGTTCACGGACTGGGGATTTATGCGCTGCCACTACCATGAGCAAATCACTCCTTGAGATACGTCGGTCATTCCATCAATTTGTTAATAGTGGTACTCTACACAACAACATGCTGGATCTTTCGCGCACAAACAATAGACACTTCGTAAAGAATGTTTTGCTTCATGATCCCATTGGCTCAAGTGATCGCTCTGCAATCCAGTTTGCCCTTGACCTTAGAGCTCCTAGGGAAAATAATGCAATCAGAGTGAGGAATTTTAAAAAGGCTAACTTTGGTAAGTTGACTTCCTTGGATTGTTCAATAGCCTAGACTCAGTAGATGCAAAATATAAGGTTCTACTTGCAATTCTTTTGCACACCATGAGTTTGTTTTTGCCTTTCAAAGAGTTTCTTATATGTCTGCTCTTGCAAAGCATTTAGATAGACTTGCCGATAGAAAGGCTAGGGCATATGAAAAAGCTAAAAGAAGCAGTGATGCAAGAGATTGGACTTATTATAGAAAATTATTATTATTATTATTATTATAAGAGAGGAAGGTGATCATCACTAAAAACAAAAATTCTTTTTTTAGATTTCCAAACTCACGATTAGAAGACAGGACACGGCTTACTAGGATGCTATCTCAACGGTAGGTCGGAACGGCGCAAGTGTTGTATATGGGCAGAACCGCCTCTTCCTGGGAAGTAACAAACTGCTGGTATCTCGGCCCCAATACAACTCTGCGCAGAGTTAGGGGCGACGAAAGTCGGGTGTTGGCGCTCTGTTGATTCACGTTCTCCACAGCTGACAGGCGCGCGCTGGATGAGGGCTCGTATCGCGACGCGGCTCAGTGCACAGGTGGCGTAGTAGGGAATCGCTAGGGCTCGCGAGCTAGAGGTCGGGGGTTCGGATCCCGCAGACTGCGCTTGTTTTGCACTTTTGCAAAGTCCATGTTTATCATATAGATAACCCACCTAGGGGTATTATAGTGTGTTATAGAACATGTTTGCATATAACATATGCTTCAAACTACAGATTAGCGAAAATGTTCATTTCTGTGTATCACTTATTTTAAGCCTATTTTGCGTGAAGCTATAGTTATGTAACGATAGATATTTTGTGGCACTAATTAAAAGTTCCGGCTCCACCGACAAGACTTCGGACAAAGTAATTTTTTCGCTGAAACTTTGTCTAGGGGGTTATCTGGGGTGCTGGTCACGAATCTGACTCGTTTTTCACGATTCTATCTCTACCTGCCGTCACCGGCAGAAACTTTAAGAATGTAATCCTATACCTTACTGTATCTATATTATCCAGCCGAATTGTGAGAACGGATGTTATATTCGTGATCAGCACCCCAAATACCCCCCCCCCCCCCCCTAGACGAAGCTTCAGCGAAATCGGTGACCCTGCCTGGACCACCCTTGTTTCACTCGTCCAATGAACCGGGACCTTTAGTAGATTAGTAGTTTGAATGTCCTTTACATGATGTTGTCCGTCGGATGGATGTACGATTTCTCGAATTTTTCTACCAATTGCTTGCTCTATGCGTAATTTACTGTAAAACTGTTTCAAACCTTGGGTCACAGCAAGTGCAGCGCGTGAACATGAATCCCTGAGGGGTGCCTAGAAACTCCTGCAATCATGCGAGGGAATCTGAAATATATGAGCATTGGCTAAGGAGAACTTCGTTAACTTCAAAAGCTCAATTTCCTGTCATGACACAATCAGTTCATGGGGTCATTCTATAATATATTCCACTTGCATTTATGGGCTGCCACAGCCGATAGGCTTTTGTACTTCTTTTAGCACACAGGATTTTATCTCGAAGCGATGATCAATTGTTCTACAACTTTGATTTCGAGACCTTCTAAAGGTTAAGATCCTCTGTTTACTAACATTTTTCAATTGAAGGGGAGCATGATGTAGGTGACAAAAATTTATATTAACACTAAACCCCCACACCACACCCATTACGAAGGTTGTTGTCTCAGGAGAAATCACTGTAACATGCTTGGAAAACACACTTTCCCAAAAACGCAAATACAATGCTTTAAACTTTTTTGAATATTTTTTGAAAATGAAATTTTTATTTTTTAAAAAGAATAACTTATCGCATTTATAAGTGTAGGAAAGCAGCACATTTTCAGTGTGTTTAAAGAATAGATGCTTCGTCCAACATCTCGATTCTCCTTTGATTGATAACGAACATTTTATTTACGTGTAGTAGCGCACTTGAAGACGGTTCAATCGAAACAATTGTAATAAATGCGCATATCCTTTTTGCTGTTACTAGTGAGCAGAATTCACTCTATGAATTAAAAAAATCGTTTCGACTCAGGACGCGGTGTGATCTCCTCCTTCTTTTCATGCACCCAAAAATTTACGCACCGCACGTTGAATCACTATTTGATGGATTTTTTTTTTGAAAGGATCAATTTTTCACTTTAAGTACCCAATTTGTTGAGGTTATTGTTATATAATTTTTCAAACGGATCTCCCTCGATAGCCACGGATCTCCCTCGATAGAGAGCCTTCGGGCTCTCTTGTTAAGAGGGATCTCGGGCCGCTTGTCGCAGGGCCACGTGGCGCGTCCCGGGTGGTGGATAGGGGAATTAAACGCGAACCAAATGCGACCGTGTACTGCCCAGAGACGTAGGTAGGATGCAGGGGATGGACTCCTTGCTCCTGCTGTGTCGGGTCGACGCGTTCCTTGTGCGTGGGAGCGGCATGTTCGTGCACAGTGTGCGCGGATGTGTCCATGACTGCGCGGATTGTAACTGTGTCGGCTCGGCCAAAAGCTTGCACTCGGTAGACTGGGAGTACATCGTAAGGCGATTCGAGGCCGCCTCAAAAGTCTCGCCCCGTCCCTTCGGGCAGTCTGGCTGGCTGCCCGGAGTTCTTCGCCCGCACGACAGAGCCTGACTAGCTACCCGTGTTGTATGGAAGTCAAACACAGCAGCACTAAAGGGCCTCATTCCCCTGACCCCGAAAGAGCCCCCATTTCTGCAGCGATGGGAAGGACGAGTACGGAGAGGCTGCTAAAATCTCAGGGCCTAACCAGGCTGCGCAAATTGAGAAGGACTAGGATGACGATCTGTACTTACAACGCCCGCACACTTGCATCGGAAGCATCCGTCGAGGACTTGATGATGCAAGCCAGGAAGATCAAGTACGACGTCATCGGACTGACCGAGACGAGAAGACACCACCCCCTACACGCCGCCTACGACTCCGGAGAAGAACTGTTCCTCGGAACATGCGACAGTAGGGGAGTAGGCGGCGTTGGTGTCTTCGTCAACACGCACTTGGCCACGAACATCGATTCGTACGAGTCTCTGACAACCCGAATCGGACGTCTGCGACTGAAGCGATGTGGTTCCGTGCCAGTTTTGACTGTATTCGTCGCGTATGCCCCAACATCCGACTACGACGACGAAGAGGTCGAAGCCTTCTACGTGGAGCTGGAGAAGTTCTATAAGGAAGATCACACCTTCTACAAGGTGATCGTCGGCGACTTCAACGCCAAGATCGGAGCGCGAAGGTAGCCGGAAGAAATTCACATCGGAACCCACGGTTTGGAGTGGAACGAGCAAGGTGAAAGGCTGTCTGAGTTTATCATGTCGACCAAGACCATCCATGGAAACTCGCAGTTCCAGAAGCCTCCCTCCCTACGATGGACCTGGGAATCTCCCGGTGGCCAGTTCCACAACGAGATCGACCACATCATTTTCAATCGCAAGTATTGCCTGACCGACGTTTCCGTTGTCCCCAAGTTCTACACGGGATCGGACCACCGCCTCCTTCGCGCGAGGTTTCGCTTTTCGCGTCAAGGAGAGAAGGCCGCGATGTTCAAGAAGAGGAATCCCAGAACGACCATCAACTGGGACCTTTACACCTCTCTTGCCGGCCTTTGGGAAGACGCCGTCATGGACAACATCGACGAGGAATACGACCGCTTCGTGCACCATCTCCACGATAGTGCTAAGGGAGCCGAGAGCTTGAAGACCACCAAGAGACGCCTGTCTCCGGAAACTCTCGAGCTTATACGCCAGCGTGGAGCAGCACGAGAGTCAGGCAACTACCAGCTGACGTCCGAGCTTGCGAAGCTATGCAGAGCGGCGATAAAGGAAGATCTCAAGGAGAGAAGGGCGGATGTGTTGGCTGAAGCAGCAGAGGCAGGGTTGAGCATCCGCAATGCCCGCCGAAACTTCGCCAACTTCAAGACCAAGATGACCGCTCTCCGACGTCCTGACGGAACCGTCACCTCTTCCAGAAGGACCATGGAGAAGATCATCCACGACTTCTACTCCGATCTCTTCGATAGCCACGTCCACCTGCCCCCATGACATCTTCCGCAGGATGGATACGTCGTCCCCTCTGTTCTCCCTTCCGAGATCCGACATGCCATCTCGTCGGTGAAGAAACGTACAGCACCCAGCCCTGACAGGATCAGACCCGAACACCTGAAGAACCTCCCGTCAGCGCTCATCAACACCCTGGCGCGGCTCTTCACACGATACCTGTCGGAGTGCAAGGTTCCATCTCAGTGGAAGACCAGCAAGACCGTCTTGCTGTACAAGAAGGGAGACGTGCACGACATTGGCAACTATCGCCCGATCTGCCTGCTGTCCGTAGTCTACAAGCTGTTCACTCGAGTCATCCTGAATAGGATCAGCAGAACGCTGGATGAAGGACAGCCACGCGAACAAGCAGGATTTCGGAGAAGATTCAGCACGATCAACCACATACACACCATTACGAAGCTCATCGAAGTGTCGCGAGAGTATAAGCTGCCGCTGTGCCTTACGTTCATCGACCTGAAGAAGGCATTCGACTCCGTCGAGACTGAAGCGGTCCACGAAGCCCTGCTCACTCAGGGCGTTCCTACTCAGTACATCAGAGTCCTTCGAGAGCTGTACAGTAGATTCACGACCAAGATCTCTCCATTCTACAATGACGTCGTCATCGACGTAAGGAGAGGAGTTCGGCAAGGGGATACCATATCCCCGAAGCTCTTCAGCGCCACCCTCGAAAACGTCATGCGCGAACTAGAATGGGAAGACATGGGAGTGAAGATCGACGGCCAGCAGCTGCACCATCTTCGTTTCGCTGACGACATCGTGCTCATAACACCGAGCATCAGCCAGGCGGAGCGAATGCTGGCCTACTTCGATCGTGTATGTGGGAATGTTGGACTGCAGCTGAATCTTACGAAGACGATGTTCATGAGGAACGGACAAGTTTCTGATGCCCCATTCTCGCTCAACGGAACGAACATCTCCGAATGCTCCAGCTATGTGTATCTGGGTCGCGAAGTCAACATGGCCAACGACCTAGCACCAGAGCTGAGCAGGGGGAAAAAGCGGCTTGGGGAGCTTTTAAGAGCGTCGAAGAAGTCGCGAAGAAGACGAAGAACGTCCGACCCGTGCCCATCTATTCGACTCTACCGTTCTTCCTGCCCTAACATACGCCTCAGAGACCTGGGCTATGCGAAAGCAGGATGAACACGCGATCAGCGTCGCGCAGCGTGGAATCGAGAGGACGATGCTCGGGGTGACACGACTCACGCAAGTGAGAGAAGTCCTCCGGAGTTCCGAGCTTCGCCGACGTTCGAAGATCAGAGACGCTGTCGCGTGGGCCAAGTTGTCGAAAATTAGGTGGGCCGGCCACGTAATGCGCTTCGCAGACACCCGCTGGACGAGAGCCGTTACCGACTGGATTCCGCGGGATGTCAAGAGAACACCGGGACGCCCACCAACGCGTTGGTCGGACTTCTTCGTGAAAGCCCTGAACGGCCGATATGACGCTCTTCGTGTCCCTCGAGCGAGGAGGACCCATTGGACCACTCTGGCACGCGACAGGGACGAATGGAGACGCTGCTGGCGCCCGCTCGAACAAGTCGATGATCAACGGGACGACAGGTGGTACAGGTGACAGGTGAATTTTTCAAAAAAGAGGGGATCTGCTTTAATCATCTACCTCTTCCCTTTTGATTGCGAGGTGTCCAATTTGATTTCAAAACTATCCAACTTGCATCGATAAGTGTCCAGTTGGCGGTGAAATAGTATAAAAGCTTTGGTTATTGGTAAAAATGCAATTTTTGAATATAATAAATGGCTAAAGCGAGGATTTCGAAATTCTCTGTTTTCTGTTTTCTGACGTGCGTTTTAGGCTTTTCTGTTTTCTGATTTCTGTTTTCTGACAAACTCGATTTTCTGTTTTCTGTTTTCTGGGAAGGCTTTCAAAATTTCCGCCCATCCCTGGTAGCGATACGAGCCCTCATCTCGCGCGCGCCCGTAAGCTGTGGAGCACGTGAATCAACAGGGCGCCAACACGCGACTTCCGTCGCCCCTAACTCTGCGCAGAGTTGTATTGTGGTCGAGATACCTGCAGTTTGTTACTACCCCGAGAGAGGCGGTTCTGCCCATATACAACACTTGCGCCGTTTCGACCTACCGTTGAGATAGTATCGTGGTTAGTGGACCACCTAGGGATGGTGTGACTGCAGTCAGAACTGACCTAGAAAAGCTCATGCTCTTGGGAAAATTTTTTAAACTTCATCCAATGCTGACGATGATTCTGATGTTCCTCGTATTTCTCCTGAATGTGCACTAACGAGGGATTCAGTTTGGTTCTTTGAGAACGAGATTTTGATGTCGCTTTCAAATTAGCCAAATTCCTGCTCGGATACACCCGGCCACGTTCCTGACTAGTTTATTAAGAGCGTTGCACCATTGATAGTAAGACCTCTTGCTTTCATATTTAATCTTATTCAGTTTTATGCGGGCAGAAGTGCCAATTAGATGGCATACATCCTTTGTTACACCTATCCCTATAAAGGGTTCACATTCCGATCCTAACAACTATAGGCCAGTTAGCATAACATCTATTTTTGCTAGAAAATTTGAAAAGATTCCTAAGCAAAGAATAGTACGACTCCAGATGAAAACGACGTTATCTTAGATTCTCAACATGGTTTTCAAAGAAATAGGTCGACTATAACGGCCATGATCGAGTCACTGAACTGCACAACATTCCTTGATGACGGACGAGGTGTAGATGTAGTTTACGTCGACTTTGCCAAGGCTTTTGATATTCTTCTGATCTATCATTAAAAGTTGTCGGTTAAGCTAACTGAAGAGATTTACCCTAAGATCATAGCTTCGATAAAGTCATTTTTTAGCGGGGAGAACGTTTTCCGTCAGAGACAACTCAACATTTTCACAGCTTAGATCTGTTTTAAGTGGTGTACCTCAAAGTGGAGTGAGTCTTATTACCAATTTTGTTTAACATTTATACCTATGAATTGCCTAAAACTGTGACAAATAACGGAGCTAGTGCACCGCTTGTGCTGATGATTTTAAGCTGTATGTCTCTGTGAGCTCTGCGCCAGATAAAGAAAAACTGCAAGAAGTTCTCGATGATGTAAGCAAATGGTGATTGGAATGGAATCTCCCGATATCGAAGGAAAATACAAGAATCCTAGATCTTGATCAATCGATTGTCGACTTTCAGCAAGTGGAGGAAATTACCGACCTTAGATTCCGGATACGAAGAGATTTATGTTCTGACGTCCATTGCACAAAGGTAGCACAAAAAGCCTCAATCATGATGCTCAAAATCTTTTGAGGTTCTCTACTAGAAATCGCATCCTTTTCTTGCAGGCGTACAAAGTCTATGTCAGACCGTTGTTAGAATAGGGAACAGTGGTTTCCAATCCAACTAAGGTAGCTGGTGCGAAAACCTTGGAAAGGGTGCAAAATAATTTCACGCGTAAAGTCATGATAAGGACTGTTGGATTTCTCTATGTTCAAATCCCTTGTAGTAATACACGTAACTTCAACTCAGGGCTGGAGTCGTTACCTCTTAGAAGAAGAAAAAAACTTGGCCTCACGTTTTACAAGATTTGTCAGGACACACTGGAACGAAACCGCATGCGCTTCTTCGACTGAGAGCTTCGAATACTGGGAGGATCCAGGAAGCTATGTATATCAAAACGGCGAAGCGTAATGTAGGGCGAAACCTTTAGTTATCAGAGCTGATGTTGAGCTTGATAGGGTGATAAGAAGTATAAAATTTCTTCATTTAAAAGCATTTTAAAGAAGTATCTGACATCCTGATTCGCTTTCTCATATTCGTGTTATGCTGTGTTGTGCTTTTATGTTTTGTTTGTCATCTCTAGCTTACTTATATCATCATTACCATATGGGCACTGGCATGAACACGGTTACTGGTGTCATGCGCATGGACCTGAAAGAAGCTGTTTTGCATAGAATCAGTACCGCCACCATAGCTGAAAAGAATCGCGAAGTTGGCCTACGATGCTAGGGCCTTGTTTTATATGGAAAAGAAGAAAGCGTTTACTATATATATATATATATATATATATATATATATATATATATATATATATATATAGGCAATACAGCGTTTACAATATTTCGAAGTGTTTAGAAAACAGCCTAGAGGGAACGCTAAGCATTGTCAGACCTATACTTTGTACAGCGACTTCAAAATAGCTGGTGTCCACCAGATCGGCATCGGGAAAAACCACGCTACACTATAAAAGCGGGTTCTGGTATAAAGCGGGACAAATGTTAAAGAAAGAATGAGAAAACGGTTAAGGTCAGCCTTTTTATTTTTAGGCAGCCTTTGTTTTCAAGAGTTGTGAATTGTATTTGGGAGCGGTAAAGTCATCCAACTTGGGTCTTAAACTCGGCGGTCATGGATCCATCAGGGACTTCGGAAATCACACCGCGTGGTAATAGGCGAATCGAATCACTGCAAGCTGAGAGCCACGGACCCAAGAAATTGCACAGATCGAGCCAAAAAAAAATTTTCTGATCCGTTTCCCCACCATCCTTCAGACGAACTTTATTTGACTATACTATAACAAAAATTTGATAGCTCTTTTATACGATATCGGAGTGTATTTACCCGTTTATTCGCCATATTCGGCTACTTTTATTCTTTATTTTTTATTCCATTCGGTTCTTTTGGGGTTTGTTGCGAATCGGTGGCCCCGCTCGCGAGGGAATTAGCCCCTGTTGAGCGTGGTCCCCCACTCGCCCCGTGGTGCTACAAGGTGCCAAGAGACCCACGACCCAAGGGGGACATTAGGGGGAACCCATGGTGTGAATGAGCCACGCCCCCTTCCCTGGCAGACAGGGGCCCCGCGTGGTGACTTCGGACCCCTCGCGCTGTGCAGCGCCTGGATTGACGCACGCCCGCACCACACGCCAGCCGCGGGTGTCTACGGGCGTGCTGTATTGATCCCGGACTGTAGTGAGCACACCTTACCCCCTGCATTGCCCGATAACTGCATGGAACCCAATACAGCACAATAGCAATGCCCCCAACATACTATGACCCAACAACAAATATACAGCAATACCAACAACAATACCATGAAGACATTACTAGGGGACTCACCACCTTCCTCGGCGTAGACAGTAGTAGACATATATAACCACGGTTCATTCCATATGTCAACATCACACAGCCACAGCGATATAATACCAGAGATGGACGCTAGATAGTATGGAATACAGGGTTGAAGGGACCGCTCCGGCTAGAAGGACTGTAGTGGCTATCCGAGGCTAGGCGAGCCCCATCCAGGCTCGCCGTCCTCTCTGTACTGCAGCCGGCTGTATTGCGATGTGTGGAGCGGCAAGGCTCCGCTCGGACGATCCCCGGGATGATGATGAAAGCGGGCTCACAATGGCGGCGCCCCAGAGCCGCGCCCGCGCAGCCGCTCGACGTGTCGAAGGAAGCTAGGAATGAAGTCGGCGGGGGGCGGCGCATAGCCGGCCCGTCGATCGATAGCGTGCGCGGGCAGGCCGGAGTCTCGGGAGCGCCTCATCGGGGTCCCGAGCGGATACGGTAGCCCGCGGGAGTATGAAATGAAGGGAGCGAGCTATCGCATTCGCGACACTCCCGCCGACAAAAAGAAATTGGTCCCGCTGGGGCTCCTACCGAATCCTGTCTTGCCGCGTGGGGCTTAAGGCCCTTTTGGATTGAGTGGGAACCGGCTGCATCACAGGTGGGAACGGGCGGAAACCCACGTCTAACCCGAACGCCCAGGGGAAAAATGCGCTGGGCGCTGGAGCGGTCTCGTCCTGTACCGACTAACGGCTACCGTGGGTCATAACTATATACAACAAAAAGTCAAATTTGTCAGCCGCTACCTGTAATGCCTCGTAATTTAACTACTACATAACTAAGAGGCTTTTAAACTACAAGGAATCTACAGGGTCATGGTTGGTCTATAGTATAAGCGACTTCTACTACAAAAATACTACACTAAGCACTACTTCTATGGATGATAAAAATCAACAACAGAACAACTAGGAATAACTAAGGATAAATTTGTAACAGCTGACCTGAGCTGAGTACATATTGAGTAAATGCAATGAATCATATTAAACATCAAAAACAACGGCAAATAATAAACAACACTGAAGTGACTACAATACAACCTTGCGCACTCACACACCGCAGGTAAGACGGGTTCCGCCGTAAGGGCGTACTTCCGCCACTCGCTCAGTCCATCTGAGCCTGTCCATGCTGAGACCCATCCATGGGCTAGTTCTGGAGCCGCTCGTCGTTCGCTGGGACTGGCGCCTGCTACTGAAACAAGGATGTGAGAAACGCAACACCGTTCTGTAATGCCTAACTGGAAGATTAGCTCAAATAAAATATTATAAGTTACAAGAGGACTGTAATGAGTAAACAAGGAATTTAAAGAGTGGCTTAGGCTTTGGTGTCCGTAGAGCTGATCTTCTTCCTGTCGCCGTGGAACGCCGTGTCGTGGATTCGATGTTGATGTCAACCGTCGACCTCGGCCGCTGCTTCTCGTCGGCGTAGCTCGTCCATCTCGCTGCTCGCCCCCATGGAACCTCAAGTAACTGGATTGCATAAACAATTAAATTATTATACAAAGGAGGAACTCAGTGTGGGGATCGGTAGCGGCATCGTCGATCAGACGGACTCCCTTCCACATTCCGCAACCTTCGAATACGTCGGTGGAGTGCCAAGCCTATTCCCTTTCTGCAATGACTAAAAGATCATAAGTAATGACAACATAACTGAAATTACTCGAATACTACCTGTAATGAGTAATTGACATGTTTTTCGGGTTATGTCCCCACTGTAGTGACTTACCACAATTCATAGCTGTCGTGGTCCGGCTCCTCCTAATCGCGGCCTCGCTTGCTTCCTTTCTCTGGAAGAGGCCTCCCGCCGCGCCGAAGAAGATGACAAAGGAGGAGTCGGCTAATTCAACGGGGCTAACGCCATGAGGCGTTTTCGCCGTGACAACACTGTACTGCCCTTCACTTCAATGTGTTCTGCCCACGACCCGTGAAGCTGCGGTGGCGCCGGGTCCACTTGCGTGGGCGATGTGCGAGGCACTGCAGCCAGGAATGGCTCTGTATTGATGGACTGAGGAACAGATTCTCTGCTGGAACTGTAGTGGCATGCGACGAACGAAACCCACGGTCCGGGCTCGGCTTCCACACCGCTCTCGTCCATCCACTGCGTCCTCCACGGGCGGTCTCGATATCTCTCCACGTTCTCGTCCGCAGTCGCGCTAATTGCGAGCACGTTCGGCCGATTGCTGGTATCGTTCGCTTATAGTGCGATTAAAGTGAGAGCACAAGCCTGAAACAAAAGGTTTACACGAACATCCTGGATTGTCCAAACTGCTGTAATGAGCGCACTATAGGTTTAACGAGATCTCTAAATGAGGAGACTGTACTGAGTGGGCGATAGAGAACGATAAGCACGACAAAAACAGAGAAGAGAATTAAAAGTGCTGTCTCCCCGCCAAGACAAGTGCGCGGCTTACAGCTGATGATGACTAATCAGCGCTACTGGGGGGCTCACGTGCTCAGCGGGTTTTCTTTTCAGGACCCATTTTTATATGGCTACCGTGCTCTGGCGCGAATAAGGAGTTTTTAATGACTGAAATGACCGAACTAAGGAAGAAACTGGAGTGAGAAGGATAAACGAAGGAAGATAATGAAAACTAACTAAACTAAGGACACTACAGTACTAAGAAACTATAGTACAAGAGGAGTAGAAGACTACGAGCTACAGGAATAAGGAAGAGGCCAAAAAAGGGCGCTGGACTGACGATATATGGACGAAAAAAGTTTATATGACGAAATCTACAATAGAAAAACAATACTACAGAAAAGACGGAATAACTACGAAATAAGACTATAGCTAAGGGGTTCACTAAAAGCTAGTATAGGAGATAGAAGAAATTTAAACTAGATTAGACAATAGAAAGGAGAGACTACTAAATTTACTACAGGAAATAGAAAAATTTACGATAAAACTGAACTGACTAGACAATGAGAGAAGGGATGGCGAAGATGGAATAAAATGGAGTAAACTCATCTGATGAATTGCTTCTTCGCCTTCCGTGGTGGCTGGATCCGCGTTGGCGTCCTAGGCGTCGGCTTCTTGATCGAGTCCTTGTCCTCTGCTGCGACTTCGAGCGAGATGAGCTGGTTCACCGATCGATTGAGGACTTTCTGACTTCCCAGCTTAACCGCTACTGATCTTATTGAGCCGTCAGCTGAAGGGTTGGTCTGGACGATGATAATGGCCAGTTGGATCTACTTGTATTGTCCGTCTGTATTAGAACAACATCTCCCACTTGTGGCGATCGTCCAGTGCTCTGTTGATTAGCCTAGCGGAGTTGGTTCCGCTCAGCAAGCACCCGTAGATATTCTGTATGC
The DNA here is from genome assembly GCA_947359475.1 of Heligmosomoides polygyrus bakeri. Classification (NCBI taxonomy): domain Eukaryota; kingdom Metazoa; phylum Nematoda; class Chromadorea; order Rhabditida; family Heligmosomidae; genus Heligmosomoides; species Heligmosomoides polygyrus. The sequence continues at coordinate 88,532,508 of OX375866.1, read as the reverse complement.
CACAGATCCCAAAAGGTCTTAAGGGAATCGCGTAGGAGGCTGTATTGACAGCCAAGATATTCTTGAGAATCCGTGTTTGCAAACGGATCTCTTGAAGTAACTGCTGTATTAGGGCTACTTAAGTAGCCTAAGCTGAACTGAGGGCTAATTAAGTCAATGGGCCGCAGAATATGTGGTTCTGAACATGGATTGTCTGAAAATGGGGTGAGCGGTCTTGTGTTGAGTGTGGCTTCCACCTCCGCGAGGAGGGTTTGGAAGTTCCACAGGTCGAGAGTGTTACGGTGGACCGTCTTTTTTAAGGCAGTCTTAACAGAACCCACCAACCTCTCGTAAAAACCGCCATTCCAGGGAGATAGCGGTGTTATAAACCGCCACTCGAAACCTGCCGCTGTGCTGAAGTCTAACACCGCTTTTTCTTCCCTGAATTGAGTTAGCTCGTTGACGAGCACGTGCCGTCCTAGCTTGAACGTCGGCGCGTTATCACTGAGTACGAGGCTGGGAGTGCCTCGTCTTGAAATAAATCTGCGGAACGCTAGGAGGAAATGGGTAGTGGAGTTGTTCATAACGAGCTCCAGATGGATGGCTCGCGTAGACATGCACGTAAATAACATACCCATACCTTGTGCTCTGGATTGTCCTCTGTTCGAATCGTAAGCGGTCCGAAATAGTCGAGCCCAGTGTTTTCAAACGGCCGACCTCTGCGTAACTCTTTCTGGTGGCAGGTCCGGCGTAGCCGGATACTTGTAGTGGCGTCCCTGGTGCCTTTTACAGGTCTTACACGCTGAAATGACGCTATTGACAAGTCTGCGCGCTCGTGGAATGAGGAAGCCTTTATGTAGAGCAGACAGGAGGTGAGATGACCCGGCGTGGAGAAGCTTGAGATGGTAGTGCATAACACCATACGAGTCAACGGATAGGATGGTAAGAGCAAAATTGGACTCTTAGCCGCTGCCGATGTTCTGGCGTTGCCCATCCTAGATCTTCCACGATATATTCCATCCTGGCTCTGCTCAATCTGAAATCTTCGCACCGAGCGACTTTCGAGATGTGCAGGGAGTTCGCGATAATGTTCGCGAATGATGGCAAGCTCTGCAATCTTCCAGTCGCCGCTGGTAATATATGGTGCGATACTGAATTGAGTTATTATACTGTTCTCGTCTCGAGGCCGGTTTGCGCGTTTCCTAACGACCTTCGATCGCAATTTGGCGATAAACTTAAGCGCATAGGCCGTTATGCGGAGGAGCTTCGAGTATGAATTGGTGCGTTCGAAGGGTACGAGCGACTTATGCGTGAACTGACGTTGTATTGACTGATTTGAACTCGACTTCCGCCTCTTTAGGAGGAGTCGCTGCAGTGAATTCCATGTCGGAGTTGGGCCAGGATGATGGTTTTCGCAAAATGTATTGAGGCCCATGCCATCAAAAGTGGTTTTTGATCTCTGAGGCTGTTAAGCCTCTAGTGGCGCAATCCGCTGGATTCTGATCTATATTGACACAATAAAAGCGACACGGAATATTAGCAGCCTCCAACTCGTCCTTCACTTCGTGAATGATCTTCACTCGGTTGTGAACGAAGGTTTTCAACTGCTTTCTGGAGTGAATCCAATACAATGCTATCTGTGAATCAGACAGCAAATGGACTGAATTGGTTCGTATTGGAAGCTCCTTCCGGAGAAATTGTACCATTTTGGCCGCAAGAACGGAGGCTTGGAGCTCCAGTCGTGGGATGGTGGACTTACCTGGAGCTGCGAGTTTCGCCTTCGCGTAAATGAGGTGACTGAAGGGCTTCTGCTGAGGGGGCTTGCATACCAGGTATGCGGCCGCTGCGAAGACCCTTTTCAAAGCATCTGAAAAGACAATTAACTCGTACTTACCCTCCGAATTGCTGGCGATATATCTCGGAACGGTTCCGGTGAAGCCTATAATGTTCTGGGCGATTTCCGCCCATTTGGCCGTGGTTTCGCCGTCTAAAGGCGTATCCCAATCGGTCTTTTTTAGCCACAAATCCTGGATAAAAGTTTTTGCTGAAATGAATAATGGGGTTAAAAGGCCTAGCGGATCGAAAGTTGAAGCGAGCGCCTTAAGGGCTGTCCGCTTCGTCGTGACCTCTTTCATGGCCTTCACTGGAACCTGTATTGTGTCTACAAATGGATCCCACCTGATGCCTAGCAGCTTGACAGTCGTTCCTCTTGTCCATTGCATGCGGTCCTTTGCCGGGATACGATCCATAACAGCGTTGTAGTTGGACATGAACTCCCGGAGGTTCATCCCCATAGCAGCGAACGTGTCCTTGCACTGGCGTTGTTTCGCGATAGCGTCGCTGGCATTCCTGGCTCCGATAAGGAGATTGTCGACGTACGTGTTGGCAAGGATTTCCTTCCTCAAGCTGCTGTCGCTGTTGCGTTCCAACGCATACTTGATGGACATACTAAGAAGGAACGGGGAGGCGTTTACGCCGAATGGAATGCGCGTGAATCTGAGGATGCGTATATTGTTCCTGGTAGGTGGCTTGGATGGATCTTTGAGCCACAGGAACCTGGTTGCATCCCTTTCGCTCTCCTGCAGGCGAATTTGGTGGAACGCCTTTTCCACGTCGGCTGTGATAAGAACTGGAGTGAGTCGAGCGCGGAGTAATGTTCCGCAAAGGTCCAGAAGCATAGTGGGACCTTGGTGTATACAGTCATTGAGGCTTGGTGCGCCTCTCATATGACTGGACGCATCGAATACGATGCGTAATTTTGTTGTTTTGCTGTCTTCCTTAATGACAGCCTGGTGGGGTATGTAGTAAAGTGGAGTGCCTATTGGAGGCTCTCCTGTAATATCCTCGATTATGCCGGCTTTGAGCTGTTGCTCAAATGTATTGCAGTATTCACTCCACATCTTGGGATTGACATGAAGCTTCCTGTATTGACTTTCAAGCCTTCGCATGGCTAAGGCTTTATTGTCCGGCAAAGGAGGATGGTTGGCCTTCCACGGAAATTTCACGTGGATTATGCCTTTTTTCATTTGGACTGTATCCTTGTATTGCTGAATGATCTCCGACTCCGTTGTGTCCCGGTCTTCGTCCGCATCCGCTGAGTCGAGGGCGAGCAGCCTGCGGGCCATGGAGTCCGTGTCGGAACTGCTCTCTTTTTGCTCGACTAAGGTCGAGTTGATTTGCGGAAACGGAGCATTGGGACCTGATAAGATTGGACCCAGCTTAGTGTGAGACTTTACTAAGCCCGATGGGAGTTTCTGATTATGGTTTAGGTCAATGACACTCCAATAATAGTCCGTCCCTATCAAGATATCGACATCTGCCGTATCTCCAGTGGATGGTTTGTAGAGAGTAGTCTTGACCTTTTCCTCCTCTGGGACCGACGTGATGTACGATCTGGTCCAGAGCTTAAGCTTTACTGGAGTGCCCGTTACTGGATTCTGAAGTGTGATTCTGACTTCATAAGACGTTTCGGTGTGCTGATGCCCACCGAATGTAATGGATGTAATGTTCTGAGGATGCTTGAGCTTAAGACCGAGAGATTTAGCCGTCTCCTTACGGATAAAGCTGTGCTTACTGCCACTATCCAAGAATACAGTTAGCAGTTCATCGGCCTTAGTATTGAAATTATAAGTCTGTGCTTCAACTATCATGAGCCGAGGTGATCGTCCTGGCGATCTCGACCGGCATGCGACCGTTTTACGGGACGCATCTGTTATTATTGCCGAATGGACCTTGGTATAAAGCTCCGACTCTGAATTGGCTTCGGACTCATCAGCGTCCGATGTAGTGACATCTCGGGGTGAATTACTGTGCTGTGTAGTGACCGGATTACTTTCGAGAGGGTCCTTGAATTGGACTTTAGGGCGTGGAGAGTCCTTTCTATCCCTATAGCGTTCCTGACGAGGGGGAGGCGACCGATCCGAGCTGCTTGACGACCTTGAGGATCGTCTGCGGTAATTCTGTTCCTCTCTGCGTGGTGAGCGATAGCGACGTGATCTTGGTCTTGGCGAATAGCTTCGTCGCGGTGAGCCTGAACTGGACCGGCTACGTGCTCTGCGTTGATTGAGGCAGAGTGCCTTGTGATGTTCCTGCCGGCAGACGGAACACGGTGGGGCCTGGCAGTTTTTGCTTCGATGTCCGGTCCGAAGGCACTTCCAGCAGAGTTGGCGGTCGCGGATTATTTCTCTCCTGCTGTAGTAGGATTGTACTTCAGTGCACTGCTCGGGTTCGTGTCTGCCACGAACGCAGAAGGGGCATCGTGATGCCCTCCTTCTGTTTGGCGAACGCTTTCGCCTGATTGGGCTGTATTGGGGGGACGGCGAGCGTCGACGCTCCGTCCTGACGGGGGAGCGTGAGCTGTGTTGTATTGTGAGTGAAGCGTTCTGGGTCGTTGTCCTCCATGACTTCCAACCGATCGATAACTTTATCGAGGGCGGACAGGAGGGTGTTGACGTCCCAGTTGTCGCCTGTCGACCTCATCTCACCCACTTTGTCCCTGGTATTGTTCGGGAACTTGGTGCGTATTGTACTCATGTGGGTGGTAGATGCGGGGTGCTCACCTAGCCTCTCGAGCTGTACCCACAGAGACTTCAGCGTGCACAGTGTTGTGCGCTGTGATAATGGTGACCTGTGGGCTGGTGGAACAGCTTCGAGTTGCCTCTGGAGCTTATTCCGCAGAGGTTCCGGTCGCAGGTATGTATTGGTGAGGATCTTAATTGCCTCGCTGTAGTTGACCTCTGTGAGCTGTAATGCTGAAATGAGTTTCAGAGCGTCTCCCTTGAGTTTCCCTCTAAGATAGAGAAACTTTGTAATGGCTCGTACACTGTTGTTATTGTGTACCGCTGCTGTGAATAGCTCCCAGAACTCGGGGAATGAGTGCATCTCACCCGAAAACTCTGGGAGTTCAAAGGGAGGAAGCTTTATGTATTGATTGGGGTTACAGCTGTATTGGTCAGCCTGGCGCTGACTTAGGGGCGGTGCCTGATACATGGCGGTGGGCGGAGCTTGCCCCTGCGCCGCACCGTCCTGTCTCAGTGGTGATGGCAACCCCAGAGGGGTTGCTGAAAACGGAGGGAACTCTCCGTTCATGTAATGGTACTGAATTGGGCCCGTGGGAGCTGGTAATCCAGACTCCCTATAAGTAGGGTTGACTGTGTCACCCGCTGTATTGACTCTATGTAGGGCAGAGCTTGGAGCGGAAGGGGTGCTCCTATCCTGAGCGGCCTTGACTCTTGCGAGCAGCCGCTCTGCATCTGCCATTAGCTGGTCGCACGCGTTGGCATCCCAGTGGGACTGTAAGTCCCCTAGGACGCTGGCCTCCTCTTCCGGGGAGGCCTGACCTTCGGCCAGCGCGTGCTCCCCCTCCCAGCGGTCCTCAAGCCTCTTAAGGAGGCTCCGGATATATTGAGCGTGGTAATTGATGTTGAACTCACGCCCAGTTCCTGTCTACTCGTCAGTGCTGGCTCGCCTTCCGTCCGGGGCAGGTGCCAGTTGGCGTTCCGCTTCTTCCAGGGCCTTCCTCAGCGTGTTGACGGTCTTCGTTATTTGCGCCTTGGTCGCTCCGATGGTGGACATCGTTGATAGCTCGACTGCGAGTTTACCTGGAACACGCACTATTAATAATGACATATGGGGCCCCATACGAGGGGGCCCCCGCGCGACGAGTGCGAACGACGGAGGACACGATGGAGTAAATGCTCAGGATAGCCAAAAAACTAAAAGACCGGAGCGGATGTAGAGATGAAAAACTACTAATACTACATAGGATTAAGCGAACTGGCGAATATTAGGAGAAGGGAGAACTACTAGTAATGTTATGATGGGATAACTACGATAAGAAAATATATGGCAATAGAAGTGGACAAAAATGAAGGGGGGCTGTAATGCTGACATACGGAATGAACCTGTATTGCTGACGAGGAAACTGGTGACTCCCCTTTTTTACCTAACCCCGACTACAACAAAAAGAAAAAAAAGGGGGGGGGGGGTGTGCTGTAGGTGCGCGCTGCGCCAACTCCATGTGAGCTCTGCCATTGCGCGAGAGGTCTCGCAGCGTCCCCATCTGCCATGGAGGGGGAATTATTACCCTACCCCATGCAAAAGAGGGGGGACGGGCTGTAGTGTAGGGGGGGGGGGGTGTGGCTAGTGCACTACCCAGGGTACTAACGGGGAGACTCTGGTGCTGCGGCAGCGATCCAACTATAACACCAACACCTACTGCCTAGACCGAGTGGCCAACCCGTATGGCAGAGGATCAATGAGGCGCCTCCCCTAGGTGCGACCAGGACTTACCCCGCCTGGTACTAACAAGCTCGGGCTCGCGAGCACTCCTGCCGCCGACGCCCCGTGCGTCGCCCGGTCCCCACGCCGTTGCCCCCTGGTCATGCACCAGCCCAAGCTCATCCCATCCAGAACCCAGCAGCGCTTTGTACGGCTGTCTGCCACCCAGCCGTATGGCTGTCTGCCACCCAGCCAGAAGATATTGCGCGCTGCCGTGGCCCTGCATGGGGCTGTAATGCTTGTTTTGCCCCAACCCTTCAAAAGACCCCAGGGGATACCACAGCCACCCAGGGGGAGGCACGGCTCCCTCGCATCAGGGCGTGGTAGGGCCGGATTTTACAGCCGAATGGCTTAATGGTCAGCCGGCAAACGGGTCTGGTTACCAACGTCCGATGCACCATGTTGCGAATCGGTGGCCCCGCTCGCGAGGGAATTAGCCCCTGTTGAGCGTGGTCCCCCACTCGCCCCGTGGTGCTACGAGGTGCCAAGAGACCCACGACCCAAGAGGGACATTAGGGGGAACCCATGGTGTGAATGAGCCACGCCCCCTTCCCTGGCAGACAGGGGCCCCGCGTGGTGACTTCGGACCCCTCGCGCTGTGCAGCGCCTGGATTGACGCACGCCCGCACCACACGCCAGCCGCGGGTGTCTACGGGCGTGCTGTATTGACCCCGGACTGTAGTGAGCACACCTTACCCTCTGCATTGCCCGATAACTGCATGGAACCCAATACAGCACAATAGCAATGCCCCCAACATACTATGACCCAACAACAAATATACAGCAATACCAACAACAATACCATGAAGACATTACTAGGGGACTCACCACCTTCCTCGGCGTAGACAGTAGTAGACATATATAACCACGGTTCATTCCATATGTCAACATCACACAGCCACAGCGATATAATACCAGAGATGGACGCTAGATAGTATGGAATACAGGGTTGAAGGGACCGCTCCGGCTAGAAGGACTGTAGTGGCTATCCGAGGCTAGGCGAGCCCCATCCAGGCTCGCCGTCCTCCCTGTACTGCAGCAGGCTGTATTGCGATGTGTGGAGCGGCAAGGCTCCGCTCGGACGATCCCCGGGATGATGATGAAAGCGGGCTCACAATGGCGGCGCCCCAGAGCCGCGCCCGCGCAGCCGCTCGACGTGTCGAAGAAAGCTAGGAATGAAGTCGGCGGGGGGCGGCGCATAGCCGGCCCGTCGATCGATAGCGTGCGCGGGCAGGCCGGAGTCTCGGGAGCGCCTCATCGGGGTCCCGAGCGGATACGGTAGCCCGCGGGAGTATGAAATGAAGGGAGCGAGCTATCGCATTCGCGAAAGGGTTGCCATGCGGTCATTCAACTCGGCGCGCCTCTACTCTACTCCACCGTCGCTTCCAGCCTCGATTTCGCTGACGTTCCGTTCACTGCGAATATCAAAGAACCTTGTGGCGGGTTCTGTCTAGTGAAATCTACTGCTAGAGCCACCTTGTCAGGTATATCCTGTGTCTCCTGTCATTTTGTGTGCGCCCGAAGATTCTCTAATTGATTGCTGTTTCGTCACGATCTTGATCAACCATGCCGTCCTCGAAGTCGTTTCAGCCGCAGAAGATGTGGAGAACTGCAATGTCTGGTGATGATCAGGATGCTGTGAATAGAGTAGACGAAGTGGCGCTCATGCTTGAACAACTTCAAGCTGATAAGAAGACCCCTGCCTTTGTTAAAGATCTCTTCAACTGCATGCTTTCTGTTCAGCAGCAGCTCAATCTGGTGTTAGCCAAAAATCTAGAGCTGCAGGAACAGGCCATTCTACGTGAAGAGAATGGCGCTTTAAAGGCCGCCTCAGCTGAAGCTGGAAGGTTGAACTGTACGGCCCAATCCCCAGGAGTTACTATTGCTACCAACAATATGTCTGCCGTCGACGACAAAGAAAGACTTCGTTCTGTAGTCATATCTGGCATCACCGAGTCTAATGACTCTAGACCTACAAAACGGGTTATTCACGATTTTAATCCTGTGAGAAATGTTCCTCATCTGAATGTAGAATGTGTCCCGCAGTTAGACTATCGACTTGGAAAACCTCAAGAAGGCCGTCCACGTCTCTTAAAGGTTGTACTTCCTAACACATTCTACCAATCTTTGGTGGTTAGGAAAGCTTCCTGGTTGTGCTCTTTCTCCTGTAGAGGCATTTATATACGACCCTCCTCAAATAAAGAGGAGAGAGAGCGCAATCGGGAAGCCAGGTTAGCTCGCAGAGCATCTCTTAGTGTTACCAACACTAATAACCAATCTAATCACCTGGATGTCTCAGCGGGAAAGTGCTAAACTCTCCTCGGATATTGGTCTAAAACTTAAGTTTTCTTTACTGCAACATTCGATCTATTCAGAAAAATATACTACCGCTGAAGTTCACTATTAGTAAATTAAACTCAGACATAATTATCATCACAGAAACTTGGCTTCCATAGATTCAGCCGTAATTCTCAGTGATTTGAGAGATTTGAGAGAGACTCTCAAGAGAGGTGGTGGTGTACTCATCCTTATTAGGTCGGTCAGGTCTCTATGACAATATGGTGCGAATCAGTAGCTGATGGCTTTGAAATACTATACTGTTATCTGAATTTAGCTGATACAACCTTAAGACTTGTTGCTGTTTATAGGGCTCCTTCTGCATCTCTAAGCAGCACAGTCAAACTTGTAAGGTATTAAGTGATCTCTGCTCCTGTAAAACCCAATGCCTTGTTCTTGGCGATTTCATTTTTCCAGATATTGACTGGTCCAAAATTTATCCGTCTTCTGCTTCTATGACATCAAAATGCTTTGTTGATATGTGTCAATCTGGCAATCTTCATCAGAACTTTGGGACGCCCACTCGGTATGACCGTCTGTTGGACCTTATTCTCAATAGCAGTTTGCGACCTGTCAAAGACGTCAATATTGGGCCACCAATAGGTTCCAGTGATCACTCTAGCATTTCATTTAGTACTGAATTTTCTAAGAGAAAACTAAAGTAACTAATTCAAAAAGCATTTCATAGAGCAAACTACGACATTATCTGTCAGTATTTGCTCGCAATAGATTGGAGAACACTCCTTGAGGAACGCACTACTGTAAATGACAAATACCAATACAAATACTCTTTTTACCAATTCTCCATACATGCATTGACCAGCTTGTACCTGTTGAAAAGCTACTAGTACATTTTAGTAAACTTCCTTCCAACCTAGTCAAGCTTTTTGATCAAAAACAAAAATTATGGTTGACATATTATATCATCATTTTCCAAGCCTTGACAACCTCCATCGTTTTCAAACAATCAATAATAGATTTGGCCGACTTTTGAACAAATACCACAAATATGTTGAGAGGAAAATTCTCGATGCTTTCAAAAAATCACCTTTTTATAAACTATTAAACTCTGTACTGAATCGTTCAGATCGAGTCCATACATTGAAGGACGAAGCGGGTGTCGTTAGCTGATTTAACAAAAGCTTCTATGCTAGCTAACTATTTTCAAAAGACTTTTGTAGAACGTCCTGTCGACATTGACTCTCTGCTGTTCTGAATAATAATTTCAGGATAGAAAGTTTGGTTTGGTTCTATAAGGAGGAAATTTATAATGAACTTTGTAAGCTACCACCAAGTTATGCTGCTACTCCGGACAAAGTGCCATCCTATTTTATCAGGAAAATTGCCATCGCAATCGCTTACCTTCTTAAGCACATATTTAATGCCTGTTATACCTCAGGTAAGGTACCGTGCGTTTGTTACGCCAATCCCAAAGAAGGCTCCCCACCATCTTGTATCTAGCTACCGTCCAAATAGTATCACATCAGTGTTTGCTAGGGTCTTCGAGAGAAAACTCAAGGCAGCTCCTGTATTTTATCTCGAGTCTAATAACCTTATTCCTAATGATCAACATGGATTTCGATCAGGTAAATCAACTGAAACGCTGATGTTATCCACGCTTAATGATTGGACAAAATCTCTTGAAGACAAAATTGATGTGGATGTAATTTATTTTGATTTTAGAAGGCTTTCGACAAGGTCCGTTTAGATAAACTAATAGTCAAACTCACGGATATAGGTGTCCATCATAAGACCACTTTATGGATAATAAACTTTATATCTGGTAGATCTTTCTAAGTTAGTGTAAATAACGCGTTTTCTGAATGCCTTCCTTTTACAAGCGCTGTTGGCCAGGGTGGTGTTTTGTCTCCAATCCTCTTTTTCATATATACCTCTGAAATTCCGTCCTTGGTTAATTAGCTTGGCGATTCATGTAAAATGTTTGCTGACGATATAAAAATTTATAAGAATATTGCTATTCAAGAAGACTATCTATCTCTTCAATCAGCAATAAATGTAATTGCGAATTGATCATCAAATTGGGAACTTCCACTACCTCCACAAAAGTCACAAGTGTTCTACCTAAGACAGCAGGTAGGTAGATATCCTTACTACCTTGACGAGATGCAAATTAATAGTACAGCTTCCCTGCGTGATTTGAGCTTCATGCTGGACACTCAACTTTCGTTCAAGGAGAATATTGAAATAATATCGAAAAAGCTGAACGAATTGTGCACAGCCTCTTCAAATGTTTGCGAACAAATTCAATACAACACCTGTTAACTGCTTATAAGTCGTATGTTAGACCTATTCTAGAATATGGCACCACTATTTTAAGTCCGAAATATAAGCGAGAAATTGCGAGGCTGAAATCTGTACAAAACAGCTTCACAAGAAAGCTATGGATACGAGAACATGGGTATGATTACAACACGATCCCTTCATGAAACAGATTCTTCAATCTACATTCTCTTGAACGGTTTTTCTCGTATTTCCCTTCAGGAGTTCTATAGCTATTCTTTATCGAGCACAAGGGGTGGCCAGTGGAAGATCCAGTTTCCTATAGCAAAAAGCAGTATACGGTCTCAAATTTTCACTTGCCGTGCTGGCTCAGATTTTTTGAACTTATCTATAAAATACCCAATTCCTTAAAGCAAAATAAAAAAGTTCTTGACGGATATCTTCAGGATGCAGCTTAGTAGTTTTCATATTTACTAGGTGGATACTTGTTGCCTGTTTTGTTTTTTCCTGTTTACAATGACTTTAACTTATGTTTATAATAACCTTTGTTCTGTTTTTCTTGCGCATGGCTATCCATGTGTGATAAATAAATAAATAAATATTGGCTCTCCACGTACAAAAGTAAATCTTCTTCTTCTTCTTCAGCGTTTGTCCTGCTTAGTTGCGGGGTCCGCTTTCCTGGAATGTTGGCGCCATTTCTCCCGATCAAATGCCTGATCAGGGTGCAACCCAGCCATCTTCAAGTCCTGATGCAGCGTATCAAGCCACCGCTGTTTTGGTCGCCTTCGTGGCCGCCTACCGGGCACATCAAGGTTAAGACCAGTCTTTCGGACAGTATCACCTTTTGCGCGAAGGAAGTGGCCGTACCATCGCAGACGAGCTTCGCGCATCTTCTCAAATATCGGGGTGATACCGAACCTCTGCCGTATGGATTCGTTGCGTACTCGATCCAAACGCGTAATTCCGGCCGTCCACCGCAGTATCTTCGTTTCCATTGCGCTGAGGCGCCTTTCAATTTCTTTGGTAACGGGCCAGCACTCAGCTCCGTAAATAGCTACAGGCCGGACGACTGCTCTGTAGATCTTCGACTTGAGGCGCTCTGGTATCTTTTTCTCGCAGAGCACTCCCGTCAGAGAGCGCCATTTGGACCACGCTGCACTCACGCGTGAGTTGGCTTCAACAAGTAAACCGCCATCGGACGCGATTGCTGATCCCAAGTACTTGAATACCGAAGTACGTGGCAGCTCAATGCCATTTAATGGAGCTGGACTCGTCTTCATCAGTCGTCATATACTCGGTCTTCTTGACATTAAGTTTAAGTCCAAATCTCTCCAAGCGATCGCACCAAGCTTGTACCTGCCGCTGGAGTTCAATCTTGTCTTCGCTAGCAAGCATTACATCATCAGCATAAAGCAACGTCCTAGGAACTGGCTGCTGAAGATCACGCGATATGGCATCCATAACGAGGACGAAGAGTGGTGGGAGAGCGCAGACCCTTGATATACTCCGATAGAGATGGGAAACTCTATCGACGTGCCTGCTGCAGCTTGCACTCGACTCTTTGGACAAGAGTACAGTATTCGTACCCACTCTATGAGCTCTTCGGGGACTCCATGTTTCCGTAAGGCATACCATATTACTTCACGCGGAACGCGATCGAAGGCCTTCTCCAAGTCGAGGAAGGCAAGATGCACCGGCTTCTGCTTCTCGCGGTGCTTTTCTATAAGTAGACGAACGGCGTGTATGGCATCGATGGTGCCACACCCAGGTACAAAGCCACACTGGTTGGTAGAAAGCTGGACGACGTTACGAATGCGTCCATCAACAATTCGCTCAAAGATCTTCATGGTATGCGAAAGCAAACGAATTGGACGGTAGCTTGTGCAGTCTGCTGGACTGCCCTTCTTTTTCCAAATCGGAATCGTCGTGCATCTCTGCCAGATATCGGGCACTTTCTTCTCCGCAATAACCTGGTTGAAGAACGTCGCCAGCCACTTCGTTGGGTACCAGGATTTCGACTTCCATAAGTCGGCCGCCAAATCATCGGGGCCCGTTGCCTTGCCCGTCTTCTTCAAAGCCGCTTCTACCACCTCTACGGTGATTTTCTGAATGGGACCGTATACAGGAGAAGATGGAATGCTCGGATAAGCAAACTCTACTGTCGAGACTTTCTCGAAGTAGGTGCGCCATTGGTTCAAAACCATCTTGCGGTCAATGAGTAGATGACCGTTCTCGTCGTTGATGCCAAAGAACTTCTCAACATCCTCATTCTGGCGATGGCGGACCTTTGCGAGTCGATAAAGAAATCGCTCGCCATCGCGCGACTCAAGCTTTCCGTTGAAATCATCGTAATGAGTGGCTCTTGCAACGGCTACCGCCTTCTTAGCGGCTTTCTTGGCTTCCTGATACAGACGCCATTTATCGGCTGTCTTATCGCCGAGGAATGCATGGTATAATCTCTTCTTCTCTCGGACTTTTTCCTTAACTTCGTTAGTCCACAGCCATGTCTGCTTATCGACCCTACGCCGTCCCGGTTTCGTACTGCCGAGTTCGGAACGCGCAGCATTGAGAATCGCGTCGGTGGCTATTTGCCATGTCTCGTCGACGGTCGTGACCGTCAGCAACCGAATGCGCGAAGTAACAGCTGCTTCATTCTTTCAGTCGCCACCACTTAATTCTTGACGGACCGCTCCGTTCGACCTGCTTAAACATCGGTGGTGTGATCCTCATATGCATATCAGTGGGTGGTGTTGTGTGGCGACCGTTTCTTACGGCACGACCTTCGCGTCCGTGACAAGCCCTTGGTCACGATTTCGCACAAGGGCAAAGTCGATCTGCGTTTTAGAATTCCGGCTGTAGAATGAGATAAGGTGGGATTCACGTTTTCGGAATCTGGTGTTCACGATGGTGAGGTCGTGCGACTCCGCGTACTCGAGGATACGCTCACCATCGGCGTTACGTGAACCAAAACCGAGACCACCGTGACAGCTGTACCCGTCTTTCGCAGCGCCAATGTGCCCGTTAAGGTCACCTGCGACAATGATTACGTCTTGTGACGGCACTTCTGCTGTCTTCTAATCGAGCAGGCTCCAAAATTCATCCTTGGCTCGCTCAGAGCATCCAGTCTGTGGAGCATATGCAGAGAAAAGATGATACCGCCGCCGTTCTGCAGCGATTACGACCTTCATCAAGCGGTAATTGAAACGTTCCACGCTTGCAATCGCGTCTCGGAACCTTTCGGAGACGATTATGCCAACACCGCTGGTGGTCCTGGGACTGACACACAGAACGGCTTTGTAGCCTCGGCCTATGTCTCTTGACTTGCTACAGGACCACCTCGTCTCCTGCACCGCACACAAGTCAATCTTCCTTCGCTCCAGTGCCTCTGCCAACTCAAAGGAGCGGCCCGACAACGTACCCACATTCAGCGTTGCCACGCGGGTCTTGCTTACGTTGCGGGACTTTTGGACTAGCTCAGTTTCCCCCCGATGCCGTTCTCGCATCAAGGATCCTCGTATACTTTTCACACTTGCCGGGCTTTGCGAGTGCGCGTCGGCTCCCGCGGACGCCGTAGCATTATCTCGTGAAACATTCAGCACCATCAACCATATGATGTGACATGGGCTGTTCGTAGGCCGGCCTGTCACTAGGGCCTGTCGCCTGCATTCAAGTGTCCGTGTTCAGCTCGGCTCGCAAAAGCGAACAGTTTCCAGTGACACCACGTGGAGGAACGGACATCGCCACCACGTACAAAAATAAATAAAATATATAAATATTGTGACTACTTTAACTTATTGCCCTTGACTTACTTGGGTTACTATTTCAATTTTATTAAAAATAGTTGACGAACAGAGTAACAGCCGTCTTCCATGACCTGTCCTTATAATGTATAGTAAGTGTAAAGTCTGCACTGCGCTCTTTTATACGATATCGGATTGTATATACTCGCTTTTTCGCGATGAGATGCTTGTAATGTCGCAAGTGATGGCGTCGTGGACGTTGTTCAGCTTATAATACGTGCTCTATAACGCATACTTAACACCTTAGACTTCTCTTTCACAGTCGTTCGCCAAGTGCTCCTAGGCTTTCACATTACAATTAGTCAGCCGTGTACACAACACTAATCGTAGTGACTAGGTACCATATTTACTAAGTTTTTTCGCCCACCACCTATGAATGATAAGCAATAGTGCATTCCTAAAATAGAGCACAGGCAGTTCCATCCACAACAAAAAACACAAAGGTGAAAAAGCATTCTATAATTGAAAAGCAGTCGCACTCACTGGCAAAGGGTGTGCTTCTCGCACCAGGTTCACCAACAGGTGGAACATGCATTTCGCGGAATTCTGCTACGTCACCCTCTACGATAGTTTTTTGGATGATGGTGTTCAACATATGTTCATAACCCGACGTCACAAGTTGGACGAAATCTGCTGCGGATCTTTTGAATCCC
Organism: Heligmosomoides polygyrus bakeri; assembly: GCA_947359475.1. NCBI lineage: Eukaryota > Metazoa > Nematoda > Chromadorea > Rhabditida > Heligmosomidae > Heligmosomoides > Heligmosomoides polygyrus. Next base: position 88,517,219 of record OX375866.1, on the reverse strand, counting down.
GACGCATGTTGAACGAGTACGTCTTCTGAGTAGGGACCCTTTAGAACGCGTGCAGCACCAAGCCCCCACGTTCTCCCGCGTTTCATCTTTTGCCACAGCCGCCATGTTGAAAGTAAAATTTTGTCCGCGCCAGATGCGCTGAGGCGTTCACCCATTGGTCGTCGACGGACAAACTTTTTTATATACAGGTAGTGATAGTGATAATCTATTATACACTCAGTTCATAGGACTTTTCAACTGTTAGTCTAGCTCTCTAAGAGCTTCACCGTTTGCTGAAAACTCGGACCGCTAGATTCGTTACTTAAGGTTGACCTGCAGATATTACCTTTGTGACGACAAATCGTCTTGACCGCGCGCGTGACCACGGTTTCGGTTCTCCGATCGACAAGGGTTCCCATTGGTCTTCTCTTTACCGCGTAGTCTTCCTGCGTGAGTAACTGTCACCGTTACTGCTTTGCGACGGGGTCTCGCACCAAGTGGTCTTCTATCATCGTCGATCGTCGAAATCATCTACCAGAGGTACCATCGCCTTTTCCTTCTGTCGGAATTCGTGGCGCGTGCTATCTAAGGGTGCTGGAGATCACCTTTTGTACGTTTGCGAATTATTTGCGCTTATTCGTGACGACCAATCCAACTGATCCAGGTTCCGGCGAGTCCTCACTCTCCTTGCTCCAGGATTTCGTCAAGGGCTAAAAGTTAATGCTGCGTTAAGGGTTTTATTGTATACCCTTGTAGCTATTGCTACTATCTATGTGTTCCCAGTTTACTAATCCTGATATGCATTTTCTTCATATCATGGTTATTATTCCTACTTGTGTATTGGTATTATCTTTGACTTCCTGTTCGTATGCTATGTGATCTATGTATGATAAAGTTAAATTGCTCAAGTTTGGAGTGTTTTGGTGTGGTCCATACACCCAAATTATCTATTCAGGGCGTATCGTTCGATATTGGCGAGCAGTTTGCGCGCGGTGGTCACTTTAGGACGGATGGTCTGAGGGGTTGAAAGATTGCGTAGAATTTCGAAGATTTGTCTTCCCTCTTAGGCTCGAGCACGCCATAGGGTAGTTTGGAGCATTTTGCTGCGTCACCACTTTAAAGCTTTCTTGAATAACAGCTACAGGTATAGGTTTACACAGGCAGCTTTGCTCTCCTTCCTTTAAGGTGAAGTTCGGAACGGAGTCAATCGTGCTAGTAAAAGGGAGGAATTTTCAGCTAGTTGCTTGAGCCAGTTTATTGCTGCAATCTCGTGCTATGAATTCTGATTATGTCCATCGTAATCTATGTGCTACCGATGCTCTTCAACGATGCATGTCTAACCAAGAACCGCAGATATTTCGCGTAGTTCTGATAATTTTTGCATGAAGGAGACTCCAGCTGTCCTGAAGGAGTCCACAATAATGAAGAAAGGAAGAGGTTGTCTTAACGGATCCTTACTGTCTCGCGGTGACTTGGTCTATATTTTTAAATCTGAATCCTCTGATACACACTCCTCCCCTTCTCTTTCCTTTCAATGAACTCGAATTGGGCGTGGTCGTGTTACTGGTTATCACTATGCCGTTGTGATCATGAAATTTCAATTCGCCTCCCCTTGCAGCCGGCGGCATTCTCCTACTTCTTTTATGACGTGTTTTTCTCGATAACAACAATTTTTATAAGCTGGTTATCGTATCATTATTTTTCTGAAATGTCGACTTCTAGATTGTCTCACTTACTGTCATGGACAAATTATTGTATATATATGCATTTCCTTCCGCAGATTTTTGGGTTCTCGACATTGGCTAGGCTTCAAAAATCTGACATGGAATCTTGTTAGATTGAAGAGATATTTCGTGGGATGACTCCTTATTCCTAATTTGACCCTTTCAGGTTCTGAAAAAGAAGATTCAGCCGAAACGTCAGCCAATAAAGCCGTATAACAATCTCGTAACGAGCTTTGAAGATCAGTGCAAACACTCGACCATGCTGAGATTCAAAGGGAGTCGAAAGTGGCTGATGCATTACTACTACTATCATTACTGGCTTTTTCGACCGCCTTCGTTCAATAAATACAATAGGTCAGATAAAGTTCAAATGCTTCTTCTGAGGGCAGTCATACCGTTTTCAATCACTGCCTTCCATTTACTTTGTAAACATTCGATCACATAAACAAAGAAGCCATGGTATGGTATGCAATACACTCCTTGGCATCGGCCAATAAGTGAATTGAATTGCCGTAGGTTTCTTAGTTTCGTCAATTTTTCAACGAACAATTAAGTTAGGTTGTCTTTTCAATTCGCTTTGGGTGGTGAGCACAGCAGATATAGCAGGAAATCTGACATAGGACCTGTAATATTAGGTTGTCCCACATGAAACATTGGCGCCTTCTTTTCACAGTTATTCGCATCGGTTGTGAGCTCACTTAGGGTTAATTTTTACGACGTTTCATCTTCTACATTTCTCATTTTTCCTACATCATTTCCTCATCTGTTTTTAAAATTATAGCCTTCAGACTATAATGCACAAGAAAATGATTGTGCTCGCGTGCCTGCTCTACGACTTCAAATTAAAGAAATCGGCTGCGGAATCTCATCGTCCGTCGGTAGCTGCGTTTGGCAAAGATGTCGTTTTCAAAAGACAATGCGAGCGGTGGTTTCAACGTTTTACCGCCGGCGACGAAAGTCTTGGAGACGAAGAGCACGGAAGAGGCGCCTAGCGATGTCGTTCCGAAGGAAAATGCGAGCGGTGGTTTCAACGTTTTGCAGCTGGCGACGAGAATCTTGAAGAGGAAGAGCACGGAAGACAGGCGCCTATCCTGGATAGCGACCTTTCACGGGCTGCTGTTGAAACCGATCCGAGAAGGTCGACTCGGAAGCTTGCAGTAGAACTTGTTGCTCCAAATCCTACTCCAAGTCGTGCTCCAAATTTAAATCTAATTCGAGTTGACACTCCTCTACCAACTTGCTGCATGATAATGCAATTCCTCGTAACGCAAAAGTCTTTCAGCAGAGAATTGAGGAACTTGGTTGGACCGTTTTGCCTCATCAGCTGTGCAGCCCTTACATTGCCCCATTCGACTACCACATATTCCAGCAGGCCTTGGGTGGGAAGAATTTCGCCGACTACGACGAAATCCGGATTTGGGTGACCAACTTCCTCGATTCTTGGCCAGCTCATTTCTTCAAAGACGGGAACCAAACTTTGCATGTACTTTGGAGAAAGGTTGCTAATAATTGTGAAAAAATATCGATTTAAGTTTGGTTTTAATTCCTTTGTATGAATTTAACTTTTTGATGTGAAGCGACATTCCGTGTGGACAACTTAATATAACACCTTCGTACCTTCTCTCTATCCCAGTAGTTGTATCCCAGTACTTAACAGCAGTTTTCTTTATACAAACTGGAAACAGGATTAGAGGTTCGTTACCAGGGAAGGGTCTCAGGCGTAGGTCCGAACGGGGGAAATGGGTAGTACTGCGAGAATCTCCACCCCTCACATAGTAGAAAAGCATGTTTCGTTTTTGTTGAGTCCTTGAACCAAAAAAGCAAGGGACCGTCGAAAGCGGGGTACAGTAGCGCACTGTCAGCACGTGCCCACGTGCATGCGTGCGCACGCGACATTTTATGGAATGCGGCTGAAAGGCTCAGTGGCAGGCGAGTAGGTGGCGCACCAGGGTACGCGGTCGCTTCAAAGATGCTAGAGATGGCCTGATGTTCGACTCCCGTGCTACGCACTATTTTTGCATTTTTCATATCCGCTGCCTCCTTCACCAATTTGCTTCCTACACATCTCCTACACATTCATTTCACTCTAACTTGTAAAAAGGCCAGATTCGTGATCAACACCCCATGACCTCGACAGCCCTAGTCACCCGTACCTGTCGTAACTTACCACAATCAGCCGAAATTTCAAAAACGAATGTCAGATTCATGATTAGCACCCCAAATAACCCCTTAGGAGAAGTCTGACAAAATCGGTGATTATGACCTCGACAGCCCTAGTCATCCGTACCTGCTGGAATCCGTACCTGCTGTGAGGTCACTGTTCAACATTTGCTGAAAAACACAAAATGTTGTACAATTTAGAAACTGGGAAAAGTGAGTGAACAACAGCTCACAGTAAACCCTTACTTGACAATTTAGAGTGAAATAAATGTGTAGGAGATGTGTAGGAAGTAAGCTGACTTTAAACCTCCATCAAGGCACTATTATACTTTCACGACTCCAAGGTCGAGGTAGGTTGAAAAAAATTTTTGGCCCAAAAGCTCTCCGAGGGGGTTATTTGGGGTGCTGATCACGAATCTGACATACGTTTTTAAAATGTATGTCGATTACGACAGGTTACAGCTGGTACGGGTAGCTAGGGCTGTCGAGGTCATGGAATGTTAATCACGAATCTGGGGTGTTGATCACGAATCTGACCCTTTTGACAATTTAGAGTGAAATAAATGTGTAGGAGATGTGTAGGAAGCAAACTGGTGAAGAAGGCAGCGGTTATGAAAAAATGCAAAAATAATGCTAGCACGGGAGTGTCTAGGTGTCTGTCCATCTGATCTAGCATCTACACCACCTTCGAAGGCCCATAGCTCTTTTGGTTCAAGCAAAAGCGAAACATGTTTTTCTACTATATGAACGGTGGAGATTCTTGCAGTACTATCCATTTTCCCCGTCCAGACCCTTTCCTGGTTAATATAAGTTCCATTCCATCCATCGTCCACAAGGTGCATGTGTAGTCAGCATCCCAAGCTCCTTCCAGTTTTATAGGTCTTCACTCAATCGTCCGCTAGAAGCGCAAACCCGCAACCACTGTTAAAAAAACTTGTGCCGAACTCTTTTCTAGACATCTGTGTGCTTATTTTTAGCTGTAAAAATATTGTTGTCATCGATTCCATGATCGATCGCACAGATTTTATAGACTTCTATACAACTCTGGAATTTTTGGTTTCAAACACTGAAGTGGTGTAAAGTAGGTAATTGCCTTTTTCGGTTCTTCCGTCAAATGTAGGTAATGCTGTGAGAAACAGCAATTGCATTGCAGCCATTGACGCAGAGTACTTTGGTTTCGAAAACTATCATTAAAGTGCGTTGAAGCTTTTTCCACTAAAAGTGGCAGCTGCTGCTTTTAATCAAGAACACTTATTTAGATTGTAGACTTTTATAATGTTATCGTGACCTAGTTATTTAATACTCCAACATGCATTAGAAATAACGCATGTTGGAGAATTAAATAACTAACTTTGCAAACGCTCTGCTCAGCTGCTTTGCTGTACTAAAAAGTCCTACTGTATTTTCAATTCTCAGCGTCCAGTTCTTACTATAGTTGCTCATAAATTTACCTCATCAGTAGTATGCATTCAATATGAAGTACTTCAAATGCAAAAGCTCTCGCCGACTAAACGCTAGTTACGTTTTTATACTGAAGCTTGAGCATAAAGCAGCTTGCCTGTAGTCGTCAATATTTCGCATTTTGCAGGTTACCGTTAACTGGTTGGACGCTTAGGCTTTCAGTTTTTGTGCTTTTTCAAAGAAACCTTAAGACACGAACGACAACACACAGACATTGAAGGCGGGTTTGTTATCAGTCTTGAGCAACTACACATATGTAGTGCTAGCAACGAAAGTTTTCTTCATGACTTACATGTCTGGATAGACTACAAACTAGAAGCACTCTCAAACTACTATCTATGCAGTAATCGTCATTCGAATTCCTCTACCATGTTGATCTCCCCACACTGACTTTTCATTAACAGTACGTAGAAAATAGTACGGACGAGTAGTCTACGACTTCTCTTTTCTCATCCGAACGCGCTGTAGTTGGGAACATCCTTCGCACAGCTTCGGAAATGTGCACAGTTCCCGAAGAGCGTCGAGAAGCAGTCCGGTTAGCTTCGGCTATAGCCACCTCAATGCTATCCGATGTCACAGCGTCGAAGAAGACTTTATACCAATATCCCCAATGTCCGATGAGGTTCCAAAAAGCCATCGAACACGTACAGTTGCAGAATGATGTTGTCTTGGTGAACATTCCGAGCAGCAGCATCAATAGGAAACTGGTTCGAAACAGACTTCATGCTAGGCAGTGCCCTCCGGAGGATTGAGCTGTATGTCCAAATGGCAACGTTGGGGATTACTGCAAGACCAGAGTATGAGCTCAAGTGCACAGCATGTGGCGCAACTTACATCGAGAAATAGGAAGGGTTCTAGTAGTGCATATAATTAAACACCTTTCTGGTTAAAGGGGTGGGTCATTAGGCAGCCCGTTTGGAAAGTATAAGGTCGATGTGTATGGTGGTAACGACTTAGGTGTAAGGTTTCGGCTGCGGAGGAGGAGATATGTGCGAGGAAGGCATTACGGCCTGTTCATACTTCGCTAGAAGAGCGACTTGTCGCCCGTGCATATCGTTTAATGCCGAAATGTGCTCATATTCGAGCGCCGGCGCTGTATCTCCTGTCGGTCGCTCTTTTCACTCTTGTCGCCTGTTCATACTTACCGGTTCTGCGCACACCACGCGTGGCGCTCTCGTCGCTCTCGTCTCTGCTGTCGCGAAGTATGAACAGGCCCCTAGAGGCGTTCTGGATTTTTAGAAGAAATCCAACAGTGAGCAACCGCTATGAGTGCACATCATTGACAAGTGGACTCCTGCCCTTTGTTTCACACTGCGAACTGTAGAGCGGCCAGCCAACTGGGGAGCATGTCTAGGAATGACAGCAAAATATGTTTCATTCGCTCTTACTTCTAACAGAGGGCGATCGCGCTCAGAGGCCAGATTCATCAATTGTTTACCCGCCGGTAGCGGTAAAAAGTACCACCAAAGACTACTGATACCGCGATTCATCAACATGCAGTGTGGTATATTTAGCTTCGAACTCTGCAGGCCGGTGCGGTGTATCCGCGATGAGATAATTCGTGAGGTATCGCTGACGAATTTGGCTCCTGCTGGTATTGGATCTGTGATGAGTTGATCATAGGTTTATGCCAAAACCGTTAGAGTGGACAAATCGCTTGGTGGTGCACGTCAAAATCCTTGCGCCACATTCAGGCCTCTGAAAATGACGATTCCGTGTAGACGAAACAATGATTCGCGTTAAAAAAAAACTCGTGTTGGCACCGTATTAACATGAGTACGGACGAGCTTTCACATAATGTTGCGACTATGTACACCTATCCGGATCATGGATTTGGGTGTCCTTCAAGGAGTGGCAGCGGCCTTTTTCAATGCGAAGAATAGGTTTCTTCCATCTGCCTTTTTGAAACGGTTCATGCGACAATCGCGGCTCCCTGATTGATTTCTAAAGCTTGACTCACCGTATATGGGCTAGCACGGTTCGGTGATGCATATGACGTCGGTATCCGACGAGGTTTGCAAGGTTTGCCATACACGGCTCCTCGCCGGTCGTTTAACTTTTAATTCTCACCAGAGCAACTCGTCCAAAATCCGGGAGGGTTCGGAACTGTGTCAGGTCAATGTCGAGTCTGACTTCGCTCACGGCGGTTGCTACGAGGGTGGCTGAATCCCGGGGTTTTCCTCCCCTCCTTGTCGCATCGTCACAACAAGGTCGTAGAGTCTCGCATTTTTCGTATAGTCGACAGCTAACATCCTGAATATGCAGTCCGTCGTTTTTAGACATTCTTCTCACGGTCCTCTCGCTCGTTATCCTTGAGAGCGCCACAGAAACCGCATGGTTCTTACCGTAAGTCCTTACAGTAACCACCCGATGGGACCTCGTCAAAAGTATTGTGGACGGCAATATTTGTGGAGTGCTAAACCGAATTCATTATACTGCCATTGCGTTATTAAAAGATTAAATGAAATTCGATGCTTAGCACATTTTAGTTTTGGTGATCTTGCGAATAGGTTCTCGAAGGTTCCACCTTATCGCATCGCACATTGAACGAGCATTCAATACAATACGGGATCACTTCGCGAAGAGTGCACGTAAAACACACACCGACAGGACTTGTTTTTAATGTTCAAAATTGGTGCTTTGATGCAACTTTCCGAGAACAAGTACGTTTTCTTATCAATGCGTAATGAATTCTGCTCCTTTTTAGGCGTGTTCGTGGGAATATCTAATCCATTCATTGTAGTTCGACACTGTTCCTCTCCCACACTTCCATTTATTTTTTTAGCATCCAATTATTTCTCATAATGCAGAGCGCACTTCAAGGTGGGCAAAAATAAAACATTATGACTTCTAGAAGGTTTGACAGAATTCTCTCGTTTGCCTGCTGAGCTGCCCTATTTGCTAGGTTGTTGCCTTGTCCTGTAGATATCAGTTGTCGAAATATAATGTGAACTCATATAATTTAGAAAGCTTTATAGTGATTATGTTGAAAATTTCAGAACATAGTTTTATCTATCGGTTAAAGGTTATTTTAATATAAAAGACAGCAATCAAAGCAGGCAACTTGTGCAGAGATCAACTCCCTTCCAAAACCCAACTTGGCGTTTAGCCATTCATTCGAAAACGAAACAACGTGCAAAAAACGTTGAGTTTGAGACCAGGAGTCTACCGTTCTTTCTCAAGCTTACAAAGATCTATTTATTTATTGCACTCAAAGATGCGCTACTGAAAAAAAAAACAGAAGACCAACATAAATTATACATCTCTCTAAAAACATAGTTGATGGAAAAAACAATGAAAATGAAAAGCGTTCGCAAACAATATAGAAAACCGAAATACTAGAACGTGTTTAGAATACCTACTCCTACGCAAAAGAAATCCGCTTGCTCTTTTTCTGTGCCCTCATTTTACACTTGAGAACTGTGACGTCTATAGTGCAATAAGTAGGTGTGATAAATAGTACCCCTATAATTTATTATGCAAGAAATTGTAATATAAACTATGGGAATTTTAAAGTTGATATCCCTTGCTGTAGCGTTTATTCACCTGACGGAGAAGTGGGGGACTAAATTTTGTAAATCTAGAGCGGAAGACATCAGAGGCAAGGGGTATAGATAGAAACTTAGATAGTAATGTGGAGCCAGCCGCGTCCAGGAAGAGATAGCGTTACTGGTGCTAAGAAGTAACCTGCATCAGTCTGATACAATGGCTTATTACACATGGAACTCACAACATTTGCTGTAATAGCACACAGAAGTTAGAATGAATTGGTTTTCTAAAATCCAGCCTAGCTATACTGTGGTTATTTAATAATAATAATAATTTATTATCAGCAGCAGGTTAAAAAAGAAGTAAAACCTCAAATTAAGACAACGGTCGATAACTGTGGAACTGAACAAAATAATAATAACATAAAACAAGTGAAGAAGCGAGAAGTGAAAACTTATGTACAATCCATAAGATGAAAAAAACGGCTCTGCTGAGTAAACAAGTCGGCGGTGAACTGATGGTGAAGGGCAGTGGCCGGCCAGCACTGCAATTCGTTTATGTGGCGCGTACGACTCAGTGTACCAACTTAGTAGGCCCGCCAACACCACCAAGGCCGCACGTTACGGGTCCGGGAAAACTCTTCTGCAGTGCTACACCTCAGATGATTCGATGTAACAGATCGTACGTTCCAGAGCTCCCGCAACAAGACATAGCATCGTTTCAACAACCGAAAAGAAAAAGCTACCTGAAGTTATGGCGCAGCAGTTTATATGAGTCAAAAGATAATAGAATCAAAAAAGATCTCTCTGTTTTAGAAAGCCTTCAAGATGCCGACTGAAGCTATATGGAGATGATGACATCAGTAAACACGTTGGGAGCTGGTTTCACTGGTTATCACTCGGCACCAAAAATACTCTGCATAAAGCTGCGTGCTGGCTCTTCCTGGAAGTAGTCGAAGACGGTGTCCTCTTGTTCTAATGACGGACGGTGACATTATTAGTGGGAAATCACAGCTAATGTCAACGTATCTCATAAACAACTTAAATAGAAAACTTTGGTCGTACAACACCCTTCTCAGTTTTAGCGAACTTCCACCCAATCGAGTCAGTCGCTCACGGTAACTGAGGAGGACTATTTATATTAACCCGCTCTCGTGCAACATTCCTTGCTGGTCAACACCTCCTAAACGTCTTGTTGTAGTCTTACCTACTTAGGCGAGACAATGCTTCTTTCAATGACAGCCATTGCTGCTTCTATAGCCGCAGCTGGTTGACGACAAAATCCGAAACATCTATAAAATCTACGTTAGACTAGTTTGCAGTATGGCGCAACAGAATTTAATCCTCAGAAATAAGTGGTCGCGATTGAAAGATGCTGGAAGACTTTTATGAGAATGATTTATAAACAGAGCTTTGGTTGACATATGAAGCTACTCCGATCGCTAGGTCGTTCCATTCATTTCATACCCTCATCCCATGAATCTAGAAATCAAGCGATTCATGTATCTATGGTTCACAGTTTGGCATATGTGGATGTAAAACAGTCTCTCTCTATCAAGCGCTCTAATCCAACATTATGAGAGGAGAAGTTTACAAACTATTGGGGTGTATAAATAACTTGTTTTGACATTTATTTTGAAATATAATACTATAACTCGCTCCAAGAGGAAAGGCCAGTTATCGATATAATGATCTGAAGAATCAACTTTTTTGTTGTCATCAATGAAACATGCGGTCAGTGCTGTCATGTAGTAGGACTGCACCTTTTCTGTTAATCAGTGCCGAGGAAGTAGCACGCTATTTCCAGTGCATTTAGTTGACTTCCTCACAGTGCTTTTTCGCTGCGATGGGTTAGCCTAGAGCCACGAAGCTGTGGAGGATCATGCCAGCTGCTGACCACCAGACAACCACCTTAGCCTTTCTTGGGTACAATGCAAGCTTTGTGAAATGCTTCGAGGTCTCGTCGTAGTCCAACCTTTGACCTGGACGTCGTCGATTTGCCGAAAAATCCGTTCTTCGTTACAATGCGTAACATTAGACAACAGACATCACTCTACGTTTCAGAAAAGGATTAGTTTCCGTTGGACAGAAGAGTGGTCAAACACCTCGAGACAACGAGATTGCTGATGTTAGTTCGTGCGGGAACCACTTATCGAGTTTTTTACCTTTTCAGTTTTCTTCAAATTCCATGCTAATTAGCTTCTCAGCAATTCCTCTTATGGACGTTCTTGGGTTGCATTTATCATTTCCTTCACCTCTTCCTTGTCAACCTCTAACTGCTGTCATTTCCGATTTTACTGAAGATCTCTCTGTCTCTCTCTGTTGGTTCTAGGTGCAACGAAGAATAACTCGAACAAAGGAGGTACATCCTGGCTATCACTGGAGCTAGTAAACTGACAAGCGATATTTTCGCAAAGTTTCAAGAGTCGCAAGCCGTGATCAATGAAAAGCTTGATGCTGTAAAGGAAGGCTCGTCGTGGAGTCACAAAAACTTTGGACCCTGAAACTGCACTACCATTGTTAAATTCAATTCTTACACAAAGGTTGCGGATGCGGAAGCTTGTCTCATTACATGGATCGGTGTTGGTGAACAGGCCACTGAAGCAGCATTCGATAGGTAGACTATCACTGAGGTCGTTGAGACCTCTGGGATTAGCTTCTTTTGTGTAAGTGCAACAGTGGCAAAATCACCCTTCATGTATATCCAAAACTTTGAAAACAGAAACGGTTTGCGTCCTTGAATTAATGAAATATTCTAGGTAGCCAAGAACTAGGGTAAGATAATATCTTATATAAAGCCTGGAAGACAATCGTTAACAAAGGGGAGTACATGCAATCATGCGTGGAAGGATTCCACTGAAGAAGAAATGGACTGCGATCACTTGCAGAAAAAAAACAGGTATCACGAATTACCAAGAAGGTGAGCTTATGTATGTTGCTAAAGACCTTGCCTTTCACGATCGGCGCAATTCACGCGATTTGCAAGGGCGACACGATAATTTCAGCATTCCGCTTGTTGGGTCGGTACTAGCTTCCCTCCCCTCATCTCAGCCATTGGCTCCCTCTTCATCCCTTTTGTACTAGGAAAATTGAATTGCCAGTTCGCTAAATACAGTTATTCCTTCTTCATTCCCAACTAAAATCCCAGACTTGAAGTTTTTCTGTCTCTGCTTCGAAGTGGGTCTTCATATAGTAAAGTCGGCTTAAACCTCAGACAGTTCACAATGCCGTTTCGGCTATAACTTACACTACGCAGTGTATGGCCGTAATCGTAAAGGTGATAGAATAGGAGGAGGGCTGCTAGCACTCATGCATAAGACAATACGCCAACAGCGGAAAAGGATTTCTACAGCGAAATACAGTTATCTTACTATATATAATTCGCTTAATCCGTCGGTCACGTTGTCAGTCACGGGGAGGGGGGACTGAAGCCAAGATATGCCTAGGACAGTGCGGCGTATGCCAGCCGGGTTTTCTTTCAGCTTAACAATGGGCGATTGCCAGCGAACTGAAACCCCGGCGGCGGATCACCCAAGTTTACGATGTATTCAGCGAACAACGCGTCAGAGTAAGAATGGGGATGAAGTGCAGAGCTTAGGGATTCAGAAGACGTGCTCAAGACGTCGTCCGACGTGCGGAGGGATTCAGATGACATGCTGAAGACGTCGTTCAACGCGCGTCGGGATTCAGAATACGGGCCGAAGACGTCGTCCAACGTGCGTCGGGATTCGGAAGACGTGCCGAAGACGTCGTTCAACGTGCGTCGGGATTCAGAAGACGTACCGAAGACGTCGTCCAACGTGCGTCGGGATTCAGAAGACGTGCCGAAGACGTCGTCCAACGTGCGTCGGGATTCAGAAGACGTGCCGAAGACGTCGTCCAACGTGCATGGCGAGCCGTAGACGTGCCGAACACGTCGGTAACCGTGCATGGCGAGCCGAACACGTCGGCGACCGTGCATGGCGAGCCGCAGACGTGCCGAACACGTCGGCGACCGTGCATGGCGAGCCCCAGACGTGCCGAACACGTCGGCAACCGTGCATGGCGAGCCGTAGACGTGCCGAACACGTCGGCGGTACAAACTTTAGGCCTGGGGGTAATCAAGGTCGCTGAACACGAATCTGAAGTTGGATCAATCGATATCGATCGATATTATCGATTTTTTGAGGATGGCATTCAAGTGGCGCGAAACTTCGGCCTTGGGGGTAATCGAGGTCGCTGAACACGAATCTGAAGTCGGACCAATCGATATCGATCGATATTATCGATTTTTTGAGGATGGCATTCAAGTGGCGCGAAACTTCGGCCTTGGGGGTAATCGAGGTCGCTGAACACGAATCTGAAGTCGACCAATCGATATCGATCGATATTATCGATTTTTTGAGGATGGCATTCAAGTGGCGCGAAACTTCGGCCTTGGGGGTAATCGAGGTCGCTGAACACGAATCTGAAGTCGACCAATCGATATCGATCGATATTATCGATTTTTTGAGGATCACGTTGAGCAGATCCATCTCGATTAACATAATGGTCAGAAGGCCTAGGGAAGAATAGGAAACCCGTAGCGGCCATGGCGTCCTATTCTCGGGGTTTGGGGGCGAAGCCCCCAACCAGTCGTAGGCGGCCGCTGGGCCGCCGAACGACTGTTTTGTTGATATGAGGCTGGTTCAAGCTGTTCGCCAAGATTGGTAGCAGATTTATTCGGCTTACGTTATCGCCTTCTTCAGAGCCTGGAAAAATCTCTCTTAATGTTCTTACAATCTTGGCGAACAGCTTGAGCCAGCCTCGTCAACAGGATCAACGATGCCAAGATTCATGGAAAGTCGAACCTAGACAGTTATTTGTTTTCAAATCGTGACCAAAGGTGCCATTGTGGTGCTTTTGCTTTGCTATCGCAACCCATCCTCACATCCACTTTTTTCAATTCCCACACTACCCTTTCGAAGGCTGTAGTGAGGAGTTCTTGAATCTAAACCCCGAAATCTAATAGAACACTTCCTATAACTCAATAGTTTTGTGCCATTTTGCGCCTGCTCTTACTTTTGTCAATCTACCTCCACTAAAATTCTTCGCTTGACAAGCTGATCAAAGATAATGTGGTAGCCCATGTGATGACAGCATTCCCTTCAATGCCTTGTTGAGTCCGGGGGGTCTGTCCGAAGCAGTTATAGCTCATACTAAAAAGAACGGTCTGCTTTGTTGTTGCATTTCTATGCAAAGGTTTTCCCTAAACCTCAGGGGACTAACTTGTGACTGGAAAGCCATGGAAATTTTCAGTGCAATTGAAGTTACCTAACATCGTGCTAAAGTTTTTTTTTGCGTTATGTTTTGAGTGCAGGATTCCATACGCCTCCATTTGCCGACGCTACCGGTGATTATATTGTTGGTTGTCAAGCTCCTTTATGGACAGAAATTATGCACCAACCTACTATATCCTTAGCATGTAGATTCGTTTTAAAAAAAATTGAATTTTTTTTTAAGCGACAGGTGCTTTTTAAAAAACTTTTTTTTAAAAAGCCCCTGGTGCTGCAGGTGAGAGCCCATCCAATCGATCTTCCCATAATTTAACACAGGACTGGTGTATCAAAACGTATCCGGCTGGGTCGATTCCTTGCATGAGAAAAAGAAGGAAGTTCACTGTTTGCGCACGGCAACCAATATTGTCCTTTTGCTGAAAAAAGTGAAAAGACTAGAAAAAGTAGCAATGTACAGTACCGTCGGTAAACATACGCCAAAACGCGACTGTTTACGGCGGATTAATCCTCTGCTTCCGCCGCTTGGCCATAATTCCCTCCAAAGTCGATTATACCCAATGAAATGCGCATTGTCGGAACAACATTTTCTACAAAATGGCATCAAAATCTTGACAAGATTTTAGAATTTTTGAGTTTGAGATGATCTAGATTAGTCGAGCCCGTAATTATTTGTCTGACCCACATCCAACCATCTAGTCGTTCCTACCGCTCTTCTACATCTAGTGATAATCCTCCCATTAACCCTTTCACGGCATTGTCCGGCGATGTCAGCGGACATCATCATAAAAATAGTTCATGGAAAGTTACCGAATATTTAATAGTACAAGATTAATCAATGAGTTCACGAATACCTACGGTCAAGATCGTCCATGGGAAACTTCATCGGTTACTGTTTTATTCATGTATAACGAACAATGCAAGTGAAATAAGACAGATAATCGGCTCGCGGAAAAATACGCGCTGTCCCATATGGCAGTCGCGTGAAAGTCACGCGTGCCCTGGAAGGGTTAATGTACTGTTTCAGATGTGGTGTCGGTGCAAAAGCATAAACACATCAAACCGTCGTCATCCTTCTTCTTCTTCTTCTTCTTCAGCGTCTGTCCCGCTTAGTAGCGGGGTCCGCTATTCTGGTGTCATGACGCCACCTCTCCCGATCCAGCGCTAGATCAGGGTGGACACCAGCAACCTTCAAGTCCATATGTAACGTGTCAGACCAGCGCTGCTTCGGACGCCCTCTAGGCCGCTTTCCTACCACCTCGAACTTAAGGCCTATATTGCGGACGCTATCTTCCTTTCCACGCAGAACGTGGCCGTACCATGGTAAGCGAGCTTCGCGCATTGTCCGCTATCGGCGCGACGCCGAACTTCTGCCGAATAGCTTCGTTTCGGATGCGGTCCATGCGCGTGACTCCAGCCGTCCAGCGCAGCATCTTCGTCTCCATGATGCTGAGGCGCGTTTCAACCTCCTTGGTCGCAGGCCAACATTCAGCACCGTACATCGCTACCGGCCGTACAACTGTTCTATATATTTTTGACCTCAAGCGCTCTGGTATCTTCCTATCGCAGAGCACGCCAGTCAACGAGCGCCACTTGGACCAAGCTGCACTCACGCGTGAGTTCACTTCAGTCATCAGATTGCCATCAGATGCTACTGCTGATCCCAAGTACTTAAAAACCGAAGTGCGTGGGAGCTCGATGCCGTTAACCTTGATGGAGCTGGACTCAGTAACGTCTGCCGTTAGATATTCGGTCTTCTTCACGTTCAATCTGAGTCCAAATCGCTCCAAGCGATCACACCAAGCTTGCACCTCTCGCTCCAGTTCATCTTTATCTTCGCAAGCGAGCATTACGTCATCAGCATAAAGCAGTGTCCAGGGGACAGGCTTCTGAAGATCTCGTGTAATGACGTCCATCACGACAACAAAGAGGAGTGGGGAAAGCGCAGAACCCTGGTGTACCCCGACAGAGATGGGGAACTCCATCGAGGTTCCGGCTGCAGCTTGAACTCTACTCTTTGGGCAAGAGTAGAGGATTCGCACCCACTCTATGAGCTCTTCAGGAACTCCATGTCGTCGCAGGGCGTACCATATCACTTCACGCGGTACGCGGTCAAAGGCCTTCTCCAAGTCGAGGAAGGCGATATGCACTGGCTTCTGTTTCTCGCGGTGCTTTTCTATCAGGAGGCGGGCGGCGTGTATGGCATCAACAGTGCCACAGCCAGCCACGAAGCCGCACGGATTGCTGGAAAGCTGGACGATGTCACGAATGCGTCCGTCGACAATTCGCTCAAAGATCCTCATGCTGTGTGAGAGCAAGCGAATCGGAAACCGTCGTCATCCTTATCTCCTCCAAAGTCGTTGCATTCCGTGTTTGCCAATGAGAGCTTGTTTTTGCTGCGGCGTTACGGTTCATCAAATATCGCATTAGAGAGGAACATTAAAACGAGCAACACTCTACACGTTGACGACAATGTCGCTCAATGGTGCACGACGGTATACTGTTTTAATATAAATGTTATACGGTCTATCCAAACGTTGTCCATAGAGGTTATTCAGAATGCTGAACACGATGGCGATGTCCTTTTGGACGATTACGATCGGTTTCCTTCTTAATCGATAGTCATGTCAGGACCACCGACTTTTTAATTCAGCTACCCAGTAGGTGAACATATTGCTCCAAATTTATAAAAATTTTGTTTTTTGAGGAAAAATAATGGATTAAAACTTGTGTTGAAGAAGAGGAAGGCGGCCATTTTTTAGTGCAAAAAAAAAACAAGGTTGCACCACATCCTTACCACATCCTCCTCCAGTAGTTCGCGATTTTTATTCGATTGATTGCAGAATATCTATTTGCATGGAGTTTGACGCCTGTTAACGATAAACAAAAAGCATAGTAAAAAACACAATATTCCCCTTTGATGGTTAATGTGAGTGGCATTCACACTATCAATCGAATAAAAGTTGCGGCGAAATTTTGACTGCATGACGCGGCCCGATCTTTCAACGCGCTATATGCTTACTTGCTTGCTGCTTTTTTAGAAATAATTCACTAATTTGGCCGATGTTGAATGTGCTCTTCCTGATTTCGTTAGTTTCTGTGATCTCAGTTTTTATTACAAAGGGTTAGATTTATTTATTTATTTATTTATTTATTTATTGGAGGCGTAGACATGAGTCTTCGCGTTACAAACTAACAACAAAAGAACAGAACAAAAACAACCAAATACGTAAACAAATCAGTTACACATCAATTCTTGTGCTACGTTTTCACCACATGTCGTATTGCACAACAATGAAAAATTTAACCAGCATGATACGTTCTAAAAGCACGCGCAGACAAGCTCGCCAGATCATCGCACCTCCCAATCAGCAAATTAAAATCCTTCAGGGTCCTGTACTTTAAGAAATCTGACCTAACTCGCGTCCTTGCTATCGAGATTCTAAGTTTGAGCTTCCCTCTTACGGATCTCGTTAGCATCTCATCAACGAATTCTAGTG
The DNA here is from genome assembly GCA_947359475.1 of Heligmosomoides polygyrus bakeri. Classification (NCBI taxonomy): domain Eukaryota; kingdom Metazoa; phylum Nematoda; class Chromadorea; order Rhabditida; family Heligmosomidae; genus Heligmosomoides; species Heligmosomoides polygyrus. The sequence goes on along the minus strand of OX375866.1, from coordinate 88,499,655 downwards.
CGTTGATGTTAAGCTTATTGGCAAGGATTTTGTACATCATCAGAAGGTCAGCGGTTCTCCTTCTATTTTTTAGTGAGGAAAGTCCAAAAAGCAACGATCGTTGAGGGCCGTGAGGTATTTTGTTGTAGTCCATCAAACAACACCTAATCATAAGTTTCCTAGTGAAGTTGTTTTGAACGCTTTCCAAAAGGTTGGCATCCTCCTTCTTCGTTGGATTGAACACTGTAGTCCCTGATTCCACGATCGGTCACACATATGTTTTATAGGCACGTATATAGACTTTAGGGAGTTTGGATTTCAAAACCTTGAAGAGATTGTAAATGAGATATTTGACCTTTTTCACCGAAACTCTGCAATTTTGAGAAAAACATAGATCACTGGTAATGTTGTATTAAATCTCGAGATTTTTTTACTCTGTTGAGTGGCTCGCCATTAATTCTGTATGTCGAAAATTCTATATGCGTTTGGTTTCTGGGTCCAATCATTAAAAGACGAGTTTTTTCAGCTGAAAGTGGCAATTCCCATAATTCAGCCCAACGATTAACGAAGTCAATCGCTAACTGAAGGGAAATAAAGTCTTCAGGCCCGTCAATTCGTTTGTAGATTTTAACGTCGTCAGCATACATATTGCAATTAACGCTCAAATTGTTGATGAAACCTGGGAGTTCATAGGTGTACAACAAGAGCAAGAGTGGAGAAAGCACTCCGCCTTGCGGAACACCACTTAAGGCGGGGAAAACGTTAAAGAACTCGCGCTTGATCTTCACTTGATACGTTCTACCGGTCAGGAACTGCCGAGTCCAATTCATTATCATGGGATGGATTCCCACGGCTCTCATTTTTATAAGCATCTTCTCAGAGGGACTTTGTCAAAGGCTTTGGAGAAGTCAAAGTATACCATATCCGTGCACTTTTTCTCTTCAATAGCCTTAGGCCAGTCATTGAGAGAGGTGAGAAGCGCGGTTTCTACCGATCTGCCTTTGAGGAAACCATATTGGTTATCAGAAATTATTTTGTGGTTTCCTAGATGTGCTAGAACGTGCTTCTTGATAATCTTTTCAAAAGTTCTTGCAAATATTGAAGTGATGCTAACTGGCCTGTAATTTTTTGCATCATTGCGAGATGTTACAAAAGCGTGTTTCCACCTGCCGGACGGCTCTCATAAAACTCAGATTGAATATGTGTTCTAGAGGATAGGCTATATAATGAACAACATTTTTTATAAAGCACAAAGGAACCAAATCTGGGGTTAATGACAATGATTTGGGCCACTTACTCAACACATCAATAATCTCTTCCTACAGGAACCACACAGTGTTATTCATCTAAGGAAAATGGGGCAGCACCTCACTTATCTCTCTCAACGAATCGCTTTTCCATACGTAATCCCTGTTGTATACCTTGAGAAATACCTTGCCCAATAAGTCAGCTTTCTCGCTTTCTGTAGAGGCCAGCGCACCATCATCCTTTATCAAGCTAGGGACCCCATTGTCCTTTCCAATGCGAGAGCTTATGTATCTGTAAAATGCTGTATTATCATTAGACTTAGCTATCTTACTTTCTTGGAACACATTATGCCGATAAAGAGCTTTATTAAGCTTTCTAGACAGTGCCTCGTACAAAACCCAGTCTCCTCCTCGACCATTGGCGCATGCCTTTTTCCACAAGGAAACGCAACGACGATCTATTCTCATGAGATACCCAGGAAACCCCCTTACATCATCTCCAATTTTTCGCATAGGAACGTACGTTTCAATTGTATGATGTAAAATTGCAAGAAACGTCTCATACAACTGATCAACTGTGCTCGATGAATTCAATATACCTATCCAATCTATGCTAGTTAGGTAATTTCCAATTTCATTATAATCGGCCGTTCTGAAATCACGAACCCATTTAAATTGTTCTCTTTTAGGCATTACACCCAACTGAAACCTGACTGTAGCATGGTCACTGCCGCCAATAGGAGGACCAGTGACCACGTAACTGATGAAGCCAACATTATCGCACAGAACGAGATCCAGAGTTGAGTTTCGCCTTGGTGGAGAATTCACCAGCTGGTGGAAACTGTGGGTTTCAACAAGCTCAGAAAAACTCTTATCGTTAGATGCCCCGCTTGGACGCTGAGACATAAGATCAGGCAAATTAAAGTCCCCAAGCAAAACACTAGTCGAACTAGTGGTTGAAAGTCACCTATAGCTTTGTCCAATTGATATGAACCTGAAGTGCTGCAATTCGGGGTTCTGTACACACCCATAACGCGAAACTCAGTAAGATCCATTTTTAGGTCACATACTAGGATCTCATAGCAGTTTGCTAGTGACTCTTTGAACACTTCAATGCAAGGGAGCAATTTCTTCAGTAAAAGCGGAATACCTTCTTCTTTTTTCGATTGGCAATCGCACCTAACCCCCAAGTACTGGGTGCCTGCACTACCCAAAAGGGGTTTCAGATCATTTTCGTCGCTTAGCCGTGTTTCTGTTAGCACGACCAAATCATAGTTATGTAGACATAAATTCATAACAAAGGCATTACAGTTTCTCATAAGTGATCTTACATTCACTACTAAGCCACGATAAGGTCTATACCGGCGACCGCTCAACAGTTTCCCTTAGGGCTACTGTTGCACGGCGTCGGCATTGCGGTGAGGTTTGTGGAAGGCACTGGGGACTAACAGCCCCCGCGAGGTTGAGTTGCTCGCATGGAGCTCTCATTTCCCAGCGCTCCGCTGGTCGTACGTAGCTCCCGCCTACGCACTCTCTCCTCCCAAGTTAGTGAAGGGCGCAAATAAACACCCTTTTGAGTGGTAGAGAAGCGTAGGCGCGGAGCACGCCTAACCGCTAACCGCTGAAATTTGCTGGCCGGTAAGACTACTTTGACTAGGCGAGGCTTGTTGTGCGCGAACCTTCCCTTCGATAAACTGAGCACTCGACGTTAAGGAAGTTTAGTAACTCAACAACATACGCACGATCGTGAGCTAATCTCTCTGACGCTACGTTTGAAGAAGATTCAGGAACATGTAAAAGTACAATGGATATTCTAAGTTCAACGTCTTCCCCTGCAGGTGCACAACAGGACTCAGACTCAGACCTGGGTTGAGTGACTGTGGCTGCACCTCCAGAGGATTCTAGAGTAGCTAGCTTGTTTTTCAACGAAGCGTTTTCTTCCCTCAGAAGTCGAAGCTCATCCAGCAGTTCCGCGTTCCTCCTGCTGAGTTCTGCCACCTCCGCTCTGGTTTCCAAGAGCAGCTCCACGACCTGCCTCACGTAAGCCGACGCCTTCCCTTTAGCCATCATGGACCGCAGCAGACCGACAGGATCGGCTGCACCGCCCGCAGTCGTTGATCTCGTGCGCTCTGCAACAGAAGAGCCACAAGCGGGCGAATCCATCGATCGATGTTCTGCGCCACTGGCCATCACTACAACTCACAACCGAAGAACCCAACAGAATACCTTCTACGGTGGCAAGCGTTCTTAGAAGTACTGCCTCCTTGCCACTCAAGGCGACGTTAGCGAACCGCTGACAGTGATGGACGACGAGTAGACCAGCACAGTGAGGGCGAGGCTCAGGGCAGTGGTGAACGCAGCCGCTCACGAGCAGAGATGAGCAAAGAATGATCCATTACGTCCTCTTTGCTGATCAGGTTGCAAGGAAGAGTAGTGTATTAAGCCTTTACAACACCACCACAAAGTAAGCCCCAAGTTTTTAGGGTGAAGGTCGGGTTTAGGAAAGGATGTTGCAGGTGGAGGAGCATCCTTGTCTACCTAGGCAAATCACCGCTTCCTGTTATGGTAAAGGACCCATTTTTCATCTGCAGATATATTAGTGCTTACAAAAGGCTCATTTCTAAAGCTAACTAACAGGAAGAAAGAATTGTCTAGATTGGTTGCCTCCAACATCCTCTCCTAAACCCGGCCTCGACCGTAAAAAGTTGGCGCTTTGCTTGCTTTGTGCTTGTACCTAAATGATTACTGAAAAGGGCAAATTTTGATTTATTATTTTTATTAAAAAATAATAGTAAATATAAATAATAAATAAATAAATAATAAAATTAAAATATAGAATTATAGTGAGGGGTGGTAACCGACCGTAACTGTTGGAAGAACATTAGCATCACACTTGGCATCACAAATTTATCCATAGACGAAGTTTTCGTCACGGTATGTCGTGTCACATTTATGCGGCGTGCTTCGTCCCACGGGCCAGACACGAGAAAATCGCTCTCGTTGTCAAAGTGTCAACGCGTATTGCGTAGCACTCGCTCAACATTGTCGCCGACGTCGCCGACAACAGCGTCGCCGAAGTATAACATAGGCCTAATCCCGCCAAATGTTATGTCCTTCCTTTGTTGCGTTCGGTTTCTTTTGTTAAGCACACAAACAAGCGCAATAAGCAAATAATAAATAAGTAAATAAATAAATAAGTAATGCTTCGCTCAAAGAATGTACGAGTTTGCCTCTGTCAATCAACGCAATATTCACTTCCAGTGGTCGTGTGTGTCGGCCGTCACAGCATTTCTCGATCTCTCGTGCTCGTGGTGTTCCTACGATGGAATGAGTTCCTTGCAGATCGTTGATGGTTCATGTTCTGTTGCAGTGTTATGTCTAATCAGTGGACGCACATTAACGCCACGTCGGAAATAAGCGAGGCGCAGCAGGCCGTCCTGCTCAGCAGTGCAATCTTCGGCGTTATCGCCGTTATTCCAAACGCGATTCTCTTCACCGTTCTGGTTTGCGTGAAGTCCTATCGAGTGGACAATGTGGTCAGTAACCACTTGTATGAGCAGCTGGCTTCACACTATATGAGAAAAGAATTTCAAGAAAAAAAGGATTCGCAGTAATTTTGTTCCATATTTCGTTTTCTGATCTGGCTAGTATTATTTTGCAGTTGGGCTACAAAGTAGAAGTCTTCATCGATCAAGTGGCATTCTCGTAAGAATGCCAGTTAATCCGCTGTTTCAGAAGTGCACCAAAATTTGAACATTGGATATAACGGTTTCGGAAGAAACTCAGACTGTAAATTACTTAAGGTATAGCCATCTTCAAACATCGCTGATGATTTAACCTCTTTGCGACGGCATGTTTTTGAGCGTATCCGTCGTCTCGGACAACGCTCTTTTTTCTAGCGCGAAGTGTCGGATAGCATTGCCGGACATTGTCCCAGGAAACCAAATTTTTCTTCCATAACAGAAAGTGAGTACATTTGATACAGTTCCTTCGGCAAAAGGATATTGTTTGATTAGTCTCCATGTCCGACGTTCATAAAACCTGGGCATTTTATAACAATATATTTGATCCTTCTCTGCCACGCAGGTTTGTTATGGTGGTACAATTTTTATTTCGGCCGACGTTTCGACAAAACTCGTCTTTTTCAAAGGCCTGAAAGTATTTCGAAACCTTAGATCCAGAAACTCATTCCGTCAAAGGCATACTTCTTCACAACTCTAGTTACAATGGGTTCCCACGAATGTCAAGGGGTGCCCGTCTAAAGCATACCAAACTCACCGTTGTTCCACCAGCGCTGAGAGGGGGGGCTCAGCTATAAGACCATCAGTGAGCAACTGGGACCTACCATGCAGATCTATACTAATAAGTATAGACTGCGCAGTCTCAGAGCTCACACAACGGGATGAAGGGCAAGAAGTCGCTGGTTATTGAAATGCACTCGTTTCGGTTGTTCATTGCTGGATTACGCTCCCGAATCCAGAAAGCCTCAAGAGTCTTTCTGGTACCGATTTCATCTTCATGTAGCAACACAGTGCATTTAATGTCAAAGTCGTTTCCGCCGTGGGCTTCTTGTCGATGTTTACCCAGTGGAGTTAACAAGCTTCGCTTCAATTTCCCAGCTAGGTGTTCATTGATGCGAACACTAAGTACCCTTCCTGTTTCACCTATGTATAGCTCGCCACAGGTTAAGCACTGGATTTGGTAGACAACACCTTTTTGTGCGCAATCTCCATCTCTCCCAAATGGGCAGATAACGCAATCCCTCATCACACAAGTGCGGTCGTAACACCTATTCCGAACAAGAAGCCGTTT
>OX375866.1:88385858-88493417 GCA_947359475.1 Heligmosomoides polygyrus bakeri | reverse complement strand
AACCCAGCAAATAAAAAGTAGGAGCTTTGCGATAACAGGAAGCGGGGATTTGTCTGGGTAGATAAGCACGGTCTCCAACATCCTTTCCTAAACTCGACCTTCACCCTAAAATGTTATGCAAAATTTGTGATGGTGTTGTAAGGGGGTAATCCACTACAACTTTTTGCAACCGGATCAGGCAGTCCCAGCAGAGTCTTACTGCTGTGATTTAGACCAAATGAAGCAGAAATTGCAAAAATGTGGCCGGCAGTGGTGAATAGAAGAGGGGCCGCTCATGTTGCAGGACAACGCAAGTCCATACACCTCGGCAAAAATTGACCCGTTTAGGTATCAAAGTCCTCCTTCACCCACCATGTTCTTCCAACCTTTCCTCACTGACTATCACTTTTTGCACTTGATTCTCATTTGCGTCAGAAACAATTCACACATTCAACATCGGCCAATTTTCACCAATTTCGCCTATGTTGAATGTGCCCTCCTTGATTTCGTTAATTTCTGTCATCTCAGTTTTTATTGTAAAGAAATAGATTTATAAAGATTTTATTGACAAAAATGTATATATTGTGGTGGTTTTTACTTAGATTAATAAAGTTGTGTTTTAGCTGAGTTATATCAGTTTGAATTAAGCTCTCCGTTTCGGTGATTAATTTTGCGACAGCCTAATATGCACTTTACTATCTCAAATTTAGGTCTACGAAACACCAAAGGACAAAAGTTATCGTACTGATAGTAAGAGAAACTTGAGGCCTAATGTTACAGTCATAAATCTCTCAACATAAGAGTTGGAGACCATCTTCAATATACAAACCTTGTAAAAGTTGTTACTTCTGTTATCAGCGGTTGCATTCACACTAAGGTTTGTCGTGTTTCAGCTTCTAATTATGTCATGTGTTTCCGACACTATTACCTGTGTCGGAATTTCTGTGGACGGCTTCACACGATATTCTCTAATCGTCACAGCGCTCAGAACTGACAGGATTCCTACCGCTGTGAGTTTAAATCGAAATCATATGCATTCTCCGGAGGAGCGGGTTCTAATCCACATATGAACCTGTTCTGATATTGCCAACAATTTTTGAAAATTTTAATAATCTTTGAAGTTGGACAGGTGATATTTTCATCCAGCAGGTAAAAAAGACCAAAAAACATCTGAGGTCTTAGTTTCTCTCAGCGTCTATAATTGTATGTATATTAGAATCACAAGTTACTGTCCTGAATTTCTTAGAGGAAAATCAATTTCTAATCCAGCAGCCTGATAGAAGAATAAGTGTTTTACGGTGAAAAGGAACCAGAAAAGCTACGCTATCCTAACACGATTTGTAGCAGATGATTTCCTGTAGCCGAGGACTTCACGGTGTATATAAAAAGAATTACGTTCATCATTGGTAGCTGCCTTCCAAAATATTTGTTAGCAACCGAGTTCATGAAGCGAAGACTAAAAATGTAGATAATATTAAAATGAAGCGGTGCATATATAAAATCTTTACGTCAAATTTGACACTTTTACTTTTTAGGTCAAGTTTGACATTTCTCACGTCAACTTTGACACTCCTCTAAGCAACCATACCGCCTATGAAATCAAATTGAACATCTTCCAGATCAAAGCGAGCTTCTTTCACATTAAACTAGAATCTTTCCAAAAGAGCTCGTGCAGCGCAGTCGGATGAAGTGCCGGCTGTCGCGTGCACCCGATACCAGGTCCCTGGTTCGGATTTCGCGCCCAGGTAAACCAAGCCTTCCACCCTCAGAGGTCGGTGAATTGGTACCAAACTTGTCTGAGAAGGATAAAGCGCTGACTTGTTCATCTGCTGGCCACCGCAAGTCACTGTATGGTCAAACACGCATTCAAATCGCCTCCACGACATTTCGTAGATGTAGAGTGCGTGGCGCATCCCAAAAGGTATTGAGTAACGACGTCCTTTATCCTTTTAACACAAAAGTATTACTATTACTATTACTATTTTATTTAAGCCAATAGCAAAACAGCAAAAATCAGCAAGCGAAAGCATAGCAATAAAATTCAGAAGAGAGTGTCCAATTTGATTTGAAAAGTGTCTACTTTCCCGTAAAAAGTGTCCAACTTGACGTGAAGTTTATATGTCACAGTCGTATTAAAATGATTGTGAAGAGGAAAAAATCGTAGCTCTCGAAGACGTTATTTTTTAAAGTGAACTCCTAGTGGTTTAGCTTTTTATTGGCAAGTATTTGTTTACAGACCCGATGGAGCTGCGCATTGTACGCGTTCGTATATATCCGGACATTTGGCAACGTTATGGCGCCTCTGATGCAGGTTGCAAACTCAGTCGAGCGATTCATATGTATACGATTTCCCGTAGTGTATCGTCAGTGCTCCTTCAAAAGGTTCGTATGGAGAGTACAAAAGTAAAAAATAAAAACCAGTTAACATAAAAATGCAAGCGATACTCACCAGCCAGAGGAAAGTCGGCTTAACATTCTTAGGAAAACTGGTAAAGCCGAGGAGAACCCGGAAATCCGTGCACAGTTTCGAGAATGCAGTTACAATGTCACAGAAACAGCAAAGATATAGCAAGAAGAACTTCTAATCTGAAAAAAAAAAACGTTGTAAACGCTTTATTTCTTCACCAAATGTTTTCCTTAAGGGGTCACAACTACAGACTCACAAAGCATTAGAAGGTTCTACATTGTTTACCACTCGAATTTAAACAGGAATAACAGCATCAGTAATCTGTAGGGCCTCCTCGACGGACCTCGTTGCCGGCTGCTCATTGACGCCGCGGAAACAGCGCACGCGGTGGTACGATTCGCGTCGCCTGGCGGTGGAGGTATAAACGGGGCCATACACTACAAACAATATAGAGTTAAAGGATAAATGATAAAGAAGGGGCCTTACTAGATCTCTTTTGGGATGCGCTACGCATTCTACTTTTACGGAATGTCGTGGAAGCGATCTGAATGCGTATTTGGCCAAACAATGACTTGCGGTGGCAAGCCGATGAACAAGTCAGCGCATCATCCTTCCTGGACAAGTGTGGTATCAATTCAACGACCCCGGAGGGGTGGAAGGCTTAGTTAGCCTAGGCGGAAAATCCGAACCAGGAACCTAGTATCGGATGCACGTGACAGCTGGCACCTTCTCCGACTGCGTTACACGTGATACAGAGTTAATCACTTGTAGTCTGGAGTTGTTTTGCTTATTGAAGTCGGGGAGCAGTTTTTAAAGCAAAGTTTGGTTAAAAAATCTCACAACCGACTAAAAAGGTGTTCGAGATAGAGGCGATGACTGCTGCTGAAACACGGCTAAGTTGATTTTTCCTCTCAAGAAATCGACGAGATGTTACGTTTGATCGACTGCTGACTACTGTTGTTGTAACAACGTTTGTTCTTCAGGAAACTTCTGCTTGGTTGCTTCGCACCTTTGGCTGCTTTAGCAACGCTGGCGTGTGGGTTTGTTCTTGCGTATATTCGTCGAGATCAGAAAATTTCTTTCATTTGTGGACGAAGACACGCTTATGGCCTAGCATTTGCCAACTTTCTTTACCTCATACAAGTATTTGGATATTTTACGGCATTTGCTATTGGAACGAGCACATATATTCTTGTGCTTACTCATCGACAATGGTGGGCGTTTCATTGTTGCATTACTTGGTGAATCTCTGCACTTGACTTTGCAGGATATGTGAAATGCCTTCACCGGTTCATTGCGGACATATTATGTCGCGCGTTCTTAGTATGATTCCTGAATGCATTCATGTCGCGCTTCTCGGTACAGAAATGTGAACGTATCCACAAGAACGAAGGCAGCGGACGGTTGACATTGGCTCTACCGTAATCTTCACGTGGGTTTCTTTGCGTCTGGTGCAATCACGGAGGACGTCCGAAGATGACACCTGAAGAAAGTGAACCGTTAGGAAGTGAAGTGGAAATAGAAGAGTGGAAACGAAGCATCACACATACTTGTCTCCAGAATTTGACTTGCTAAGTGGCTTTTGGTTAGGAACTGAACCTAGAAGAGTGGAAACGAATCATCACACATCATTTGCCTCCAGAATTCGACTGCCTAAATAGTTTTTAGTTTGGAAGTGAACCAAGACGACTCGAAACGAAGCATCATGCGTAATTTGTTTTGCCTTTTTGACATTGTTTTGTTTCAATGACTTCTTTGACTTCTTCAGTATGGTTTTATTTATAGAATGACCCTAGATGCTTTGAGATGAGGCATTTTACATAAATGTTTCCACGCGTAGTGTGCTCGTGGAGTAATGTGTATGCCGTCTTATCTAGCGAGCGCAGAACCAGGCAAGGGAAGGGACTCCAGGATGTGGTGTATCCAGGCTGCTCGTGTGGAAACTGAACTCGTCCTTCAGGTTCGCATCTGCGGTTCTGTTAGAAATTGATTACTGTTTCCACAATTGAACTTCTTCGACGGGAGTGTGAGTAGTAAATGACTCCAGATGTCCTGTGACATACTCATGGTGTTGACATGGCAGTTCAAGCTCGTACACACATTATAGGAAAGGATCCTTGTTTAGTAGAAGGTTGAAGCCGTCTGTATTGTTACCACAGATTTCGGACATGCACTTTTATTGGTGACGTCAGCTTTATGAAGACGTTGCGTGCGGTTCACTTCCAAACTAAAAACCACTTAGCAAGACCAGTCCTGGAGATAAGCGATGTGTGATGCATCGTTCCAACTCATCTAGGTTCACTTCCAAACTAAAAACCACTTAGGCCTATGTCATACCATCGCTCACCCCGAGCGAAGCCTAATGATAGGCTCCCATATCGACTCATCGCTCGCGATCGATATGGGAGCTTATCGTTAGGCTTCGCTCGGGGTGAGCGGTGGTATGACAGAGGCCTAAGGAAGTCAAATTCTGGAGACAACTGATGCTTCGGCTCGCTCATCTAGGCTCACTTCACTTCCTAAAGGCCCCCGCAGACTTCTGCGACGTTGCCGCTGCCCTATCATTAACCATAGGGCAGGGACGCAGAGCGCGCCGCCGACGGTGTCCCTGCCCTATCCTTCATCACATCGGCGAGCGGCAACGCCGCAGAAGTCTGTGGGGGCCTTAACGGTTCACTTCCTTCAGGCGTCATCTTCGGACTTCCTCCGTGATTGCACCACACACAAAGAACCGCACACGAAGATTACGGTGGATCCAATGTCAACCATCCGCTGCCTCCTTCCTTGTCACGTATTTAGTGACCGCTTCACGTAGGTCCGCAAATTTCGCCGTAATCGCCGTGATACCATTCTGGTGATATGATGTATGAAGAGAGAATTAGAGCGCTGTGCAAAGCACCTGGAATAACATAATCTCTATTACTTCCAGCACATCCAAACGACATCTGCAAATGCTGAAGATTGTCCTGGCATTGTCTTTCATATCATTCACGTTGATATCCATCCCCAATGTCGGCTCTTTCATCAACACCTTCATTCCTGTATGCTTTTCAAGTTTCAAATAGAATTCCACAGAAACGCATCCCGTCGTTTAAGCTTGAAGAAGTAACGGTGCACGTCGCACTAGCTGCAAGCTTAGTGGCATTTTCGCTCAATCTGTTCGTCTATATCGCAATTAGTAAGGAATTTCGCCAGAATCTATTATGTGTTCTGCGCTGCCACTTGTTCGATGTGAGTTAGTTTTCTTTTTTAATCTTAAATATAACATTTGATAGCCATACAGTAGTATGCTGGTGTCTTTGTATAATTATCAGAGCTGCTTTTCATAGAAACCAGAAAAGCGAACAGGAAGAGCAATGTTAGATGGCTCTAAGCACTAGAAGCAACTTCTTTCATGCATTTAGACCGGAGACCGTTGTAATTATCCTCAAAACACCTCTATTTGTTTTCAGTTCCTTCTCTAAATAACTGTGTTTTCAGCGAAAGTCGGCGTTGAACCTTCACTCCATGAAGATCAGCACCGTGAATCAATGTACATGAACAAGTGTAACTGAATAACTTTCGTTGGTTTCGTAAGTCGAGCTGCTACAGGAGCCCTTTCGTCCGATGAGCACGACTGAACTCAGCCGTAGTAATGTCTTTCCTGAATGATCTTCATGGTGGTACTGCGTCTTATTCTGTGTTTTTCAACATAATGAACATATCCCCCTATATGTACAGTAGGTGAAAGAGCTATCCCGTCAGCGCTTCTCTGCCGCTCTGGTCGTCCGAAACCGAACGTGGCTCCACGACTCACAATAACGAAGCCAGAAGCGCGTACGTCGCGCAGGACTAATGGTCATTGGAAGGTGTTAAAGCGTAACATAACTAATCGAATGGTAAATAGGAGAACTTATCGTCCATTCATTATTGTTGAACGACGAAATAGCGACTTCTGAACGGGATTCTCAAACAGTGATAAGCGTAGAGTGACGAGACACTAAAGAATAGGCCTACCGTAATATGCTTTCCAGGGGAGAGTCCCAGGCGTAGGTCTGAACGGGGGAAATGATTAGTACTGCGAGATTCCCCACCCTTCATATAATAAACAGCATTTTCGTTTTTGCTGAGCTCTTGAACCAAAAAGAGCTAGGGCCGTCGAAGGTGGGGTACAGTATCGCACCGTCAATGCGTGCCAACGTGCATACTATACTTGTGTCCTTCCAAAAAATTTTCGAATTAACGAATAATCGAATATATTCGGTTTCACGAAAAAACGAATATTCGAATAATGAATATATTCGAATTTTGGACCTTGTCGAATATTCGAATAATGAATATTTTCGAATTTTGGGCCTCATCGAATATTCGAATAATGAATATTTTCGAATTTTGGGCCTCGTCGAATATTCGAATAATGAATATTTTCGAATTTTGGGCCTCATCGAATATTCGAATAATGAACATTCGAATATTCGAATTTATTCGAATATTCGTTCGAAATTATTCGATTCGGTCTGAAGTATACGACAGAAGTATTTGAAATGAAAGTCAAATTGAGCCCTAGGCTAAATGCCTTTTCTAAATTCTTCTGTAAGATCGTTTCTTCAATTTTCAAATCCAAACTCTTCTAATCTTAATGAATTCCGACCGTAACGCACAACTGACATAGTGCCACAAAATTTATCAATAGCGAATACTTTGGTTGAAATTGTAAACATTCTACGGCTTCTGATGACCCTCGTAAAGCAAATACAGAAATAAACGTAATCTCAAACACGACATGTTATTTAAAGGCATTATGTTAATATGTATATGATGTTTTATGTTATAAACCCGGACAAGAAAAAACAACAATTGAGTGAGGAAACACCTCGCCGTTAAGCTGAGAAATAAGGTCTCCTACAAGTGAATCACAGAAAAGGACTTTGAGAAGGATGAATGATGCTGTGGCAATTTGGGGTGAGATCGCATCCAGTCTTTACCCTTCCGACTGAGAAAATGAATGTCAAATAGTCTGCCCATGCGACACTTCTCGAACGGTACGACTGGAAGATGTTCTCCCAAACACATAATACTATTAACCAGAAGATCGCTCCTTGGCCCTCAGCGTGACATACTTCCGATTGGTATTGGTGGCCGGTGATCGCGGTCGAAGAAAGCCTCAACCAAAGAACCAGGATGTGTTCCTAAGCCACACCAACGGTAGACCAAACAAACCGACGATGAAGTACTTTCGACAGAGGTCGACCTTGGCCGCATCGTTCATGTTTCTCAAGTCCATTGGTCGGCCTTCGCTTGGGTAATTAAACATGTTTCCCATTTCGAATATTTTCATGGCTCCATATGAAATATGTATACCAAACGATAGAGCTCGAGCTGCTGAGCTCAAACCTTGGTTTTTCATATACTTGACTTTAGGCGAGTTATATCCAGAATGCACCAAAACTGACTCCCAGTAGTCTATCTCAGTATCACCTGTATCACCTGTCGTCCCGTTGATCATCGACTTGCTCGAGCGGGCGCCAGCAGCGTCTTCATTCGTCCCTGTCGCGTGCCAGAGTGGTCCAATGGATCCTCCTCGCTCGTGGGACACGAAGAGCGTCATATCGGGCGTTCAGGGCTTTCACGAAGAAGTCCGACCAACGCGTTGGTGGGCGTCTCGGTGTTCTCTTGACATCTCGCGGTATCCAGTCGGTAACGAGTCTCGTCCCGCGGGTGTCTGCGAAGCGCATTACGTGGCCGGCCCACCTAATTTTCGACAACTTGGCTCAAGCGACAGCGTTTCTGATCTTCGAACGTCGGTGAAGCTCGGAACTCCGGAGGCCTTCTCTCACTTGCGTGAGTCGTGTCACTCCGAGCATCGTCCTCTCGATTCCACGCTGCGCGACGCTGATCGCGTGTTCATCCTGCTTTCGTATAGCCCAGGTCTCTGAAACGTATGTTAGGGCAGGAAGAACGGTAGAGTCGAATAGGTGGGCACGGAGTCGGACGTTCTTCGTCTTCTTCGCGACTTCTTCGACGCTCTTGAAAGCTCCCCAAGCCGCTCGTTTCCTCCTGCTCAGCTCTGGTGCTAGGAGGTTGGCCATTTTGACTTCGCGACCCTGATATACATAGCTGGAGCATTCGGAGATGTTCGTTCCGCTGAGCGAGAATGGGGCACCAGAAACATGTCCGTTCCTCATGAACTCGTCTTCGTAAGATTAAGCTGCAGTCCAACGTACCCACATGCACGATCGAAGTCGGCCAGCATTCGTTCCGCCTGGCTTATGCTTGGTGTTATGAGCACGATGTCGTCAGCGAAACGAATATGGTGCAGCTGCTGGCCGTCGACCTTCACTCCCATGTCTTCCCATTCTAGTTCGCGCATGACGTTTTCGAGGGTGGCGCTGAAGAGCTTCGGGGATATGGTATCCGTTGCCGAACCCCTCTCCTTACGTCGATGACGACGTCGTTGTAGAATGGAGAGATCTTGGTCGTGAATCCACTGTACAGCTCTCGAAGGACTCTGATGTACTGAGTAGGAACGCCCTGAGTGAGCAGGGCGTCGAGGACCGCTTCAGTCTCGACGGAGTCGAATGCCTTCTTCAGGTCGATGAACGTAAGGCACAGCGGCAGCTTATACTCTCGCGACACTTCGATGAGCTTCGTAATGGAGTGTATGTGGTCGATCGTGCTGAATCCTCTCCGAAATCCTGCTTGTTCGCATGGCTCTCCTTCGTCCAGCGTTCTGCTGATCCTATTCATGATGACTCGAGAAAACCGCTTGTAGACTACGGACAGCAGGCAGATCGGGCGATAGTTGCCAATGTCATGCACGTCTCCCTTCTTGTACAGCAAGACGGTCTTGGTGGTCTTCCACTGAGATGGAACCTTGCACTCCGACAGGTATCGTGTGAAGAGCCGCGCCAGGGTGCTGATGAGCGCTGGCGGGAGGTTCTTCAGGTGTTCGGGTCTGATCCTGTCAGGGCCGGGTGCTGTACGTTTCTTCACCGACGAGATGGCGTGTCGGATCTCGGAAGGGAGAACAGAGGGAACGACGTATCCATCCTGCGGAAGATGGCATGGGGGCAGGTGGAAGTGGCTATCGAAGAGATCGGAGAAGAAGTCGTGGATGACCTTCTCCATGGTCCTTCTGGAAGAGGTGGCGGTTCCGTCAGGACGTCGGAGAGCGGTCATCTTGGTCTTGAAGTTGGCGAAGTTTTGGCGGGCATTGCGGATGCTCAACCCTGCCTCTGCTGCTTCAGCCAACACTTCCGCCCTTCTCTCCTTGAGATCTTCCTTTATCGCCGCTCTGCATAGCTTCGCAAGCTCGAACGTCAGCTGATAGTTGCCTGACTCTCGTGCTGCTCCACGCTGGCGTATAAGCTCGAGAGTTTCCGGAGACAGGCGCCTCTTGGTGGTCTTCAAGCTCTCGGCTCCCTTAGCACTATCGTGGAGATGGTGCACGAAGCGGTCGTATTCCTCATCGACGTTGTCCATGACGGCATCTTCCCAAAGGCCGGCAAGAGAGCTGTAAAGGTCCCAGTTTATGGTCGTTCTGGGATTCCTCTTCTTGAACTTCGCGGCCTTCTCTCCTTGACGCGAAAAGCGAAACCTCGCGCGAAGGAGGCGGTGGTCCGATCCCGTGTAGAACTTGGGGACAACGGAGACGTCGGTCAGGCAATACTTGCGATTGAAGATGATGTGGTCGATCTCGTTGTGGAACTGGCCACCGGGAGATTCCCAGGTCCATCGTAGGGAGGGAGGCTTCTGGAACTGCGAGTTTCCATGGATGGTCTTGGTCGATATGATAAGCTCAGACAGCCGTTCACCTTGCTCGTTCCACTCCAAACCGTGGGTTCCGATGTGAAGTTCTTCTGGCGACCTTCGCGGTCCGATCTTGGCGTTGAAGTCGCCGACGATCACCTTGTAGAAGGTGTGATCTTCCTTATAGAACTTCTCCAGCTCCACGTAGAAGGCTTCGACCTCTTCGTCGTCGTAGTCGGATGTTGGGGCATACGCGACGAATACGGTCAAAGCTGGCACGGAACCACATAGCTTCAGTCGCAGACGTCCGATTCGGCTTGTCAGAGACTCGTACGAATCGATGTTCATGGCCAAGTGCGTGTTGACGAGGACACCAACGCCGCCTACTGCCCTGCTGTCGCATGTTCCGAGGAACAGTTCTTCTCCGGAGTCGTAGGCGGCGTGTAGGGGGTGGTGTCTTCTCGTCTCGGTCAGTCCGATGACGTCGTACTTGATCTTCTTGGCTTGCATCATCAGGTGCTCGACGGATGCTTCCGATGCAAGTGTGCGGGCGTTGTAAGTACAGATCGTCATCCTAGTCCTTCTCAATTTGCGCAGCCTGGTTAGGCCCTGAGATTTTAGCAGCCTCTCCATACTCGTTCTTCCATCGCTGCAGAAATGGGGGCTCTTTCGGGGTCAGGGGAATGAGGCCCTTTAGTGCTGCTGTGTTTGACTTCCATACAACACGGGTAGCTAGTCAGGCTCTGTCGTGCGGGCGAAGAACTCCGGGCAGCCAGCCAGACTGCCCGAAGGGACGGGGCGAGACTTAAGGCGGCCTCGAATCGCCTTACATGTACTCCCAGTCTACCGAGTGCAAGCTTTTGGCCGGGCCGACACAGTTACA
This sequence comes from Heligmosomoides polygyrus bakeri, assembly GCA_947359475.1. NCBI lineage: Eukaryota > Metazoa > Nematoda > Chromadorea > Rhabditida > Heligmosomidae > Heligmosomoides > Heligmosomoides polygyrus. The sequence continues at coordinate 88,482,420 of OX375866.1, read as the reverse complement.
ATCCGCACAGTCATGGACACATCCGCGCACACTGTGCACGAACATGCCGCTCCCACGCACAAGGAACGCGTCGACCCGACACAGCAGGAGCAAGGAGTCCATCCCCTGCATCCTACCTGCGTCTCTGGGCAGTTCACGGTCGCATTTGGTTCGCGTTTAATTCCCCTATCCACCACCCGGGGACGTGCCACGTGGCCCTGCGACAAGCGGCCCGAGATCCTTCTTAACAAGAGAGCCCGAAGGCTCTATCGATGGAGATCCGTGGCTATCTCAGTAGCGTCGAATATATTCGAATATATTCGAATTTTGGACCTTGTCGAATATTCGAATAATGAATATATTCGAATTTTGGGCCTCGTCGAATATTCGAATAATGAATATTTTCGAATTTTGGGCCTCATCGAATATTCGAATAATGAACATTTTCGAATTTTGGGCCTCAGCGAATATTCGAATAATGAATATTTTTGATTTTTTGGCCTCATCGAATATTCGAATAATGAATATATTCGAATTTTGGACCTCACCGAATATTCGAATAATGAATATTCGAATATTCGAATTTATTCGAATATTCATTCGAAATTATTCGATTCGGTCCGAAGTATAGTGCATACGTGGCGCCCTGACGTATGGAATGAGGCGAAAGTCTCTGTGCCAAGCGAATAGGTGGCTCAGCAGGGTGCGCCGCTGCTTCACAGGTGCTGGGTCAGGTGTTCGACTCCCGTGCTATATACTGTTTTTGCATTTTTTCATGACCGTTGCCTCCTCTACCAGCTTGCTTCCTACACATCTCCTACACATTTATTTCACTCTAAATTGCCAGAAGAGTCAGATTCGTGATCAATACACTAGAAAGCCTTCATAGACAAAGTTGGGCGAAAACGGTGACCATGACCTTCCCACTGTTCTCCCATACCTGCCTCTCGTACACCAGCGTAGTACCAAAAACGGATCTTAGATTTGTGATCAGTACCCCAAATAACTCCACTGGAAAAAGTTTGGGCAATTTTTTTTCGACCTCTTCTCGACCTCTGGAGTCGTGAAACTACTGTAGTGTCTTAATGACGGTTTAAACTAGGTTACTTCCAACACATCTCCTGCACGCTTATTTTACTCTAATTTGTTAAATAAGGGTTTACTTTGAGCTGTGCTTCTCTCACTTTTTCTATTATGCAACGTTTTTTGTTTAACTTTCGACATAAAACGAGATAGATATAACGACATAAAACGAAGACATAATACGTCCTATAATACAAAAAATGAGAGAAGTGAGTGAAGCACGCAGCTCAATGTAAACCCTTATTAGACAATTTGGAGTAAAATAAGGATGTGTAGGAAACAAATTGGTAAAGGAGGCAGCGGTCATGAAAAAGCAAAGTAGTGTATAACACGGGAGTCGAACACCTGGCCTAGCTCCTGTAAAGCAGCGTTGCACCTCATTGAGCCACCTATTCGCTCGCCGCAGTGCATTTCGCCACGTCCCATACGTCAGCGCCGTAAGTATGCACGTGGGCACGCACTGACAGCGCGGTTCTGTACCTCACCTTTGAGGGCCCGTAGCTCTTTTGGTTGAAGGACTCAGCAAAAACGAGACACGTTTTTCTACTATGTGAAGGGTGGAGATCCTCGCAGTACTATCCATTCCCCCGTTCAGACCTAGATCCGCCTGAAACCCTTCTCTGGTTGGGTTCCTCAGCTTAGAAAGGGGAAAGTCGAAAGGGATCTTGTTATGGCGTTCAAAATAATCACTGGACGAACCACCCTAGATCTCGCCACCTCCTTTAAATTTTTGCCTTCTCGCACCAGATGTAGTTTCTTGAAGTTTGAAGCCTCCCCTGCTAATCCTGCCATTAAATGTAGGTAATTTTGTCAGGAGTTGTTTCCCTGCTTTACCAGTTAATTGGCAAAGGCGGATTGTTCTTACACGTTGAATTCTTCCAAAAACTGGATTCACGGAAGTTGCTGGTACACACTGATTAGTCATTGTACCTTTACGCCTCATATTTTCCCATATATAGAGTTGGTTCTATTTCTACGTTCTTGATCTAAGTTCTTGAATTAATCAGCTATGCGCTCATTTCATTCCTCCCTTTTCCATTGTTTGAAATTTACCTATTCTTCCTTCTAAATATGTTGTTCTCCATGGTCAAGCTGTTGTATATGGCACGAATACGTCCACTAAATAAACAGATAATCCGTTCTTCGGATCCACCACGCACACTACACTACCGGACGTGCAGCTCCGGAGAACAAGCAAAAGCGGCGCATTTTGCGTCGAAAAGCGCCGTTTTCCGCAGCGCTTCGCGTCGCGCCGGACGCAAAATCGCTTTGGGGCGCTGCATCCTCAACTTGTGGACATTAAGCTACTTATTTATTATTCGCCAGCCTATTTGTTGGATAGAGGAGCATGGCCGACTTTTTCGGACTAACTGCCGCCTTGGCGGGGTGGGCCATAAGTCCTGCAACAAAGACTTCGTTGTACAAAAAAGTTAGGAGAGCACCAAATTTGTTATAATTTTCATCAATATTTGCCCATAGTTTTTAAATTATGGTGGACCCGTATATTTATAACGCGGCCACTCCTTCACTGATAATAGCCTTCAGATCATATGGGTAGTTTTGCAGCCGTCGCTGCTCCTCTTACAGAATTTTATTCCTCATTTATTCCAAAGAAGATATCGGACAATCGTTTTTCTATGCCATGTAGTGCAAAGCTTTTCCTCTAAGATGGTGAATGAACTAAGACCAAAAATCTAAAGATGCAGGAATTTCACAGCTAGTCTTCTCCAGATGCGATGTTCGACAGATGGACGAGAACAGCTAGCACGGCCCTACTTTTTTGCCCTTAGAATCATAGCTTTACCCGAAAGTCCATTTTGCGCTATTGGGCCTTAGAAATATGGTGTTATCTTTGCATTTTTACTGATTTGTGCTCTGTTTAAAGAAAAACCTTCGATGTGAGGAGACACATTTTGGAGAATTGTGTAAGATGAACAACTGCCATGCGCAGCCATTGCATATCATCATGTCCAACAAACTCTATGTCCTCTCGTCTTGAAACCTTGACATTGCTGCTGTTGATGTTTATAACGGGCGAAGTTCGCTACTGGTCAACTAACGCCGAGCTCTAGCGAGCGGCACAATGATCTAGCAAACAAAATAGCATCACTTGTATTTTATATGGGCTCCTCTGCTGCGAATGCAGGGGTGAAGACGATGAGAAAAGGCATCGACGGTGCGCCGCAAGTACTCCACGTCGATTTCGTTCTGGGCTTTGACCTTCGGTGACTTGATACCTTGGTGCATTCAATCTGTAAAAGTGTTACATACTCTTCAAGGACCTGCGAAGTGCTAATTCTGGCGGAAGGCTCGCTGCAAGGAAGGCGCATCCGGCCAGCATCATGGTGTGTGCATTCATCACAAGCGCCTCTCGTTTTCGTGGATACAGGAGGGAAGATAAATCAGTGCAATTATCCGTATTGATGTCCTTAAGAAGCAACTGGTTTCTTGGCTCGAATCCCACCTCAAGAGTAAGCCGTATGCCTTCCAGCAGGATTAGACTCCTGCGCAGAGTCGAGGATTGTTCAGGACTGGTGCCACGCCAACTTGAAGGACTTCATTTCAGCAGAGCAATGACCTCTGTATAGATCGGATTCGAATCCGCTGAATTACTCTGTAACGGAAGTTTTGGAGAAGAAGGCTTGCGCTACTCCCAACCAAATATGAAGTCAGTGAAAGATGATCTGGTCAAAGCATGGAACGAAATCGACGTGGACTACTTGCGGCGCACCGTCGATGCCTTTCCTCGTCGTCTTCGCCCCTGCTTTCGCACCAAAGAAGCCCACATAAAATACAAGTGATGCTATTCTGTTCGCTAGATCATTGTTGACATTTTGTATATAAACTTGCTAAATTTTATGATGTGTTGTTATTTCTGACGTTTTCGTTTTGTGCGTCAATACTTTGTACGCACTCTTTAATTTGTCGAGCTGTCTTGGCTTCGGATTACCCCTATTTGAAGTCAAAATATGATATCATTCAGACATACTTCTACAAGCCCTTCAAGAACAGAAATAAAAAACTACGTTGAAATATAAATTATTTAGTCATGAGCAAAAATTGTATACAGAAAGTAGCATTAACGCGCAATGCAAGTTGAATTTTTACTTAATAATAGACGAATGAAAAATAGTAATACAAAGCGCTGAGAACTTTCCGGACAATCTAATAGTTCCGAATCGGAAATCATCGTCAACAGATATGGGGGACTAATACTAAGCGAGAATCGCGCTAATATTTCGGACAATACCCGGTAAATCTTATAACCGATCAATATTGATCGACATTATCGATCTCTGTCCAGAAGTATCCAATTATACCGTGAGAACGTTTCGCTTGCAGGACAGACTTCAAAAATAGTAACCCGCATCGACTAGCTAATAGAACTCGATCAGTAATATTGATTTCTCAATGCGACAACGACTCTAACTAGGAACATCTGAAAACCTACCCCAACGATTCCCAACAACACCTATATGATTCAATTCATTTTTTTAACCCATAAGCAAGCTGAACACCAGGCGAGCGGACAGCAAAAAGCGAATTAAGGATTCATAACTTAAATAATCATTAGGAAACAAGCTTTCAAGCATAAAACTTCAGCGAGTTTGCTTTGATAGCAGAAGAACAGAACTGTTGCAAAATGTATGGCTCAACGTAATAGATGCACAGTGGTGAACGGTCGGCCGAAACAGTTTGTGACGTTTTTCACTGGACGATCCTCCGGCCAATCTACCGTAGCAACGGCAGCGCTTCATTCAGATGAAGTGTATCATTTGTGCTGTAATGTTGTGGTATGTCTCGGCGTCGTGTTTACGATGAGTGGTCTGCTGTTCTCAACACGTTGCCAATAAATATTTGCCTTCTGTCTGCTTTGCTATGCTGTAAGAAGTTGCGTGTGTTGTAACAGGGCCCGTCAGCTTGACGGGCTACTTACCACCACCTCTCACACACCAGCTGGTCGCCGCCGCCGCTCTTCTCCGAGCCTTCGCTTCGTTTAGAGTCGCAAAAAAACACTTAACTTTACGCACGATTAGAAAGAGAGTTACCTCCGTCACTTTTTTGTTCAATGGATTGCGGCGTACTCTCTGTATCCAGTTCGTTGATGGTAAATATTGGGCTCTCGCAAAATTAATCCCTGTTTCGAGGTTATATAAATGAATCAGTTTGTTACCCTAAGCCTTTCAGTCTCAGGAAAAGTCGTACATCATAGTACGGTAGCAAGAGATTTGGAGAGAATCGGCGCGGTGAAGAAGACGTCGAAGTGGGTGCCACATGAGCTGACCGATGAGCCGCATCTGGCGCGTTTCGACACTTGCTCCAACCTGCTAGTTCGCCTTAAAAATGAGCCTTTTGTAAGCCGTGATATAACTGCAGATGAAAACGGGACCCTTACGATGACAGGAAGCAGGGATTTGTCTGGGTAGATAAGCATGACCTCCAACATCCTTTCATAAACTCGACCCACACACTAATAAAGTTATGCTTATTTTGTGGTGCGGTTGTAAAGGTTTCCAATCCATTACAGCTTTTTGCAACCTGGTCAGACAGTCACAGCAGTCTCACTACGTGGACATTCTACCGTTGACCGTCGACCAAATGTTCGAGAAGTTGCAAAATTTGTCGCCGACAATGATGAATAAAGAAGGGGCGCTCCAGCTGAAGGACAACGCAATGTCACAAGCCTCACAAATCACTCGTCGAAAATTGACCCATTTAGGTATTGTAGCTCTACGTCATCCGCCATATTCTCCCGACCTTTCCCGTACTTTCCCTTTTTTCGAGCTCTCGATTCTTATTGGCGTTAAAAACAATTCACTAATTTTGCCAAAGTTCCGCGCTGTCGCAGGGTCCGCTGTTCTTGTGATCCGTAGCCATCTCATTCTATCAAGGGCGTCGTCTGGCGTGGCACCGATTTCGGCGAGATCTTTCTTAATGACGTCCTTCGTCCTTTTCCTTGGGGCTCCTATTGGACGTTTTCCGGGTGCCTCGAAATTTAGGGACAACCTTGTGGGGTGATCCTCTGGTCTTCTGAGGACGTGTCCATACCACCTCAGGCGCTGCTCTCTCATCTTCAGCTGGATCGGGGCTGTCTTCATCACTGCCCTAACATCCTCGTTTCGCACCCTGTCCCGACGGGTCCAACCACATGCCCACCTCAGCATCCTCATCTCCGCCGCGTGCAGTTGCCGCTCCTGCGCCTTACCCAGGGCCCAGCACTCACTGCCGTAGAGGAGGGCAGGTCTCACAACTGTTCTATAGAGCTTGCCTTTGAGCGTCCTGCAGCATCTACGGTCGCAGAGGATCGCTGTGGACTCCCTCCACTTGAGCCAGGCTGCGTTCATCCGTCCCCTGACCGCCTGGTCCACACTTCCTTTTCCACACTGCCAAGGGGAAAGGATCGAGAAGGTGGAATTCTTCCACCTTCTCGATCGTTTCCCCTTGGCAGTCTAGGATCGCTCCAGCGCACTGCTCAGAGCTGATGAACTTCGTCTTCTTCACGTTCAGCCGTAGGCCGTTGTCTGCGAGGGTTCTCTGCCACAGCTGCACCTTCTCCTCCAGCTCCTCCTGGTTATTGGCTACTAGGGCGATGTCGTCCGCGTAGAGGATCGTTCTGAGAGGGCCTTCCTCAAGGTGGTTTACTATAGAGTCAAGCGTCAGCAGGAAGAGGAACGGGCTCAGAGCCGACCCTTGGTGTACCCACTGTGATGTCCACTTTCCTTGTCACCCCGTGTGGAGTTCGTATCGCCGCTTTCGAGCCCTCGTACGTGTCCCTTATGACCGTGATCAGACGTTCTGGGACACCCCTCCCTCGAAGGGCATTCCAGATTACGGCCCGAGCTAGCTTGTCGTAGGCCTTCTCCAGGTCCAGGAATGCCAGGTAGCAGGGTTTTCGTTTCTCCCGATATTTCTCCATCACCTGACGAGCGATGAAGATGGCGTCTGTGGTGGACCTCTCAGGCATGAAGCCCCACTGCACCTGGGAGATGGGTACCATCTCAATCAGCCTTGAGTCGACCAGTCGTTCGTAGATCTTCATCGTGTGTGAGATCAGTTTGATCCCTCGGTAGTTGGAGCATTCGGAAGCGTCTCCCTTCTGCTTGAAGATGGGGACTATGGTGCTGCTCCTCCAGTCATCCGGCATCTTACCTTTTTTCGTGATTCTGTTGAGGAACTGCGTCAGCCAGTTGATTCCGAGGTCCCCGAGCACCTTCCAAGCCTCTACTGGCACACCGTCAGGCCCTGCTGCCTTTCCGAGTTTCATCTTCCCTATGGCCTTGCGACCCTCTTCTTGCGTCCAGGGTGGGATGGGTCCTTCCGTTGGTTGTTCTTACTCGGCCTCTCGACGAGGGAACTCCTCGTTCAGGAGCCTTCTGCGCTTCATCAGGTCAGCCACTTCTATAGATCTTCCGGTCAGCGTTCCCACATTCAGAGTCCCCAGTCGAACTAGCTTCTTTAGCCGAGGTCGTTCGGCCCTCGATAGCCCTCGCATACTGACCACAGAACTCGGGCGGGGGTTCTGTGCGCCACTTCCGGGTGACGTCCTAGCCTTTACACTGATTCTATTGCGACTTGTGATCATGGTTTTGTGACGAGGTTTCTCCATCAGCCGGCCTGTCAACCTGGGCTTGACGCTGGAACCGTTGCCATTTTTGCAATTTTTGCAGGGCATGGTGTGCCGGAGCCGGGAGTCGAACCTGTGACCGTTTGTGCATGAAACTACACTACTACTAACCACTAGGCTAACTCGGCTCTAGGGCCGGCCTCACTACTGTTCTATATAGCTTGCCTTTGAGTGGCCTGGAGCACCCACGGTCGCAGAGAGGATTCCTGTGCTCTCCCTCCATTTAAGCCGTACCTTAACCGCCTAGTCCTTCCTCGTCCTCGGATAGATCGCTTCCGAGGTAGCGGAACTGTTCCACCTTTTCGATCTCCTCCCCTTGGCAGTCTAAGATCGGTTCAGTGCACTGCTCAGAGCTGATGAACTTTGTTTTCATCACGTTCAGCCGCAGGCCGTTGCCTGCGAGGGCTCCTTGCCGAATGTGGCCTCCATAGTTTCGTCAATTTCTGTGATCTCAGCTTTTGGTATAAATGATTAGGTTTAGTGGCAAAATTGTATAGATTCTGTTGGTTTTTTACTTCACTCAACAAAGTTCTGTTTAAGCTGAGCATAGCAGTTTGAAGTAAGCGCACTGTTTCGGCGATTAATTTTGCGACAGCCTAGTTCCGCAGTTCAGGCTGCCGCTCTTGTAAGGCCGGTAGCTTCCTTGAGGCTTCACGGCGGTGGAAAAGAATATCGCCTTTACAGTAATTTTTGACGATTTTGTTCATCTTCTAAATACAAATCGATATCGAAAAACAACCACTGGTCAGTAAAGTTCACATAGAGATTTGCTACAAAATCTCTACTACTATGTCTTCCCGCTGATCGTCGAAGTGCACGATCAGGCGCCAGTACCGTCTCCAATCGTTTCTGTCGCGTACCAGAATAGCCCAGTTGGTCATCGTAGTTCGAGAATCGTAGAGTGTCATGATTTTTGTTCGGTGCTTTCACGATGAAGCGTTATTATTGCGCTGCTGTGTGCCGTTGGTTTCATCTGAGCAGCTGCGAAATTCATTCATTCGAACTGTCATCCACGTCAGTAAAACGCATGACGTGGCCGGCCCACCTAATTTTCGACAACTTTGCTCATGCGACCACGTCTCTTAGCCTCTTTTTCTTCTGCCCAGCTCGGGCTTAGGTCGTTGGCCATGTTAACTTCGCGGCCAAGATTCATTTGTTATTTGTTTACTTATTTGTTTATGAAACACGAATGTAATCACGTATTACACAAATAATATAAATGTAAACAAATGCCTGCTCACCTTCAATCTATGTAATAGGTAGGTGAAAAGGTCTTGCATCACAGCGCAATTTTTTTCAAAATTTATTGCTTCATTTGTGAGCGACTTTAATCAACAAGGTAACTACCATTTAAATCTGCAGCCTTCTTCCACCTGATAGGAAGATCACAAATTCCTTTCTTCTAGAATGAAGTCGGCTGTGGCCCCAAGAAGTGCGCCAGCTCGGATTACAGTTCTGTTCGGTCGTTGAAGCTCCTATCCCTCAAGTGTTGCTTGAGAGCTCGGAGGAGGTGGTAGTCTGATGGCGCAAGATCTGGCGAATACGGCGGGTGGGGCAGCACCGCCTACATAAGCTCCTGCAATTTCTGGCGAAACGACCTTTCAACATGGGCGCGAGCATTGTCGTGAAGAAGGTAAGCATCCCTCCGCCCTAGCAGTCTCTGCAGCATGGCCTCGCTCAGATTCTGCAGCTGTGTAGCACAAATGCTCGCTGTTACTGCGGTGCCGTCGGCAAGGAGCTCGTTATAGAGCATTCCTCGAGAATCCCACCAACAGCACAGCATTACTTTCCTCTGGTGGACGTCCGCCTTTGGTTGATTCGGAGATGGTTCTCCTTGAGGGAGCCACTGGGCCTTCCGAGATTGGTTAACGAAGAAGACCCACGATTCATCTCCCGTGACGACATTCTTCATTACGAAAACGAAAAGGAGAGACTGAGCGATAGTCAGTCGCGAAGCCTTGTCCGAGTCACGGGATGGTGGGGTACCGAAGTCGAGACGAACTTGCGAAATCCAAGAGCGTGAAAATCATGAACAACGGAAGTATGATGACACTGAAAACCCACTGATATTTCGCGAGTGGTTGCGTTCAACTTTTCTTTCAAAGAGAGCTGCAATACGTCGTCATTCACCGCCGACTAGTCCAGAGCGTGGCGCGTCCTCGAAGGACACACCTCCGTCCTCGAACCGCTTGAACCACCGAGACACTGTCCATCGTGTAAAAACGTTCTCGCTAAATACAGCACAGATGTTAGCTGCTGCTTGGCCTGCGGAGCGATGCTGCAGGAACTCGTAGAATACCACTGGGCGTAGATCGCGTTGACTGATGGAAGCCATTGCTTTCTCTTCACTGCAGTCGTAGTATTTATATACCTTCAGAAGCAACTTGCCACGTATGCGAAATATTCTAGAGTGTTTGTGCTACAACTAATTGGAATCAAAGAGTCCTTGGAAGTTTCTGTTAAATCCTGAAGAATTTTCAAAATTTTTGGTGCAAGACTTTTTCATCAACCTAATACTAGGAACACAACGATTAAAAAAGCAGAAAAAACAACATAACTAACATAGCTTCTTACGAACGACTGGGGACATATTACATTGATACATTCCCTTTTATGATACATTTCCTCGTCATCTCGTAATGATACCTTCAGTTCTTTAAGATTACTAATAAGAGAGGAAGTCTTGGGAAGGTAAAGCCTTAGGTTCCCTCTTCTATTTGCAGTGAGAGGTGCACTATAAAATGCTGGAGGATCAGTGGTAACCCCGTTTGTAAAAATCTTAGACACCATGACCACATCAACTAGTATTATTTTATGCACGTAGACAAGGTAACACAAGCTGTTTAGCCTGTCTGGAACTCTAGGTATGCTGTCAAACCGGTTCCAAAGCACCTTGTGAACAATTTCCGGGTGAAGCTATTCTGCCCGCTCTCCAGAAGCTTTCTTTTCAAATCGATTAAACACTGAAGTACCGTTCTCTAAAACGTGTTTAACGAACATTTTATTAGGTTGAAAAAAAAAGTCTTTTCATTTTTTTTCAAAGATTTATTACTTCACAACTACAAAGTCAAATCAATTGAGATAAACTCTATTTCGTCCCACTACACTTCTCCAAAGACTGGGTAATTTTCCAATTCCTCTCGCTTAAGAGACTGCAGTTCTGGAGTCGAACCATTGATGAATCCAATTTTTGAGGTCTTCATCCGTTCCAAAATATTTCTCTCCAATTTCTTGCTTGAGAGCACGGAAGAGATGGTAGTCGGCACGAACGAGGTTAGGGCTATACGGTGGATGTGGCATTACCTCCCAGCCCATCTCCTTTATTGTTTCTCTTGTGAGTCTTGCAACATGTGGTTTTGCATCGTCATGCAGGATCATCACCTTCGACTTCTCCGGCCTGTTTTCTTAGAGAGTTGCGACGACTTTGTGGAGTTGGCCGCAGTATGTGACAGCAGTAAGTGTCTCTCCACTTCGAGAGTTTGCCGATAAATAACTTCTCTGATATCCCACCAAACACTGAAGAGAATCTTCCTTTCGTGAACATAGGGCTTGAGATCAGACTTAGGGCTCTCTCCCTTTTGTACCCATTGCCTTTTCCTCGGAAGTTGGCACACAGAACCCAGGACTCTTCGCCTGTCACAATCCGCGGAAGAAACGATTTTCTTCCTTATCTGGACAGAAGAGAAGCAGCGATGGAGAGCCGTCGACCTTTCTGAGTGTCTGACAGGGCATGTGGAATCCAAGCTCCAAATTTCCATGAAAGCCAAGATTCTTCAGATGGATTCCTACTATCCTATGAGACACTTCGAGCTTCTCTGCCAGCTGACGTGTCGTCTGCCAACTATCGGTACGAAGAAGGTGGAGTAATTCAGTGTCGTCCTATTCAGTTGGCCTTCCTGGCCATGCTTTGCCCTCAGTGAATAATCTCCCTTTAAATACTTTCCGAACCACTCATAACAGGCGCGATGAGTAGTAGATCCCAAGCCATATATATGGTCAATTTGGTCTGCTGCCTGACGTGCTGTGGATTCCTTAATGAATTCATGAAGAATGCCGTGCTGAAAATGGCCATGAGGTAGATCTGGCAATGAGTTCGGAAGATTGGATGGATAACGAATTACAAGAAGAGTCTTAACCTGTGTCCGCGTGCGAACAGTAGACAAGTGTGATAGGATTACGAAATCAGCAATCAACATTGGCTAGTGCGTTTACAAGGGGAAGGGTAAAAAAAAATTCGAAGTGTGAAGAGACTTTTTTTCCAACCTAATACAAGCTTGAAGGAATGTAAAATAATCTGCAATGAAAGAATGGATACCTGTGGCTGGCGCTCAGAGGTGTTCGCTCCGCTGAGCGAAAATGGGGTATCAGTATTGTGACTAACACGATTTCTAACAGGGTTGTGTGAGGAGATGCTGGTATTACGCATTATCAAACATTCTATCTTAGAAGCGCCTGCTCGCAAAAGCCTGTGAGGCAGAGTTCGTTGTGCGTCTCTCGGCTTAAGATCATGCAGCTGTTGCATGCAGTTTTTCGTATGCTTTATTCGCAAATAATTTGATATAGGGTGGTATAACTACCCAATTTTGAGGCCTTGTCGATGTGTGATCAATAAAAGTTGGTGAGGAATCGCTGTGGCTTACCGTGGAATCGTGTGTTCGATCGAGTTGTCTATTACGTATACTATTCACTGAACTGCCACAAACAAATAAATGATGCCTCGGCAGGAAAAACTCGTCTGTTCTCCATGAACACGATTCAACTGCAGTTCAACGTTCCCACTACACGAAATCAAGAAAGTGAAAACCCTACGGAAAGTCTGAGATCGCACCATGCACTTCTCTAATCTCTCATTGTGTTGAACTCAATGAGATGAAAATCCGTTTAAATATCGTTTCAAAGTTGGAGAATGTTCGAGTTTTCATGGGCTGCCCTTCTAACACCTATGTTGCTTATATAAAATTATAATATTAACGAAAAGATGATAAAAAAGCAATAAGAACATGACAAACATTTGCTCCGCCTGGCTGATGTTCGATGTTGTGAGCACGATGTCGTCAGCGAAGGAGGATGGTGCAGCTGCCGGCCGTTGACCTTCACTCCCATGTCTTCCCATTCTAGATCTCGCATAATGTTTTCAAGGGTGGCGCTGAAGAGCTTCGAGGACATGGTATACATCTCCTTATCGCTTTCCTCAAGTAAACCAACGGTCTGAAGAAAGTCAGGTGATAAAGTGATAATCACATATTTAGTATTGGACCTAGCTAAAAAGGATCTAGCTCACTGCCCGCTTCTTCTTCAGAAGAGCCTTCCGACTTTTTCATCAATTCTATAGCAAATCGAGTGCGCAGACGTTGATCAGACTATTGTTTGGTTCCAATTGACCACAATGGTTGACGTCTTCATTGCGCTTAGCGTCCCTCTGGGTTTGTATGTTTATTACATAAGTGTCACTTATGCACAAAAAACTTTAAAGTAGAACAAACAACGAAACACTCACAACAACATCGTAAGGTAGTATAACAAAGAGAAAACTAAGAATAAGCTAAAAGAACTGAAGAGAGTATGAGAGATGTACGACCTCACGGAAAAGCCCCTTACATGTAAAAAAGTTTTTTGAAGGTAGTGTACGTAACCCACTTTTCGGTAAGGTCTCAAATGGGCCGGTTGTTCTGTTAACGAAAAAGTACAGTTGAGCTTAGCCATCTTAGCCTGGAGCACGATTGGCTCACGCCTGATGACTGAAGTGGCCTCACCGGTAGGAACTCCCCGGCTCGATGCCACACTTACCGAATAGAATTTTGTGAAGCAGAAGCAAGTTGTTAGCCAGACAGCTTGCGAAGACTGAGGTTTTGATTCCTTTAGGCGAAGGAACCTGGTCATAGATAAAGCCCAGCATTCTAATCATCAGCTTCCTAGTGAAGCTGTTCTGTACCTTTTCAATAGGTCAATGCCTTTACGTTTAAATGGTGAGAACACTTGAGTGCCGCATTCTAATATGGGTCTGACATAGGTCTTATAAGCCCAAAGCAAAACCTTAGGATTACGCGTTGAGAGTTATCAGACAGTTCGAAACCAGTGACACTCCTTTGTTTGCAATCACCTCATAGTGTTTGTCAAAGCTGAGACTCTTGGTAATCACGAAACCTAATCATAAGTCCGTGATCTCGTCCACGCCAATTGGGGTTCCAGCAATGCTATAGGAGCAGTTAGGGTTCTTACTACCTAGGTGAAATACCTTCGTTTTCTCCTTGAAGAAAGGCAGTTGCCGTTCAAGTGACCACGAGTGCAAGACATCAATTGAATTTTGCAATGCTGCGGAATCATTCGCTGAGTCAATGGTCCGATAGATTTTGACTTCGTCGGCAAACTCACGAAATTCCATTCCGTTGGCACGTAATAACTGAGCAAGCTCGTAAGTGTATATGTTAAACAAGATAGGGGATAGAACCTCGCCTTGCGGAACTCCACTGTAGGCAGCTCTAGGGGTAAAGTACGGCTTATCTACTTGTACTGAGAACGTACGATCTTTCAAGAAAGCAGCAACCCAAGCGACATAACGTGGGTGGAGCCCAAATATAACAAGTTTTTCGATAAGCAAGGAGTCCGGTACTCTATCAAAAGCCTTATCGTTTGAGAAATCGAAGCAAATTACATCAACATATCTTCGTTGATCCAAAGCAGAAGTCCACTTATTTAGGTTCTCCAGCACTGGAGTCACTGTCGACTTCTGCTTTTGAAACTCGTGTGCTTAGGGGATATGATCTTCCAAGATCTTCTGATCTTCCAAATGTGCAACAAACCATCATTCCTTCAATATCTTTCAAAGAGGCGTGCAAACAGAGAGGTTATGCTGACCGGCCTGAAATTCGAAGGCGCGGTAAGAGGGGCTTTTAGGGAATGATGCAACAAAAGAGTGTCTCCACCTGCCAGGTACCTCGGCCCTCATTAAAATCAAAGTGAAAAGATGTTCAAGTGGACCAGCAATGATATGAGCAACGCTTTCAATAAAGAACAATGGAATGTCATCCGGTGGCTCGAGTAGGAACGAGGCCATTTTAATTTCATTTTATGGATTTCGTCTTTGTGGAACCGGGCAGAATCCTTCATCAGAGGGAAACAAGGAGCAACAGCAGAATGATGCAAGTATCCCAGAAGAGAACGATCAGTAAATAAACCTTCAAGGGTGTCCGCAAAAGTTCTGGTTTATTACTTTTTGGTCTTGTTACGAAATGGCCATTTCAATCGGATAAATTTAAGCGGCAATCTACAGCATCGAATGTCTAGTCACTGTGCTCGAGCTGCCATAAATTTTGCGCATTCGACCGTACACACAAACAGGATGAGGAACGATCTATCCTTCTATGGAGTTTGTCCTAAAAATGCTTTCAAAGTACGAATTTTCATAGCATTTCATAATTTTATAACTTTAGTCGCAGCCTTCTTCCATAAACTATTTCGAAGAGCAAGAAAGTGAAAATCCTACGATAAGTCACAGATCGCGCCATGCATTCCTCTCATCTCTCATTACATTGAATTGAAAAAGATGAAAATCCGTTTAAATACTTCCTTATTTCCCCATTTACAAGAGCTTCAGGGAGCTCAACATCTTGCTTTCTGGGAATGAGAACATTGTTAACATCTTACTGTCTTCTTTTAAACGTCTAATTGCACTAAGGTGTCGTTAGGATTGCTTCGTTTTGTTTCGTTCGTTGCTCAATCACCCAGCTTTTTATACCCAATTCAGCGTGCTATTGTTACAATCTTCTCGCATGTGATTATGATTCGCGCTTAAAAAATAAAAAATAAAAATCGCTTTAAATTGGAGAATGTACACGGTTTTTCACTATATGCCATGCTTTTTGCGAAGTTTCTCATATAACGAGTGTCCTTTGAGCGAAGTAGAAACTATGGCAGTGTCATACTTAGCGGCACCACCTCGGCTGGTAGATTGACGGCTCAGAGTGGAACTAGATCTGTAATTTCAACGCCTTTTATTTATTTATTTATTTATTTATAACTGCACCTTAAGTGTGCTCATAAAACAGAGTAAAGATGAAGGAAGGAAAACGCAAATCTTTAACTCACGCGAATCAATAAAGTAAGACATAACACCACGATGCATTGCATTTTCGTGTTTTTCACTGTTGTGCTACCACTTAGGAGTTCAAATACAAGTGGCCTGGACCAGCTATGCTGAAGAAAAAGATATTTCTCTGTCAGATCGCAAAGGACACTGATTGTCTAGAGCCACTCTCCTCCTCTCCCTGTCAGCAGTTATTTTCATGAAAGTTCCACCACCTCCTAGGTGTACCTGCAAGTGGTCCCTCGCATTCCCTCCATGCGTTCTTGTGTGATTGTGTGAACTCCGCAGTGATTTCAGATGATGTTGAAGGTTCTGCTGGTGTGCTGTCTGGCGACGTCAGTGTTGTCCCTGGGACTCGGTCGCACCCAGTCGTCGGGAGTGAAGGGACGACTGATCTGTGACGGAAGACCGGCCGCTGGAGTGACAGTGAAACTGTACGACGATGACAGAGGTAAACACCGACTGCCCACATTCTTTTTGGACAAAACCCTGAGCTTTTCGAGAGCGACCCTGTACGAGGTTTTGTCCTAGATTTTGTCCAGTTTAACAAAATCCATTTTACATGCAGTACGACAATAATGTTTGTATCCCTTAAAATGAGGGCCCGTGGAGCGCGGTCGGAGGAGGCGCCGGCTATCGCCTGCATCCGATATCAGGTTCCCGGTTCGGATTTCCCGCCCAGGCCAACCAAGCCTTCCATCCCTCCGGAGTCGGTGAATTGGTACCGGACTTGTCTGGGAAGAATAAAGCGCTGATTTGTTCATCGGCTGGTCACCGCAAGTCATTGTATGGCCAAATACGCATTCAACTCGCCTCCACGACATCCCGTAGAAGTAGAGTGCGTGGCGCATCCCAAAGGGGATTGAATAACACCGTCCTTATCCTTATCCTTATCCTTATCCCTTAAAATAATATTAGGAACTCTAGCTGAAGTTTGTACACGAAAGGAAATGGTTGGCGTTTGCAAATAAAATACTCGAAAACTTCGAGAATTGCAAAAGCCTTGAAAAAAAAAGAAAAGGTCCTAGTAGTGCCAAAAGTGATTTGTAAATACGCTTACACATTATCGCGGACACGGAAAATAAGCTAAACTCCCCAACTGTTCCGATAAATTCTCATTATGAACGTTGCAGTTTTCTGTGTGTTTTTTTAAAGGACACACTTCTGTGCTGGAGAAGGTACTTATGAGTTGCTAGTTGAGTCCAGTGCTGAAGTTTTACACCTATAGAGCTAGTTTTTCGTGACCTTAGTTACGCAGACAGGGTCGTTCTTTTTAAGTCCATTTAGCTTTCCTTCCATGTTTTCCGTTTACTCCATTTTCACCTCGGAGTGAATACTTTTCAAATTAAACTGGACATTTTTCAAGTCAAACTGGACACTCTTCTAAACATACTCGACGTTAAATCGAAGCGAACCCTTCCATATCAAAGTGACCTTAAGGAATGTTAAACTACAGTCTCAATTAGATGGTTAGAAAAAAGGAAAATTCAGTATAACATTCTTTGAAATTTTTTAGTTTACCGGCCCCAATCAGCAATAATTCTATGAAACTTTTATTTTTAGATCAAAAATAAGTTTAAATTTGTCTTAAATCAAGCAAGGAAACAATCACATAGCACATTGAAAGTTCATATCATGCCATAAATTCGTAAACCTCGTCGCGGTTTTTATTGGATTAATAGTGTAAAATTCCGTGCAAACAGAAATTATGCTATCAATCGAATAAAAAATGGAACGTCTTGGACGAGGGCATGGCGTAATCACTTTTTTAACTTTAATATACGACCGTCTTCCTGCTCTTTAAAACAAGTTTAAGCGATTGTTTTTCTCAGAATTTTTTAAATGAAAATTTCAAAAATGTATTCACTTATTGGGAAGTGAATTCATTTTAAAAAATGCTGTACAAGGTTTTCCTTGAGCAAAAAAGATTCTAACCTTTTTGGAGAGCTTTTAGTTTAACGTAGAAAGAGATCGCTTCGACTTGGAAGAGTTCGCTTTGATTTCAGAAGTCTTATGCTCGCTTAGAAGGGTGTCCAATTTGCTGTGAAAAGTGTCGAATTCGACGTGAAAATGGTACAAATGCGATGCGACGAGAAACATCGCTAGCTATGCTGAAGTGTTGCGCTGCAAGTTTAAAATATAAAAGTCTACTAATTATTTGAATTAAATTAAATTCCAATTATGTGTAATTAAGAAAGTGCCGCAATGAGTGCCTTCTACATAGTTGACAGTAGCATTGTGCAGAGTGCTAAAGAGTGCTTCCATTGTAAGTTTACAGCTATTTCCGGTAGTGGTGTAGCAGTCTTCAACGGATGTTCTATTAGGCAAGGCTTTATAGAGCCCTAGAGAAGGGCAAAGGATAAAGGACGGCGTTACCAGATCTCATCTGGGATGCGCCGCGCATTCTACTTCGACGGGATGTCGTGGAGGCGAATTGAATGCGTATTTGGCCATACAATGAGACAGCCAACGAACAATTCAGCGCATTATCCAGACAAGTCAGATACCAATTCACCGACCCCGGAATAATGAAAGACCTGGTTGCCTTGGGCGAGAGATCCGAACCAGGAATCTGGTATCAGGTGCACGTAACAGCGGGAGCCTCCTCCGACTGCGCCACCACGCGCCCAATAAGGAGTACAATACGTTGCTATAATAAGGAATGTTCTCGATCAACCAGCAAAGTCTGTTCACTGCGCAACCAGAACACTGATGGTCAACCCTTCAAACGAAAGCTGACCGCTCCATAGAAATAATGTGTTACAACCACAATAATGGTTCCAAATAATCATTCAATTAGCACTCGTCCTTCCAGTAAGATAGCAAATCTTCAGAAATAATAAAGGGAACCTGGGCGCGTTTAGCGCAGTCGGAGGAGGTGCCGACTGTCGCGTTCACCAGGTACCAGTTTCTTGGTTCGGATTTTCCGCCGAGGCCAACCGTCCTTCGATCCCTCCGGAGTCCTGTCTACTTGTCTAGGAAGGATAAGACGCTGACTTTTTCATCGACTGGCCACCCCAAGTCATTGTATGACCAAGTACGGATTCAAGTTGCACCTACGACATCCTGAAGAAGTAGAATGTGTGGCGCACCCCGAAAAGGCGTGAGTAACCCGTCCTTTATCCTAATTATCCCAACTACGGGCCATCCTGTACATGAGTGGTGTAATACCTCCGTAATATATCGATCTGCTCATTAATCGATAGCTCTGCTTTTCAGGAATCGATGCCGATGACCTGATGGCGTCCGGAAAGACGAACGCCCAGGGGGAGTTCGAATTGCGCGGCTACACCGAGGAATTCACTCCTATTGATCCCAAGCTCAACATCTACCACGACTGCAATGACATGAAGGTGCTTTAGCTGCCAGATTTCGGCTACTGTAGCTATCGTAGCCCAGAAGAGCGAAGAGAAGGGTCACATAAGATTCATAGCAAACATATTTTCGCAAAATTCGGCCAGAAAGCGCATCCTTAGACCATAGGGCGGCAGCCTTTGACATTTTTTGATCTTTTAAATGTTTCTTTTAATCGAAAAGTTTCGGCCCAAATTACCCTTTCTGATATTCAATTTAACACATTGCTGATACCTTTGCCTCCATTGTGAATCCAGTAGTCAACCTGATTATATCGGACGCTTGATAGATAACTCATACTTGTTCTACAATTATCGATCAGTTCATCCGCTCTATTCTGAACGAAATCGGGAACGGAAATCGATATGATCCCTCGTGTACACTCGTTGTGAGCCCTATCCATCGATCCTTATAATGGCATCACCTCTGCTTCAAAAGGTCATTTATAGGAAATTCCACAGTATTGATCGGTATTGATTGATCGTTCCTTACCGCTAGTTTGCAGGGAAGCCTGTTCATCGAATATTACACTGAGGTGATTTCTACCTTAAATGAGTATTTCTCGTTAAAATCACTTAAAAATCACTAATAGATCAATATTGATTGGCTGTTCGGTTTTGTTAACGTTTTGTGAAGCTTGTCTACGGACAGCATATTCACGCGATTTCTGATTCAAACAGCCAAATATGGGTAAGAATCAATAGCATGAGCAGAGATGCAACGTCGTCTTTTCACCAGTAACTAATTTTGCGCGGATGGACGGACGGAGACACGCAATGATAACTGTACGGATTAGATCTTTTATAAATCCGAAATAAAATGATAAGGGGTAGAGTAAGTACATAGAGGTGTTAATCAATGCATTTGTGGAGTGTGCCACGCATTCTACTTCTATCTGGAAGAGTTGAGGCCACGAAGCTTGGCCTATGATCAGGCTCAACGATTAATAGAAACCTATCCATCGACCGTTTCATATTAATCGGTATGATCAACCTTCGATAGCCATAGTCGATTTTCCGACCGAAACTGCCAAAGCTCTATGACTTGGGACGCGTGAATATTTTGGGCAGTAGGCAGTGGATTTCGCAGCGCGTAAACATTGCCGATCGATATTTTATCAAGTTTCTAAAATAGGCTTTTCATGGATTATATAAGGTTCCTATAGAATTTCTGTATAACGTGTCTTAAAAAATGCATACGCTGTTTGAAAGGTGATAACCTTGCTCGCAGTTAAGGTATTAAAGAAGCTGAAAGCTCATATAAAGGTACTAAGAAATAGAAACTTTCAGACACATGAGCGGTATGGATTACGTCATGCGCTCGTCTGAAATTTTGCATTTTGCACTCGAATGATGTGTTTCGCTTGAATACTTGTTATCATTTTTTTGCCAAATGACCGTATTAATTGATTTATGCTTCTTTTAAAATTTAAAACTCAAAAATACTATGGGTAGCGAAAATTGCAGGGTATCTTATAAAATGAAGATACTGTTTAAAAGGTCCTAACATTTCTTCTAGTGAAGCTTTTGAAGATGTTTAAAACTCATATAAGAGCACAGGGTAGCACAATGTCTGTGGTGTTTAAATAATTAAGATTGCGCCATGCTCCTGCCTAAAACCTTGCATTTTAGTGTCAATTGATTGTGGATCGGCTTCATGCTTGCTACAGTCTTGTCACTACTTGGCCATATTAAAACGTGTTGTGCTTCTTTTACCGTTTTTCATCACCCACTAGCAGCAATTATGCTGATTCATCTCTCCATTCAGTTTGAATGTTGCTTCATCAGTCCACATAATCCGCTTTACAAAGTAGGGCTCCTGCATACATTTAAAATGTCAATCAATAGACTTGCAATCAATAGACTTGCATGTCACGTGTCTTTCAGGTCAGGTTCAAAACGTTAAATGAAACACAGCACAGGTTAATGTGATCAAAAAGAACAAGACTGAAACAAGCATTGAGCCCATGCGCAATCGATCTGAAATGCAAGGTTTCGGGCGGGTGCACGGCGCAATCTTGACTGTTTACACGCCACATAAATCTCGTTACTTTATCCTTACTATATATAAAGCAGCAAGCGTGTGTGTGTGCGTGTGTGCGTGTGTCTGTCCGTCACACTTGAGTTGGGGCGCGGCAGCTGAACACGTCGGCAACCGTGCATGGCGAGCCGCAGACGTGCCGAACACGTCGGCGACCGTGCATGGCGAGCCCCAGACGTGCCGAACACGTCGGCGACCGTGCATGGCGAGCCGCAGACGTGCCGAACACGTCGGCGGCGCGAAACTTCAGCCCTGGGGTAATCGAGGTCGCTGAACACGAATCTGAAGTCGGATCAATCGATATCGATCGATATTATCGATTTTTTGTGGATTTCCCTCAAACTGTCTGAAACTTCGGCCCTGGGGGTAACCGAGGTCGCTGAACACGAATCTAAAGTCGACCAATCGATATCGATCGATATTATCGATTTTTTGAGGATCACGTTGAGGAAGATCAGCCGATCCATCTCGATTAACATAATGGTCAGAAGGCCTAGGAAAGAATAGGAAACCCGAAGAATAGGAACTAGCGGCCATTGCGTCCTATTCTGGGGGTTTGGGGGCGAAGCCCCCAACCAGTCGTAGGCGGCCGCTAGGCCGCCGAACGACTGGTGTTTTCATATGAGCCTCAAACAACTTCAAAAGCTTCTCTAGCAGCAATGTTAGAACCTTTCAAATAGTACCTGCATTTTTGGGATACCATGCATCTTTCGCAAGCCGTAGTGTGCCTTTAAGTTTCAAACCTTGAAAAAGCACAAATCAAGCGATTCGGTTTCTTTAAGGAAAAACTGCAGCAAGTATCCTGTGAAGCACAATCAGTCGAATGTAATATAAAGCGAAATTTCGGACGAGTGCATAGCGCAATCCATACCGCTCATGCGAATGAAAATTTCTACTTCCTTAGTCATTTAAATGAGCTCTTAGCTTCTTCGGTACTTTTACTCTGAGCAAAGTTATCATCTTTCAAACAGTGCATACATGTTTTTTTGAGACACTCTGTATGTAATGGCAATTTTGGTCAGAGTTCACTATTTGAAGTGAGAATCGAATCGCACGAATATCCTGCGGATGGCCATATAAACGTAGTCAATGTACGGGTTGATAGTCAATCAATATTATCGATATTTGGCTAATTATGTTTGCAGACGTGGAGGTATCATCAAGATAATGAGAAGCTCGGGAATAAGCTAAGCGGTACTCAGCAAGTAATCAAATCAGTCAGTGGTCAGGCCGTTTCCTAGCGGCCCTTTCATTGATTTTCTTTACTTTTCCCTTTTCAATAACAAAAAACAATGTCACACGGTTCTATGAAGTTCTTGAAATTTCCAGGGACTCTAAACAGCACTGTATATTTTTAGCCATGCCAAAGGAAATTCACTATCAAGTTGCCCGACAAGTACATCACCAACGGAAAGGTGGGACTTTTTATTTATTTTTTGTCCATTTAATTTACACTCAAAGATTAGCCACAGCGTGAAATGGAACACAACAGCCGCAATGTGCAGTTGTGAGTGCAAACAAATCAGCTGTTGAAAAAAATCAAATCAATAACAGATGTGCCCTAGTCGGGGAGGGGCAACCGCAAAGTGTCAGTTGCGGATATCATCCGATGTCACGCAACAATATCCACTAAATTTGAAGGAAAGCCCTCGTGTTATGGGACAGCAGTTCAAGCTCTTGTAGAAACTTAGGCATATGTTATACTTCGGCGGCAGTGTTGGGCGTGTCGTACGCAGTGCGTACACCGCCGCCGACCGCACCGCCGACGCTGGGAAAAATGCTCTATAAGAAAAGAATTTAGCCTTAACCTGTTTCACAGATGATGAAGCTATGATTTTAGATACTAGAAGTTCTATTACTTACATTTACTTATTGAATACGATTAAGACGCGCCGTACAATACCGCCCGCGTCGCGCGGTCAAAAAGACGGTTTGCGACGGAAAAATCCGTTCAGTTCAGAAACAGTTGGTACCATTCGATTCGTCTCCTCGAGATCTATAAAACCATGTGTAAAACTTTACCAGGCCACCGCGTTTTCGCTGTGGGTGGCCTAAAAGAATAACGGCAGCAGGCTTTTGCGATTGGAGCACCTTATTTTCCAGGACGTGCAGTGTTTTCAGAGTATCTCAAGCATGGCGTGCGTTGTCAGTGCTCTGTCATGCATGGAATGTTCCGAGATTGCGCCGTGCACAATGCATATAGCGTCGAACCTATCAATCGAATGGGCGCAAGCATCCTCACTGGGTTTCTATCTTCATTTAACGGAAAATGTAAAGGCTTCAAGACTGTCTTGCACCGTTTCGAAAATTTTATATGAAATTTCCGGCCGTCCTACTTAGGATTTGCTCCAGGCAGTCCGACCAGCCTTTGGAGTGTGTACACAGTGCATGTAGGATCGAGCCTATCAATCGAGCGAGCGGAAGCAGTTCAAATGTCGTGCTAAACAGCAACGCTTACTCTCTTTTGGTGCTTTAGTGCACACACTGACAGCAGCTTATACAAATGAAGAGGTTTTAAGAAGCGAGAAGAGAGAGTGCGCCAAGCAAAATGCGCATACGATAGAACCGTTTAAAATTAGATTAGATTAGAAATTTCCGCTCGCCCTACTCAGGAATTGCTGTATTCCGTTCCGACGAGACCTTAGAGTACGTTGTGAACAATGCATATAGAATAAAACCTATCAATGGAGTGGGGCGACCGCTCGAAAATGCACGCGCGGGCGAGTTCATACCTTCAATAACTCTATCAAGATCAAATCGTTTCGGCTGCAACTCGAGGACTTTGTAGGCAGTACGTGGTTCCTGATGTGTACTAAAGCAGAACGGTTAGCTCATGAATGGACTAAATTACAGCGCTCCGAAAATGCAGGTGAGGGTTGTGCGACCCAATTTTTTTTCCGATTTCGGTCGACCACTGCGCGAAGACACGGCGAGCCAAGGACATACAAATGCGTAGGCGAGCAGAACACCTAAGGTGCTTTAAGACGATGTGCTCGCAACTCCCCAGCTGCCTAAACTGCCTTAGCCCCATCTGCCGTTTTAGGGCAGCGTACTTTGCGATTGAAGTTTCCTGCTCTTTGCCCACCTTTGGGTTTCCGACACTCATTTTGTTCGCCACGAAAAGCTCTATCGAATGCTGTCACTCTCGACCAATTTCAAAAAAATCGATTTTTTTGACAATTTCCCATCGAGGACGTGGGCGTCACTGGCCAAGCCGGCGCGGACGATGACGTCATCGAAAAGAGGTATTTTCGAAACTGGCCAAACTTCGTCCAAAATCATCTAGGCGGTATTTGGGGAGCTGATTACGAATCCGACGCCCGTTTTTAAAAATTCCGCCGATTTCAGTAGGTTACTTCCGTTTGAGGGTGGTCGTGTCAGGACCACCGATCACCCTCAGTTATCGGTATTGGCGGTCTCCTGCCGTAAGCGTCCCAATGAACTTCGGCGGCATCGTGTTCGGCACCCCGAATAAGTCCCCGCCCCTATACGAAGTTTGAGCAAAATCGGTGATCCTGACCCGACCACCTCCAATTATCCTGAAGAATATCCAAAACCTACCGAAATCGGCGGAATTTTCAAAAACGGACGTCGGGTTCGTAATCAGCGCCCCAAATAACCCCTAGATGATTTTGTACAAGAAAGTTTGGCCATTTTTGAAAATATCGAATTTCGATGACGTCATCGTCTGCGCAGGCTCGGCCTGGAGCGCCCCCGTCCTCGATGGGAAATTGTCAAAAAATCGATGTTTCCAAAATCGGTCGAAATTGGTACCATTCGATAGCGCTTTCCATGCCGAACAGAACGGTAAAACTGCGAGCGGTCGAACACTCAAACCTGGACGAATAATGGCGCAGGAAACTTCTACAGTAAAACTCCGCCGCCCTAAAATGGCAGCTGGTGCTAAGGCAGTTTAATCAGCTAAGGAGTTGCGAGCATGCCATCGTAAAGAATCTTAAGCGTTCTGCTCACCTGTGCATTTGCAGGCCATTAGTTCACAAATAACAGAGTTATTGCTCTCAGAACACGGCCGCGCGTGCAATTTAGCACAACGGTCGATGTTCTCCTCGCTCTTACTCTCTCAGAATACAGTTTTCTCTACTCCCAATAAAATAGTTCAATTCAGCATGAAAAGCTCTATCGAACGGTACCAAGCATGGCCCATTTCCAAGGTACTGATTTTCGATGAAGTCATCGTCCATTTGGCGCGGCCTCGAGCGGCCTCGCTGTCAATAAATCGATGTTTCCAAAATCGGTCGAAATTGCTACCATTCGATAGCGCTTTCATGCTGAACAGAATGGTGCTATTGTTCTTGTCGAACACTCATATCTGGGCGAGTAAGAGCGCAAGAAACTCTAACCACTATCTTCCGCCGCTTTAAACTGGCAGCTGAGGCTAAGACAGTTTAGGAAGCTGAGGAGTTTTGAGAACGTCGTAGTGAAGCACCTTAAGCTCTCTGTTTGTCTGCGCGTTTCAAGGCCGTTTGCTAGTCGGATGTTCCCGCAGTGGTTCACCGAAATCGGAAAAAAACAAGCCACACAAGCCTCACCTGCATTTTCGCGCCCCTATAACATTCCCTCTTCTCAAGCTACACCGTTCTACTTTAGTGTGCTACTACAACGTTTTACTGCCTACAAGACCCACTAGTTGCAGTCGAAATGATTTGAACTCGAAAGAGTTATTGCGCTCCGAACACGCCCCCGCATGCAATCTATATGCATTGTTCACGACGCACTCTAAAGGCTAGCTGAACAGCATTAGAGCAATTCCTTAATAGGGCTGCTGGAAATTTATGATAGAACTACCCAAAAGCTTGCTCTAACAGTTTTCGAACCCACTCGATTGATAGGTTCATCTCTACACGCATTGCACACGGTGCACTCATAAGTCTCGCCGGGACAGATTGAAGCAATTCGCCCTACTCGGAATTGCAGAAAATTTCATATAAAATTTTCGAAACGGTGCAAGACAGTCTTGAAGCCTTTACATTTTCCGTTAAATGAAGATAGAAACCCAGTGGGCATGCTTGCGCCCATTCGATTGATAGGTTCGACGCTATATGCATTGTGCACGGCGCAATCTCGGAACATTCCATGCATGACAGAGCACTGACAACGCACGCCATGCTTGAGATACTCTGAAAACACTGCACGTCCTGGAAAATAAGGTGCTCCAATCGCAAAAGCCTGCTGCCGTTATTCTTTTAGGCCACCCACAGCGAAAACGCGGTGGCCTGGTAAAGTTTTACACATGGTTTTATAGATCTCGAGGAGACGAATCGAATGGTACCAACTGTTTCTGAACTGAGCGAAATTTTTCGTCGCAAACCGTCTTTTTGACCGCGCGACGCGGGCGGTATTGTATAAGAAAGACAGCAAAAGAACTTTCTCATGCTAATCTACGAGGCAAATTTTCCATGGAAACAGGCGTCGTCTACCTATCAGTGCAGTAGACAATGACAACAAACTCCAAAAGACGGGATAAAAGGGGCGAGTCGGAGGTGCCTAGTGGGGAAGGATGGATGTGTAAGAGTTTAAAAAACCTTAAAACCTTTGAAAGATCTGACAGAGGATTTAAGGTCACCGTTAGAAATTTGTAGAGATCTTGTTTAAATACATTTGATAAACCAGCTCTTATGGGCAGCGCGCCTGTCGGCAAGGCCAACGAAGGGCATACCCCTAGACAGTCCAATAGAAGAGTCATGTCCCCTAGACAGTTCAATAGGATGTGAACGATTTCAAGCGGACTATAGAATATATTGGAAACTGACACCTGTGGCCTTATGGATCGCGTACGTAATTTACCTAGCACGTAGGTTCAAAACAGTTCATAGGCCAAGAAGATTCAGCAATGCTAGGTAGACAGCTGCCAAGGAAGCGTAACGAACTAAGAATATGATAATATAATTCAATAAAAAAAAACTATTTTATATATTAGACTGACAGGCCTTCAGCACTAAAAACCCCTGAAAATAACTTGGCTAGCATAGCAACACCAGATTGTATTAATTAAAAAAGGTCTGATACGCTTGAATCCATGGAAAATCTTTGGATCTTCCAATGATTCCACTCAATTCAATTGTGCTTCCTACGATGCGCTTATGTCACAACTGTAGCTGCGAACAATGCAGGTAAACTCGGTAAAACAGGGATAAAAAATAATTGGGGTAAGGAAAAAGAACAAACAAACAACCAAACTTAGGTTAGAGTCAGCTGCTAATCATATCATAAGAGCTTAACATCGTAGCATAGCGACACTTCTGAACACAATTTCCCTAAGATCCCAAGCAGTAAGGGAAGTATGTAGATTTATAAAGCCGCCAAAACAGCAAGTGTGTCACTGCTGATGGTTGAAGTTGCCATCTACTTAACAGATAGAACCACTGAAACCGTTTTGGCATATCTGCAAAAGCAATATTTGAATTTAATCTGCAGCATA
The DNA here is from genome assembly GCA_947359475.1 of Heligmosomoides polygyrus bakeri. Taxonomy (NCBI): domain Eukaryota; kingdom Metazoa; phylum Nematoda; class Chromadorea; order Rhabditida; family Heligmosomidae; genus Heligmosomoides; species Heligmosomoides polygyrus. The sequence goes on along the minus strand of OX375866.1, from coordinate 88,454,817 downwards.
TTATTATTATTATTATTATTTATTCACTTAAAATCCTTAATCTCTAGAAAAGACAGCACATCGATTCGCTTCAATTTAGCTCTAAAAGTGTCGAGCTGTCCGGCGATTCAATCACCGGTGCAGGAAGCATCTAAAGCCATCTAGTTGATCTACAAAAGAAGTTATCAACATTTTTGTGCTACTATTCCTTATCGGTTTAGCATTGTGTATCGATAGCATAGTGTTGCGCCATCTACATGACCTAAAAAACAAGTACTTACTAGACCTTAATTTGGACTCTCCCTTGACAATTTTGGAGGCAAACACTAGATAGTTGAACACTCGGTGGAATAGTAGACTCTCAAGCTTGAGGAACTCCAATCTCTTCCTGTAACTCTGCATGGTGCAAGGGTAACCAAAGTCAGAAAAACATCTATACGCTAGAATCCTTGTTAACGTTTGTTGGACTTTTTCTATTCTCCTTTGAAGCTTCCCTGTAGAGAGATTCCAGATTTGTGAACCATATTCCAAAACAGGAGTAACGTATGCTTTGCATAGCCAAATGGAAGTTTGTGGATTGCTACATTGAGTATTCCTGAATATGGTGTAGATAACAGCAAAAGCTTTACAAACAATCATATTTATGTGCATTTCAAATTTTAAATCCGATATGACTAAACTCCGAGGTGACAAACTTCTGTTATCTGCTTTAGTATAATGTCCCTGAACCTACTGTCTTCAAAAGTGGCATTACCGATGTGCAGAGCGCAGGTTTTCGACAGATTCACAGGGATCTCCCAAGCTAATGCCGCTTCCATCATTTTTGAAATGGAAAGGGAAAGAGCTTCGTAGATCTCTGATTGATAGGATTCATTATAAGTACTATATTTTAATATCATCAGCAAACATAGATCTGTAGATATGAATCTTGACGAGAGAATGGCTATTCCAATTGGGCTGGCAGATCATGAGTGTAGGCTGGGAATAAAAGAGGAGAAAGTGCAGCTCACTGTGGAACACCACTTGGGCAGGAGTGTAAGCCTATGACTGAAGTCCGCTCAGCAGTGGTCCTCTTATACCCCTCGGACACTGCGGCACCCCGGGCCGAACCGGTTCCGCCCCTCCAACGTTTTAGCAACTGCAGTTGCAAAAAATTTGAGGCTAGTAACGCAGTAGCAACGCAGTGTTGCTATCCGGGCGCAGTCATTAGCGCCGTGGTACGGCGTCTGCATGCCGTAGTCACATGGCACACGCGATGACGACACCCTTTAATGCGCCGGCGAGCAGCAGTGTGATACACAGCCTTGTTCGTTGCTTCTATTCTGTGCTTGTGACAAAGAGTTCTCGGGAGCGGCGGGGTTGCCGGTTTACGTTCTCTTACGCTGTCGGAGACACGGAGGAGGGATTCTGCCGCATTAATCGCAATGTCGTTTTAGTCGGTTCAGTCGGACTTTACTCAGAGAGTTTTATGGATGTTGACCTTGAAATACAGTCCGCACTCGAATCCTAGTTTGGGGAATCGACGGTTTTGCTCTTATAGTTCTTGAAATACAGTCCGCACTCGAATCCTGGTTTGGGGAATCGACCGTTTTGCTCTTATAGTTCTTGAAATACAGTCCGCACTCGAATCCTAGTTTGGGGAATCGACCGTTTTGCTCTTATAGTTCTTGAAATACAGTCCGCACTCGAATCCTAGTTTGGGAATCGACGGTTTTGCTCTTATAGTTCTTGAAATACAGTCCGCACTCGAATCCTGGTTTGGGGAATCGACCGTTTTGCTCTTATAGTTCTTGAAATACAGTCCGCACTCGAATCCTAGTTTGGGGAATCGACGGTTTTGCTCTTACAGTTCTTGAAATACAGTCCGCACTCGAATCCTAGTTTGGGGAATCGACTGTTTTGCTCTTATAGTTCTTGAAATACTGTCCGCACTTTGAGGGCTTACAAGGCAATTCCGTAAAAAAACGACTATGATATTCGTTCATCCCATGGCAGATTACCCCTAGTATTTTGAACAAGATTTAGTGCGGTACAAAAAGTACACTAGTAACGCCTTATGAACGTTTGCGGGCTTGCGGATTCTCTGATAGTTTTTTGACCGCAATACTTGTTGCAGTTCACTAAAACTCGAAAAAGGCGGTCCTTATCTTGAGCAGAGCGTCCAGGTGTTATCGCCCCTGTCGAACCGCACCGTATGATCTTGCTACTACGCCCTGTGACTGGATAATGGCGTTGCTTTCCTTCCGATTCACCATCATCTCCACATATCATGGCGATCTCCGCCTTCGAGAGTCCTTCGAAGATCTTCGGGTCTTTGCCCCTGCACTTCGGCCCGAGAGGAAGGCATATTCCAAGCAAAGCAAAAGCGCAGAGAACGGCAAACTACTTGTGACGTGCGCTGTAGGTTGCCTGATACTTGCTTCTTCTCATCTCTTATTGAGAGAGATTAATCAAATTTATCTATTTAGAAGGGACATCAGAAAATACGTCCTCGACTCTAACGCGCGGCTGGTTCCCGCGCCGGTGCGTTTTCCTCCTCTCTTTCTCCTTTCGAAATAATTCAAAAATAATTAAATTTGCCATTAAATTTTTTTGTCTTTAATACCTTGTGTCTCACATTTTAATAGATGGCTCAGAAGATTTGTATTTTTACATGCACTATATATGTGTGTGTTATGTAATTGCTGATTTGCGATAATAAATATATATATTTAAAAATTTTGTATTTATGAATATATATACAGGTATGTACACGTATACACACATGCATACATGCGTATATACAGCTGTATATACATATGTATCATGTGTATATATATACATGTATATACAGATATACGTCGATGTACACCGTATATATGCATGTATACACAATATACACTACTGTATATACATGTATATACCGTATATACACGTGTATACATGTATATATACATGTATGTGTTCATATATATGTATACATAATGTGTGCATATATATGATTACATACATGTATATATTTATTACTAAGGAGACACTCAGCTGAGATATGCAAAAGGAATAAATAAGATGCATATGCAGAAACAATAAATAAGATGAGAATATTGCAACAAAGACATTTGGGTTGTATTTGGGTATAGTTTTTGAAATGAAAAAAGGCTGTCTTTAAGTTAAGGGTGCCGCAGTAATGCCTGTAGTATCAGAGTTTTCCGGAGTGGTATGGTTTAAAGCTTCTAAACGACAGCTGTCTCAATATGCTCTCAATATGTTACTGCATGTAGGGAATATGAGACATTTCGAGGAAAAGCATTAGTACCCCACTCCTTAGTGGAATACGCTGGAGAAGAAGCTAAAACCAAACAAGAATAGGAGAACCATCATGTACTCGTAAAATGTGTCATGTGGAAGAGTCTACAAAAAACAGCTAAACCGAACAAAAATAGGAGAAAAATTCATGTACTCCCAACAAGTTTCATGTGCAAGAGTCTACGGAAATCAGCAGTACATAGGTATGGAGAGAATCCGTCAACGTTGTGAGCAACACTACGCAATCAGCTAATACGAAGCATTCCAATTGGAGCTGGCAGGCTAGAGTGGGCTAACTCTGAACATTTAAGATCGATAAAATATCAAGCTTTTTCAGCTTACTTCGAAAAGCGTGAACATTGGGAGATTTGAGAAGATCAGAGGGAAGCTTTTGCAGCCACTTAGCAACTCGCAAGAAGAAAGAGTTATGAATTTTGAAAAAATGGTTCCTTTTGGCTGGACGTAATGAAGAGAAAACTCACTTTAGCGTCCTGAAGAAGGTCTGAAAACCCAGTACTTGCTTGCCTTAAGTTTCACCTTCACCTAAGTTACATATATGCATGTACACAGTGTATATACGGTATATATACATGTGTATACAGTAGTGTATACTGTGTATACATGCATGTATATACATATATCGACGTATATCTGTATATACATGTATATACATATATACACATGATACATATATATATACCTGTATATACACCTGTATATATGTATACACGTGTGTATACGTGTATATACCTGTATATATGTGTATATTGTGTGTATATATATTTATATGTGTATACGCATGTGTATACACATATATATGGATGTACTATGGATATGCTATGTATGTACGAGCTGGATATGTGTGGATATACACGCGGATATGCCGATTTGCAACGCATTTGCAACCCAAGTTGCTATTTTTGCAACGCATTTGCTACTCGTATTGCTACGTTGCAACACCTTAGCAACACGGGCCGACACCCTGTCAACCAACTTAGCCCGAGTAGCAACGCTAATGGCGCGAATGGCAGGTGGTTGTGAGGCCCCAGTTGAAAAACGGGTCCTACCCGGGCCCGTTGAGTGCCAGAGTCAATAGGACTGGCAATGACTGGATCCTTGTTTCTTTCAATCATAGCATTCATATTTTACTTATGGACATATTAGCAATTTATTCCTGCGAGAGGATCTTAGACTGAACAATAGCTGATTCACTTTTCCTAGTGTTTTGACGCCCTCGAATTTGTGACATATTGACGACGCTATCGATTGAGAACGGTGAACCGATCGGCATGAAAAAGAATGGCAAATCCAGAAACTAGAAAGACCGTTTGGAAGAGCAAGACGAGCAAAATCTAGACGAAACAAAAGCTCACGGGATTAAAACAAGAGTAGGTTAGCAACAGAAAAGGTTAAATATCTCCTGAAATTATAAAAAGAAGACTTAGCCGATTTTGATGCAGAAAGCGAGGGACGCAGCCGTCCACGATGATTTGCAGAGGTGGTGTGTGCTTAGTTCTGGAATTAGCTACCGAGAAGGATCAGCTTCTGTCTGAAATTTCATTAAAAAACAAGTAACGAGAAAATGTTGAATTTAATTTCCTTTTGAAGAGCATGAGGCAGTAATTAACACTTTGGTACATTAAAAGAAGAGAACAACGCGCTATGCAGTCGATCATTAGAATTTCTACTCTTTTTTATCGAAAGTGTAAATGCTGCTTACTTGAAACGAAACAGCAATGTGAAGGTTTTTGGCTGTTAAAACTGTTTTGCTGTACCGTTTGCATCTGAGTTACTCCGTACTAGCTATCAAATGGAAAAAGGAAGGGAAATTCGCGACGATTCAGTCGAGTGCAAGCCGCTATCTGTTTTTTCGGCATCCCACCATACTATATAACTGCTACGTTCTCTCGCTTTGAAACAAAAGCGAATTCATTATTTTTTTAAAGGACGAAATTGTTTTGGAAGGTCTCTATTTTAATGTAGAAAAACTCTTATTTCACTTTAAATTGGACACTATCCTATTATTCGATTGATAACAAAATTTGTGCTTGCACAGTGCTTGATACATGTAAATAACACAAATATCTTCATTTTGATGCCTCATGTACGGTGGACATCCGCTACCAATCAAAGTGATCAAAATAAAAATGAAAATAAATAGATATAATAAAATCACCAGATTAGCTCGTCGCAATGAAAGTCGCAACGAGATAATCGGGTAGATGACCTGATCTCTTTTTTTAATGCACTAAATGACTGCTACTGTGTTGCGCTTTAGAACAATTTTAATCAATTTTAAACTCTTTCAACGTTTATTAATGAAATTATTAAGTCACTCAAGCTTCTTAACTAAAAAAAAATCAAAAAAGCGATATACAATACGATTCTATAATAGTTTATTGTGAGAGGAGCTCGTTTTGATTTGAATTTGGAAGATGGTCAGTTTGATTTGAAAAGCGTTAGGCTTGTTTACGATAGTATTCAAAATGAAAGTAAACAAAAAACTATTCTCTCCATCTTGGAGTCTCTGGAATTTAATCTCTAAGAACCTCGTCCCGATTTAAAAGACGTTCGCTTCGATTTCAGTAGCGCCGACCTGTGTGGAAGAGAACTTAAACGGTGTCAGTGGTGTAATGCCGCAACGCATTCCCGTCCTTTCAGCAGGATGTCCGCCCGGTCAGCAGGCGCTAATTCGAGTACGTCCTGACGCTAGAGTTTTGATCGCAACAAGACGTCCTTATAACAGTGCCCATTTGATTTGAAAAGTGTCCAAATTGGCGTGAAAATGACGTGAATTTTAATACACTCTTTCAGTGCTGACCTATTCGTGACTAGTGGCTTTTGGAATATTAGCGAGGTCTGCAGGCCCACATGGGACCCTTGTCTTGGACCCTATGTCAGTGTTACCGAGAGGTTTATCTGCGCACACTCCCTCCCGGACATGATCGACCGACTCTTAGATGGCAGACTCCCTTAGGCCTATGTTATACTTCGGTGACGCGTCGCCGACAGCCCATCGTCGTCGCCTGTTGTCGGCGACGTCGTCGGCGACGTCGTCGAAAGATTCTCTGACTTCGTCGGCGACGTCGTCGACAGGAGTCTGGGCGACGGCAGGGGGGGCATCGGGTGCCTTGTAGCATCGGAGCGCATTTTTAGCATTGGAGAGCGTTTTGAATATCATCACTTGGTAACTAGTCTTCAGAAAGAAGCGCTAGATGATCACATCTGCCTCAAATTTGCTTACGTTTTGTGCTTTTCTTAATATTTTTAGAGACATGATGAAGATTTGTTGTTTTCTATGAACGGTAGCCTGCTCTACCATTGTTAAACTGGCGAATTTTCTCTTACTAACCACACAGCTTGTAGAAGGATGGATAAGTGTGACCTGAAGCAGTTTTTCAAAACGGTCTTGGGAAGGAGATGCGTGAGATGTCAAATGAGATGGTCAGCCTCTAAACCTGAAAGTCTATTGAAAACCTGTGATTTCTGGGGTCTTTGTCGATCTGCATGCTTCTTTTTAGAGAATTCTCAGCAATGTAGTCTACTATTGTGCAATAAGTATGATACAGTCCAGAAGTATTAGGTTGTTCCATAAGTCCCCGCCATTTTTTCAACTATTCACTGCAGACTTCGCTGGTCTCTTGCATAGCGCTGCACAGCTTTCGAAAGAAAATGATTTGCTCTATCAGAACATGTATTGAATTTCTTTTTTCATCATGAATTTTGTCACTTTTTAGGTCGTTGAATTGAAAAGTGAAAAAGCGAAAAAGTAGCCATTTGCGCACTTGTTTCTCCGCTTAGGTTTGTAATTTTTTGCGCAGCTTTTTAAAGCATTTGGAAGACAATGTCCTGTACTACAAGAATATGTGTTGGTCCTATTTTCTTACTTGCCCTTTATTGATTTTTAGGCCATCAAATTGGGAACTCCGACTTTCCCATCCGAATTTTTACCAAAACTCTGGTTCTGTGGTTGAACTTTTTTGCTGTGTTATATGTCGTTTGTAAGAGGATGTCTCGCTCAGTAAGAATTTGTGTCGCGTTTATTGGCTCACACTGATTTCTGTCGAATATCAACAACTGAAGAAGGAGAAGGAGTCGTTGGTGAAGGCGATTTTTCTCTTTTTGGCATTTTGTTGATATTCAATAGAAATCAATGAACACGAGACATATTCTTATAGAGCGAGACACTTTCTTTTGAATGACATATAACACCAACCCAAAAAATCCAACCGCAGAGCAGCTGTCGGAAAAAATAATCATCCTCCTTCGGACGTCCTAATTTGGTGACCTAAAAATCAATAGAGGACAAATGAGCAAATAGCGCTAACACATATTCTTGTAGTACAGAATATTGTCTTCCAAACGCTGTAAAAAACTGCGCAAAAAATTACAAATCTAAGCGGAGAGAACAAGTGCGCTAATGGCTACTTTTTCACTTTTTCACTTTTCACTTCAACGACCTAAAAAGTGACAAAATTCATAACGAACAAAAAACGCAATGCACGATCTGATAGTGCGATTCATTCTCTTTCGAAAGCTATGCAGCGCTATGCAAAAGACCGCCGGCGTAATCTGCAGCGAATCGTTGAAAAAATGGCGAAGACTTATGGGACAACCTTATACATAGACCTGAGAAGCAATGCCGATGTTCAACGAACAGATAACTTGAGCATTAGTAAAAATGGCACTATTATCCGAGTAGTTTTAAGGAGGCCGCTCCAGGTTAGTAGGACCATTGCAGTTGCTTGAATAATAGAATAGAGAAGGCTAAAAAAGGTTTCAAACCACGTTTTTTTCCTCGAGGAACTGGAGGAATAGTGGAACAGGCCGGGAGCGAGTACGCGATGAAAACTGATTGGGTGTCAGCAAGACGGGCGTCTTTTGCATTTCTCGACTTCGTAATTCGAGGTCCGGTGGAGATGATGACAGTGCCGGGTACGAAGACCAACCCATAATCAAAATACGGAGCACGACTTCTGCCACCCTTGGATGACCTTGATAATGCGCAATGATGCAGTCCGACCGCCAGTGACAGCTCGTCGGGCACGTCGTCGACAGCGGCTGTGGCGACGTCGACGACGGAAGTATAACACCCCCTGCGGAGCTCTCGGCGACGCTGCGTTGCGCGGGCGACGTCGGCTACGTCTTCGACAGATTCTGTGACGGCGTCGGCGATGTCGTCGGCAGGAGAGCATCGGAAGCAGTGTACTAATAGAAGTGCGCAGTGTTGAGCATTTAACGACTATTGATTTACCGATTTAACGGACTTGCCAGCATTTTCGTTAAATTTCTTATTGGAGTTTAGCAAAGGCTTTTTTCGTTTAATCGCATTGAAATTAAATTTACGCGAAATTTTCGAAATTCACAGGAAAACTTAACTCTTAATTAATGTAAATTGTATTTCGAAAAAGCGCTTCGAAGAGGTTTGCAGTAATATTTCAGAAAGCGAGGAAACACTACTTATTTAGATCAGTTTCTCTACTGCCGTTTCGTATTTTTCTGTTTCAAGGCCATCTTTCATCTTTTCCCTGCCTGCCCCGTATCATTTTTTCGCAATTCTTTCCGTTCTCTTCACGTTTTCAGTTTTCTTCACAGTTTTATTTTGTGTGACTTGCTTTGCAAGAAAGCGAAAAGGCCTAGAAAACGCAAACAAAACGGATGAGATCGACAGAAAAGCAAAGAAAGGTGACAAAGTGAAGGGAAGTAAGGATTAGGCTCCCACTCCCTCCTCAAATACTCAGTGTTCCGGAAAGCTGAATGGATTTTCGCACAGCATTAGACAATTGTTGTGAGACTAATCATAAAGGAACGTTGAGAGTAAAAATGGCACTATTGGCTCCGCAAGACGGGCGTTTTTGCACTTCTCTATTTCGTAATTCGAGGTTCGGTGGGGGCGATGGCAGTGCCGGGAACGAAGAACCAACCCACAATCCAAATACACGGAGTGCATTTTCTACCACCCTTTGATGATATCGGCGACGAAAGTATGACAAGCTCTGCGAAGCTCTCCGGAGGGACAATCGCATCTATCTGAAAGGCACTGATCTCGTACCGCACCAGTATTGACACCTTCACGGTTATCTGGCTTAAACCAGTTCACGCACGACCGCTGTGATATAAGATTTATGAAACAACCCAACAAAACACTAGAGAATACTACACACTCTACCAGCTTCCCGAATAGGAATGGGACTCTACACGCTGCGGTGTCGGACGAGGAAGAAGCGCACCTCTGAGCCGTCAACTCTGTTAGCCGACGCGCCTAACTAAAGGATGCGCTAGTTTTTTCCTTTCCTCGTGGTTGGCGGGAAATTTTGTCTCTCCGAGTTCCCAGATTCCGCTCCGATCCTTAGACTTAGTCAGATGTGGAGACTGTGCTGGTCCGACGGATTCCAAGTCGTTATAAGGTCAAATGCTCGCCCCCTCAGTAGAACGCAGAATGCAAGAATGCTGACTAGCCCATGCGACCGACGTTTATAGAGGGAGCGCGCCCGGAGCCCCGCCCATAACTGCGATTGGTTGTCTAGGCCCAACAGTGTTTCACGATCGATTGAGCCGGGACGATTATGAAATAGGAGCATTTTCGAGGCAACATTACAGCTACAACATCGACGCAACATGACAATACGTAATAAACAGTACGAAGCTCTTTACTATAGTTGTGCTTATTCGACTATTCGAATAATTATTCGAAAAATTTATTATATTTTATTCGAATTCGAAACTTTTTGGTTTTTGAATACTCCATTTCAAACGGAAATCGAAAATCAGGAAGTTTCGAGTAATCGAAAACCAGACCTTAACCGAATAATTATTCTAATAGTCGAATAAGCACAGCTACAATATCCATACATACGTCTAAAGGGAATCCTCTGTAGTTATCTCAATGACCATTGGTCTGCTCTACCTTGTTTGGCACCCCTTTATAACGGTTTCTATTACATCGAAACCGAAACCATCGTGAATTTTGTCTCAAGTAAGCCAAAAAAGTGTTAGTGTATTATATATGAGTGCTGTTGAAGCCTCGGGTAGAAGCACCCAGTCAATGAAGTTCAGTCCACAGATTTTTTCACGACAACATTGAATAATGTTTTGCAGGTGCCGAGTAAAATCTACGATGCTGGAACGATTCAGTTGGCCGGTTCATTCCCAGGAGAGGGACGTGATTGCCTACACTAGTGAAGACAAGAGCAGCAGTCGCTGAGCAACCTTAGTGGCTTCTTCTGCTGATGAACCACACTGTGCCTACGTTTTGTCTTTTAGTTTTTCAGTAATAAGCATAAATATACGATCCTCCCAACAACGATGAAGTTGGTATGCATTTGTTAGGCGATTGAATGCAAAAAAAAAATAGCAGAATACGGGAACAGTTTATACATAACTGGTAATCAGCCGACAGGCGGCCTGTCAGGGGCTAGGCCGCAGCATTTTGAAATAACATAACTGCTATTCCTTACAACTTGTGAAGTCGCTCCTTGACTAACCCTATCGATTCCCACCTTAAACAGTTAATATTAAATATCAAGCAGTTAATGCTGGACAGAATTCGACCAGAACGATTGATAATGCATATTCTCGTGATTTTCACCTTGAAAGGTTATACTTGAACATAAATCAAAAAAGCGAATCGATTTGGGAAACCATTGCTTCGGCTAATTTGGGGGACGGATATGCATACAGGCAGACAGGTACAGACGGAGAGATTAGCTGTTTTATACACTACGGGAAACTTTGTAGATGCAATTACAACTATAGAAGACTAAAAAGATGGAATAACATGCAGATTAGTCCAAAGAAAAAGATAGAACAAATGGAAGAAGCCCTCCTAGATAGAACAAATGGAAGAAGTCTTAGTCCTCGTACGCAACCGACGCGATGTAATAATAAGCTCCCATATCGATTCATCGCATCGCGCGTCACATGCACACCAGGGATGAGTGGATTATACGTTACCCGTTATCCGGTTTCCGGGCGAGTGGTTTTGGCCTATCCGTTTTGTTGTTCGTTATCCGGCGATTTTGTGCCGGATAGCGAACAACAAATTGGCTGAATCTTAGCTTTCGACGTGGTGATGGGTGTACTATGTACAGGATCCTTCACGATCGTAGGAGTGGTCGTCAGAAACAACAGAAGTATTCAAACCTAGATGGGTTAATTGAAGTTTCCCCACTTAGGAACTGGCTACATAGTTTTAAAGATATCTGACTTCCAGCCTTCCAGAAGGCTCGCTAAGCCTGTACCATACTTATATGAGGCCTACTTAGCACAGCATTGTTCATTCATCTCAAGTCATGTGCTGACCAAGAAGACATACAAACTGCTATTAGCAATCGTCAAAAGTGGAGAGCCGCATCATGGGAAGAATTTTTAACGCCGATCTTTTCATCGTATCATTTGTGGTTACACGATTGCAGTATGCTCGATTTGATTGCAGGCGGTAATGGTACCTTTTTAGCCATATGCTATCGTGAATTGTCAAAAAATGCTGCAGTACAGCAATGAATACTAGCAAAAGAAATAGGATTAATCCAAATACATAGGGTAAGTAACTTCTCTATTAAAAATTTTAGGGAACTATAAACTACTAAACAAACTTATCATTGTGGGTGCTGAAGACATGTAGATTTGTTTTAATTTGTGAGTTTTTATTGCGAAACTTATCTGCAACATAGGGAACACCTCCGTTTTGGGGCTGGGTGGATATTCCTCCTCTACTCCAGAAGTGATGGGTCGGATATTCTTCCTCAGATCCAGAAGGTCTGGATTTCATAACTCTTTGAGTGTGTGTTTGCCGTACACAATTGCTTGCAGTTACTACCCAAAAGGTAGTATTTTCTCCATTCCAGATAATTCCACCTTGAAGTTCCTTGGATCTTGGGATGCTATCGAGCAGCAACAACAATAACGGTTCATAGCATGTGTAGGATCAAGATCGTTATGTGAAGTTTGTTTGGCTGGATGTCTCCTGCCTTCCTCTTCTTTCCAGAGACATCGGAAGAATTGCTCTCCCAAGGACTATCTATTTTTCAACTGCACCAATTGAAAAAAAGTTAAGCGCAGAGTAAGGCTGATAAATAAGGCAATCCAACCGACCCCTTGGAAAGAGGTGAAAGGCGGGTATTTTGCTGTGCGTTTGTCTTCATATGGATGAGCAGGAAACACCAGAGAGCGTCGTTAATGTGGCGACTGCAAAGCGTTTAAAAAACACTACTAAAATGTTTAGAAATGGCTTATAAACTAACAGCGCCTCAAGTCCTGATTTTCTGTTGAAATTACTGCAATTTAAAATAAGTTTTAATTTTCGTTGTCTGTTCGTTATCCGTTTTTCCGTCGTCCGGCCATTTTCGGGCAAAATTATCCGTTATCCGTTACAAAAAAATTTCATTATCCGCTCATCCCTGATGCACACTATGCGGTCGTTTAGTTTGCACGCGACGTGCCACGCGATGCATGTGTAGTATACTTGTGTCCTTCCAAAATTTTCTCGTATAAACGAATAATCGAATATATTCGGTTTCACGAAAAACCGAATATTCGAATAAAGAATATATTCGAATTCTGAACCTTGTCGAATATTCGAATAATGAATATATTCGAATTTTAGACCTTGTCGAATATTCGAATAATGAATATATTCGAATTTTGGGCCTCGTCGAATATTCGAACAATGAATATTTTCGAATTTTAGGCCTCACCGAATATTCGAATATTCGAATTTATTCGAATATAGGTTCGAAATTATTCGATTCGGTCCGAAGTATACGACAGATGTATTTGAATTGAAAGTCAAATTGAGACCTAGGCTAAATGCCTTTTCTAATTTCTTCTGTAAGATCGTGTCTTCAATTTTCAAATTCATACTTTTATAATCTTAATGAATTCCAACCGTAACACACAACTGACATAGTGCCACAAAATTTATCAATAGCGAATACTTTGGTTGAAATTGTAGATATTCTACGGCTTCTAATGACCCTCGTAAAGCAATACAGGAATAAACGTAATCTCAAACACGACATGTTATTTAAAGGAATTCGCACGAAAACAGAACAATGGAAAAGCAGATGTGGGCCTGCAAAAGCACAATTTCCAAAAATAACAGATACACTGAAAAGCTGTAAATCATAATTGGCGACAAATCCACGCTTTCATTACGATTTCATGATGACGATTCCGATGAAATTTCTTCTTCATCGGGAGAAAGAACGCTTTCCCAGCATGCCTTACCTTGATCTGAAGACTGACAGAATAGAAATCGTTTCCTTCCAACATTAATGCGCTTTGGTGTAATTACGTACTCCACGCTCCCTATTCCGCTCCGGTAGTTCCCGTCGTATGAACAGGCGACCGCAGGGATGAGAGCGACAGGATGAAAGCGACAGCGACAGCGCTCGACTACGATCAGATTTTGGCGGCGATCTCCCTTTTTTAATCAATTCGCCTGTTCTGCACGGGCGACGAGTCACTCACGTCGCCAAGTATGAAAAGGCCCAAAGGGTGTCGAGCGCACGCTAAAAACGGTTAGACACATACACCTGCCTTCACACCAAGGTGTACAACCACTTAGTAGGGATGATCCATACCACGGCCCTATTTGCGCCTACTTACACTCTAGAATCAGCAAAAATCGGCAGCACAGGAACAAACAAGAAAAGCATAATAGAACACAACCGACCGCTGATCGATGATGTCTGCGCCCTCTCAACTTAGAGATCGTACGTGGAAATTTTCGGGCGCCCTTTTAGCTCCTCACGCTTCATCACATGTCGAATTAGTTAGGAAGTGACCATAAATGAATTGAAATGAAGTATCATACATCATTTATCTCCAGAATCCGACTTGCTAGGTGGATCGAGCTGATACTCGAAACAATCATCTAGGGTCACTTCCTAATTTCGAACAATTTCATGGCTCCATATGAAATATGTATACCGAACGATAGAGCTCGAGCTGCTGAGCTCAAATATGACCTTGGTTTTTCATATACTTGACTTTAGGCGAGTTACATCTAGAAGGCGCAAAAACTGACTCCCCGTAGTCTACATCAGTAGCGTCGAATATATTCGAATATATTCGAATTTTGGGGCACGTCGAATAGTCGAATAACGAATATATTCGAATTTTGGGCCTCAGCGAATATTCGAATAATGAATATTTTCGAATTTTTGGCCTCATCGAATATTCGAATAATGAATATATCCGAATTTTGGACCTCACCGAATATTCGAATAATGAATATTCAAATATTCGAATTTATTCGAATATTCATTCGAAATTATTCGATTCGGTCCGAAGTATAATGCGTAGTGGCCAAATTGATCGAGGGACGCGATTGATTAATTCGGCCACTACATATGGCATCGCGACGAGAGACGCGCGCACGTTAAACGATCCGTAAACGACCCCTAAAGGCAACTAGCGATTAGCGTTATGAATTCACACCAATAAACACGATTTTTTTAAACGGTGTAGTGCAACCTTTTCAGAGTCGCAGACTCAACACAGAACCTGAGGTTAAGGTGCATGTTCGACTCTGCTTAGAGTTGGAGGCTCTTCTCCTCGAAGTAGCCAAATGGCAAGGTATGCAGACTGACAGATGCTGGTGAACTGTATGCTATCGATCAAGGCATGCGGGATCCATCGAGTCAGCATATTTCAGTTGCCGTGGGTTTGGAGGCAGCTGACGGCTGTCAGTTGAGTACATGCTAGTCTCTTCGCAAGACTGCGGGTGGTTGCCACCGGATCCTCCATGGAAGCGTCGAGAACGGCAGAGCCCTCCACAGCTTGAGGCGTCCCGGCCGAGGTTTGTCTTTGAAGCCCCAGTCTCCTTTCGCGAACCGAACGAACCAGAAGTTGACGGATTGTGTGGTAGTGGTGTCCCTCCCAATGCTGCCGTCGATCCAGAGCCGCGACGTCGCTCGTAGAAGATGACAGTTTGAAGATGCCCTTGTGAAATTGAGGATGCACCAGAACGCAAGGAAAAGCATGCGCGCTTATATACCCTTTGCAGACAAGTTTCGAGAATGTTCTACGGCTACTACGTGGTAGATCATAAATATCAGTAGAAAGTATGAAGTTGTGGAAGGAGGTTCTGATTAAAACCCTATTAAGATCTTCCAACCAGAGATGGGCGAAAATTTTTAAAGTTTTTCCAGAAAACAGAAAACATAAAATCGCTTTCGTCAGAAAACAGAAATCAGAAAATAGAATAGCCAGAAACGCCAGAAAATAGAAAATCAGGAAACAAAAAACAGAACATTTTGTAATTATCATACGACCTAATTACTCAACCCAAAAACCCATTTTTCCAGTAGACAATGCTATTGTATCAATACAAATGTGGTCGTGGACAGGCTCAAGCGTGGGGTGCGAGAATCGCAGGGGGTCGTACTTTGGGTCAAGGTGGGGAGGGGGTCGTACTTCGACATGGTTTCGAAGGAAAAAATTCCTTGGATGGATGTTTTTTTGCAAGCATTGTCAGAAGAGGTTTGTAAATAAAAAATAATAATTGTTATTCAACTAATAAAGTTTTAAAGCAATCAAATTGATTAAATGAAGATTTTTTTAGGCATAGCGACGACATGGCAACACCCTGAGCACCGCTTCTTCTTCGGAAAGAAGAAGTAATTTCTATTCGAATCTAATAATAATCAAACAAAAATTTGAATAGTTGTTGTATTAATTGTTGTGTATGGATTTCACCAAAAGTTAAGCCTTAGTTTGTAGCAGGAATAAATCAGGCCTTTCCTAAACAACCTTTCATCCAATCAGGTGGAGTAATTTTCCTGGAATTTTTCTTGAAATTTTTCAAAAGTAAAATGCTTCCAGAACAAGGCTACCACTAGAGCTGAAACTAGAGTTCACAACAGCACAGACTTTATTTAGCACTTGTAGCACTTGTATTTAGCACACAAAAAAATCAAGTCTTACCTATGCGGTCTTCCCTGCGATAGGGTGAGATGCTGGTCATGCTCATTTTTTCAAAAATAAAGCTTTTTCCTGGATGGAACAATCTCTGAAGTTGGCATGTAGTTTTAAAAAACAATAATTTCTATTCTGTATACTTTCTAGAATCCGCCCTTTCCTAAACGATTTTCCTTTTCCTCAGGTGAGGTGATGCCCAATTTTTTTTTTTCAAAAATAAAAATTTTTCACCTAAACGGAACGATCTCTAGAGATGAAATGTAGCTTCACAAAAGCTCAACTTTTGACTGGTACATAATAAAAAAAATGCAGGTTATCTGGAGCTATTTTCGATGTGATCAAGAAGGATGGATCACTGGTCGATCGCTCCTCGATGTGATGGGAAGGTGCTATACATGTATTTTGTTCAACCGAGCGTAATTCGCTCAATTTTGAGAGTTATGCAAACGCGGGTGACAATCAAAAAACTAGAAGAAATTCTCTTTCAATGACCACAAAATCGCCTTTCAAAAAAGGCATCTTCATGCGCGGCCTGGGTATGCGATTTTTGCTCGAAAAAATTGAGTGATTTTACAAAAATGGACGTAACTCACTAATTTTCGAGATCTGTGCAAATACGGGCAGCATTCAGAAAACTAGAGAAAATGCTCTATCTTTCTGAAACGAAACCAAGTTTTGAAAAAATTATCTTCATGCGCGGCCGAGTGGTGCAATTTCCTACGATTTTTGCGGAAATACTTGCTGAAAATCGCACCCCTCCGGCCGCGCATGAAGATGCCGTTTTTAAAAAACGGTTTTGCGATCTATGAAAGGAGCATCTTCTGTAGTTTTTCGATTGCCGCCCGTATTTGCACATCTCTCAAAATAAGCGAGTTATGATCATTTAAGTGCCGGCTACTTCGTGAGACCTCTCCTTCCTGCGAGGCTGGTGCAGATACCCGCACTTAAACGATCGTAGCTGGTGCGACTTTCAGCAAGTATTTCCGCAAAAATCGTAGAGAAATTGCACCACTCGGCCGCGCATGAAGATAATTTTTTCAAAACTTGGTTCTGTTTCGGAAAGATAGAGCATTTTCTCTAGTTTTCTGAATGCTGCCCGCATTTGCACAGATCTCGAAAATTAGTGAGTTACGTCCATTTTTGCAAAATCACTCAATTTTTTCGAGCAAAAATCGCATACCCAGGCCGCGCATGAAGATGTCTTTTTTGAACGGCGCTTTTGTGGTCGTTGAAAGAGAATTTCTTCTAGTTTTTTGATTGTCACCCGCGTTTGCATAACTCTCAAAATTGAGCGAATTACGCTCGGTTGAACAAAGTACCATGTACAGCACCTTCCCATCACATCGAGGAGCGATCGACCAGTGATCCATCCTTCTTGATCACATCGAAAATAGCTCCAGATAACCTGCATTTTTTTATTATGTACCAGTCAAAAGTTGAGCTTTTGTGAAGCTACATTTCATCTCTAGAGATCGTTCCGTTCAGGTGAAAGATCTTTATTTTTGAAAAAAAAAATTGGGCATCACCTCACCTGATCACAAGGAAAATCGTTTAGGAAAGGGCGGATTCTAGAATGTATACAGAATAGAAATTATTGTTTTTTAAAGCTACATGCCAGTTTTAAAGATCGTTCCGTCCAGGAAAAAGCTTTATTTTTGAAAAAATTAAGCATGACCTCACCTGATCGCGAGGAAAACTGCATAGGTAAGACTTGATTTTTTGAACAAGTGCTAAATAAAACTTGTGCTGTTGTGAACTCTAGTTTCAGCTCCAATAGTAGCCTTGTTCAGGAAGCATTTTGCTTATGAAAAATTCTTAGAAAAATTCCAGGAAAATCACTTCACGTGATCGGATGAAAGGTTGCTTAGAAGAGGCCTAATTTTTTTGCTGCAAACTGAAGGTTAACTTTCGGTAGGAGCCATATACAACAACTATTTAAATTTTTATTGGATACATTATCACACTCAAATGACGGACGTCTTCTTTAAAAGAAGCGGTGCTCAGGGTGTTGCCATGTCGTTGCCGTTCCTATAAAATCTTCATTTAATTGATTTATTTGCGTCAAAACTTTATTAATTGATTATTGATAAATATTTTCCTTTTTTCACATTTTTAATTGTTTGCAACGTAGGAGACAACTTAACATTAAAATCCATCGATTCTCTCGAGGGGGAGGGGGTGGGTCGCAGCAAGACCCTTCTGGTGAGGTGAGGGTCGTAAATTTTTGGCAAAAATCGCACCCCACGCTTAAGCCTGGTCGTGGACTAGCGTTTTAACTTCCAAGCGTTTAGAAAAATTTCTAGCACATAAATTCAATACAAAATATAAAAAATGCAAATCTTGACTGATAGATCCTAGGAATCTCGATATTTGATTTCTGCAACATTACTCATCAGCTCCGTTTCACAGCTAACGCCCCTATTAATGGTCGCATTAGTAAGGAACTGGATTTTCAGAGTACTGAAGCCTCATTGTAACCACTGTGCGCGTGTTTCACTCCATTGCTCGAGTTGATAGACACCATCGCAACAACAGTAAAGATGTGTAGAGTATTACTGGCTGGGCCAGAATCTATGTATTCCTAGTTCGTCTTGTTCCTCGAGAATGCCTTTTCTTGTATAAAGGTCATCAAAGAATTCGAGAGCACAAGCTTCCTCAATGCCCTATATTCATTGATCTAAAGGAGGCATTCGACTCCGTCGAAACTGAAGCGGTCATCGAAGCCCTGATCACTCAGGGCGTTCCTACTCAGCAAAGTAGAGTAATTCGAAAGTTGTAATGTGGATTCACGGCAAAAATTTCCCCATTCTACAACGACGTCGTCATCGAAATGAAGAGAGGGGTTCGGCAAGGGGATACCATATCTTCAAAGCTCTTCAACGCCACCTCGAAAACGTTGTGCGCAACTAGAATGGGAAGACATGGGAGCGAAGTTCGACGGCCGGCAGCTGCACCATCTGCGCTTCGCTGACGACATCGTGCTCATAACACCGGGCATCAGTCAGGCGGAGCGAATGCTGGCCGACTTCGATCGTGTGTGTGGGAACACTGCAGCTGAATCTTATGAGGACGATGTTCATGAGGAACGAACAAGTTTCTGATGCCTCATTCTCGCTCGTCGGAACGAACATCTCTGAATGCTCCAGCTTACAGCTCCGCTATCTGGACCAGGAAGTCAACATGGCCAACGACCTAGACCCAGAGCTGGGCAGGAGGAAACAAGTGACTTGGGGAGCCTTCAAGAGCGTCGAATAAATCGTGAAGAAGACGAAGAACGTCCGGATCCGTGCCCACTACTTCCTGAGACCTGGGCCATACGAGAGCAGGATGAACACGCGATCAACGTCGCGTAGCGTGCAATCGAGAGGACGATGCTCAGAGCGACACAACTCAGGCAAAAGAGGGAAGACCTGCGGAGTTCCGAGCTTCGTCGATAATTTTCTTACTATTATAAATTTCCATGATGCATGTGATACATGAAAAATTTCTTGTATCGCTACCCTATCACTACATCATCGAAATCAAAGGTAACTAATAAACTTTTCTGTCGCTTACTAATTTTTGACAGCCAAAAGCTGAGCAAGGTTCAGAGTTAGAAAAGCAGCTCGCCAAAGGCCCCGTAGAAAGCGATCATTGGAGGTGACCGGCAAACAATTTTCTATTTTCAAACCGGAGAAATAGGAAATAATTCCATGCACAGTAACTCTAGGACAAAAGGCTAGTTAATATTAGGTTGGAAAAAAGTCTTTTCATTTTTTTCAAAGATTTATTACTTTACAACTACAAAGTCAAATCAATTGAGATAAACTTCGTTTTTTTCCAGTACACTTCTCCAAAGACTGGGTAATCTTTCTAATTCCTCTCGCGTGAAGACTTCAGTTCTGAGTCGAACCATCGCTGAATCCAATTTTTGAGGTCTTCGACCGTTTCAAAATATTCCTCTCCAATCCCTTGCTTGAGAGCATAGAAGAGAAGGTAGACGGTAGGGGCGAGGTCAGGGCTATACGGTGGATGTGGCATTACCTCCCAGCCCAGCTTCTTTATTGTTTCTCTTGTGAGTCTTGCAACATGCCGCTTTGCATTGTCATGCAGAATCATTACCTTCGACTTCTCAGGCCTCTTTTCTTGGAGAGCTGCGGCGACTTTGTGGAGTTGGCCACTGTATGTGGCAGCAGTAAGTGTCTCTCCACTTCTGAGAGTTTCCCAGTAATTCACTCCTCTGATATCCACCAAACCCTCAAGAGAATTTTCCTTTCGTGAACACTGGCCTTGAGGACAGGCTTAGGGTTCTCTCCTTTTTGTACCCATTGTTTTTTTTCTTCGGCAGTTGGCATACAGAAACCAGGAGTCATCGCCTGTCACAATCCGCGGAAGAAACGATTTTCTTTCGTATCTGGACAGAAAATAAGCAGCGATGGAGAGCCATTAACCTTTCTGATAGCCTGACAGGGCATGTGGAATCCAAGCTCCAAATTTCCATGCAAAGCCAAGATTCTTCAGATGGATCCCCACTATCCTATGAGGCGATTTGAGCTTCTCTGCCGGTAGACGTGTCGTCTGCCTACTATCGCCTCGAAGAAGATGGAGTAGTTCAGTGTCGTCCAATTCATTGACCTTCCTGGCCTTGCTTTGTCCTCGAGTGAATAATCTCCCTTAAAACCTTTCCGAACCACTCATAACAGGTGCGATGAGTAATAGATCCCAAACCATATATGTCTTTAATTTTGTCTTCTGTGGATCCTTTAATGAATTCATGAAGAATGACGTGCTGAAAATGGCCATGAGGTAGGTCTGGCATTGAGTTCGGAAGATTGGATAGATAACGAAGTATAAGAAGGGGCTTGACCTGTGTCCGCGTGCGAACGGTAGACAAGTATGATAGGATCACGAAATCAGCTATCAATATTGGCTAGAGCGTTTACAAGGAGAACGGTAACAAATTTTTCGAAGTCTGAAGACACTTTTTTCCAACCTAATACATATTTAAATGCCCCTCAGAACGCTGGTTTTACAGACTTAATATAAATTCTAAGTAATCGCAGGCGCTCCAAACTATTGTTGGTATCGAAAAGAATACGAAGCCGAATCATGAAAGTCGAGAAACGTCCAATGAAGGAACTCCTTGTTAACAGCGCTTACATAATCAATCAAACAAATCAAGAGGCGTAGTCATGAGTTTGTGGCGCAATTTATACTCGAGCACTTTCGAAAACACCACATGCTTGCCATTTCACATACTCTGGAAACATTATTTTGGAATGAAACCCATGATTCTATAATACTTTTTGCATGTTTTTTATTGGATTTCTGTGATATAATTTTGTTCGCAGCTCTTTTTCTGTTTTCTGGCCAGTGTTTGGCCATTTTCCTAGAAAACAGAAAAAATTGCTCAAAATGGCCAGAAAATCGGAAAACAGGAAACAGAAATTCCGCCCATCTCTGCTTCCCACTATCCTAATACTTCAGGCACAAAGCAACGCGATTCGTGCTTAACTATTTGTTTTTCATTCAAAAGGGCTAATATAAACGTAGCCTTAAAGCTTGTTCAAACTTCGATGCGAGAAGGAGCCGCCCACGCAAAACATGCAAATCGATTAAAACCTAGCGATCGCCGCCGGACTTATTCATGCTAGGGCGCTGGCGCTGTCGCTCCCGTCGCCGCTGTCACCTGTTCACACTTCGTGCCAGAGACCGGAGCGACAGGAGCGATTGAGGCGATGAATAGAGTGTGGAATACGTAACTGATTACGTACATGACGCTGCGTCCGTCGCTCTCGTCGCTCCTATCACTGCTGTCGCCTGTTCATACCTTATCGGCACTGGTATCGCTTTCGTCACTGCCGTCGCGAAGTATGAACAGGGCCTCATTGTACGCGCCTGTTCATTTCTCGTGAAGTGCCAACTTGACGCCGTGCGTGAAAACATGCAAATCGCTTAACATCAACCGATCGCCTACCACCTATTCATACTCGAGTGCTGTTGCAGTCGTCCCTTTCATCTCTTACTGTTCATACTTCTGGCTTGCGACACTAGCAACAAGTGTAAGGTTTCGTGCATACTTCCCGTCGCAGGAATCGCGGCATGAGCTTTGCAGGGCGACGCGAAAAGATGTGGAGTTCATAGTGCTCGTCGCATCGCTTATGGCTCTGATAATACATCCGACGCTAAGCAGTACGACTCCACGTATTCTGGCCAGATTGATGGGTTCGTACGTTAGGTGTCTCCTTGAGTTACTGTAGCATGCCGCCGTCGCCGCCTCCTCTTCCAATTGCGGTACCTTGGCGGGTAGATGAGCCCGCCTTAGACGAGGTATAACGAATGAACAAAGCAGACTATGCGCCGCGGAGCAGTCTTTGTGTCGTGGGGTGGTGATTGAGGACTTCAGTCTTTTGTTTTCGATCTGTTTTCGATCTTCTAACTTTCGTTTTTTTTTGCTTTGAGACCCTGAATGGCTCCTGGTTTGATACACTTTCAAGAAGGCAATAAAGATCAAGTTAGGCAAATCCACACGCTCAAACTCACAAACTACCAAACAAGTAAAAGAAGGCACATAGGAAACGTTGAAAAGGGAATATGGCCTGAGCGAAACCTTTGAAGCTCTCGTAGACTAAGGAAGTGTAGTACAGGAAGAGACTTGATGTTTTGTCCCTTTTCCCGTATTGTCTTTTTAATCTCAGAAATATTTATTTATTTATTTACCGGGCGCGTGTAGCGCAGTCGGAGGAGGCGCGACTGCCACATACCAGGTTCCTGGTTCGGATTTCCCGCCCAGGCCAACCAAGCCTTTCATCCCTCCGGGGTCGGTGAATTGGTACCAGACTTGTCTGGGAAGAATAGAGCTCTGACTTGTTCATCGGCTGGTCACCGCAAGTCATTGTATAGCCAAATACGCATTCATGTCGCCTCCACGACATCTCGTAGAGGTAGAATGCGCTGGCGCATCCCAGAAGGGATTGAGTAACGCCGTCCTTTATCCTTTATCCTTATTTAGTGACCAGACCTTCAGCGGCCTAATAGCCGCCAAACGTCTGGTTGGGGGCTTCGCTCCCAAACTCCGAGAATAGAGCAACCCCAATCTTCCTCTTCTCTTCTTTAGGCCTGCTTACAGTAAATAAAAAACTGGTTTTACTATATAGATTATTGCAGTGGGATATGGTAGGGAAGAATTTTCACTGCGCATATGAAGCCCATCCACCCTCCATCACATGCACGCGATTTATTCTCCGAAGCGCTCGTTATCTACGTGTCGAGAAACAGCTAATGAGAGTCCCAATCCGGTGCTTAATCAGCAAAATCGTAATCAAAATTAATCGGTATTGGTCGACACCGCTTACTGTCCGACGGCAATGATACTCGAATCCCATGAGAGAATCAAGCACGCACATGTGACACTGAGTGCCGATTCACGTGTCATTACTGTGCCACGACGTCTATGACACTCCTTCTGCAGTCTGACACACGTGCCGCGACTTCTGTAAGCCGTTTTCAGAAATTCGACACACAGTGAACGATGTTGACGGAAAATGCTGGTTCCTCCCCCTTATTCACGCTCCCCTCTAATGGTTTCCTATTGTTGGTCGTCTCCTATTGGTCGCCCTTACTCGGAATTTCTACGCGAGTTGAACGACGTCTTCAGCGCGTCTTCTGAATGCCTACGTACGTTGAACAACGTCTTCAGCACGTCTTTTGAATCCTAACGCAAGTTGGACGACGTCTTCAACACGTCTTCTGAATCCAGACGCACCTGAACGACGTCTTCAGCACGCCTCCTGAATCTCTACGTTCTGCACTCGATCCCCATTCATAGCCTGACGCGTTGCCACTTGAATATCTCGTAAACTTGACGATCAGCCGCCAAGGATATAGTTTGCCAGCAATCGCCCATGGATAAGCTCAAAAAAGCCCGGCTGGCATACGCCGTATTGCCGTAGGCATCTCTTGACTTCAGTCTCCCTCCCCGTGACGGACACGTGACATAAGGCGATTATATATAGTAGGATTTATTTATTTACTGCACTAAAGGTGCGCATAACCTCGATCACATCGTTAACTAACGATAAGTCTAAAACCAGGTCCAATACTAACAAAAGAAACAGCGAAAAATAAACAAAACACAAACAACCTACTAAAAAAATAACCAAGGAAGAAACAAATCAAAAGCACTCACAAACGACGTGACGTAGAAAGGTGAAATACTAAAAGCGTCTCTAAATATTCCTGATCAAAAGCACTAGAAATCTGCTTGTCCTTTTTACTTGCCGTTCCTTCATTTTACACATAAAGACTGTGAAATATAGAGCACAATGACATAATGGTGTGGTTATGTAGTCTAAAGTCTATATGTATGTAATACAAGGCAATCCCTTTAACAAAATTTGAGGTGTCGAAGCATAAACATTGTTGGAGGGCAAGTTGATGCATTAGAATAGCACACAGAAAGTAGAATGAATCGGTTTTGTGTACGCAGTCCGGCTATAGCGAGGTTCTTTATAATCAAACCACTCTCGAGCAACATTATTGGCTGGTCAACACCTAAGCGTCAGGTAGTAGCCTTACGTGCTCAGGCGAGACAATGCTTCTTCAGTGACAGCCATTGTCGCTACTATAGCCGCAACTAGATGACATAAAAACCGAATAAGCCTGTAGAGTGGCAAAAATTTTCAAAAGATTTTGCTCAAGTCTGACCTCTCTTGCCAACAAACTAACCCAACTAACAATCTAGCCTAGAGCCATGTACTGTGATAGAGGGTGAACGTGCCAATATTGTGGCGAAAGCATGGTGTCATTTATGAACCAAACCTTGACATTACATTGCTATTTAAAGAGGTATAAATTGCGTGGTTTCATGAAAGTAAAGCAAGGTGAAAGGAAAGTCATAATTTAGAACCATCGCCTAGTATAACCATTTACGTCCTCAATAAACATCAGCAAAATTATCGAAATTCTATGGGCATCTCTAACACATAGCATCAACGTGTTGAAATGGAAATTTTGCAGCTGTTATATCAATAGCATTCGTAACCATACGGCCATCATCATGCGAGCCTAGCCACAAAGCTTATCTGAAATAGACGCGGTAAGACCAAACAATTATTAGTTCTCCAACAACTGGAAAAGGTCAAACCTTTTCAAATGCCTCTTGAAGGCAGAGCTATTTTCAGCTTCAAATACGTTCGAAGGTAGCAACTCTATCCACCTAGCGCAGCGATTAAAGAGATTGTTGAACATTAAAGAATATTTCCTCCTCCCAATTTCTGCGATAGTGAATGCTAAGCCTACCGTTAGGCAAGCTTGTGGGAACGAACACCCAATACTTGCTAGGCGATAACTTCGACTCTTTGCGGAGGAGACGAAAGAAAAATGTCAGGTCAGAGATAATACGCCTCTCCTGGTGTGTCTTTAATTCAAATATTTTCAACCTATCAGCATAGCTTGAAGCATTGAATCCTCTTGGAGGAGACATTACTCTGTACCACAAAAGTCGTGAAAAGACCTGCTGTCCCTTTTCTATTTTAAGGATGTCTTTCTTTAAGTGAGGACTCCAAACTGGAGAGCAGTATTCAAGATGAGGTAGAACGTAAGTATTATACAGCCTCAACAATATTTCTTCATCAGAGCACTTGATATTACGTAAAATAAAAAATAGAGTTCTGTATGCTTTTCGAACTAGAGCATCAGTTTGGGACGAAAACTTAAGGTCCTTATCAAACATTACCCCAACGTCTTTTTTGGTGAAACAAGGTGTAAGCGTCTTGTCGTTAATGATATAGGCATGCACCTCGTCGTCTCCAAAATGCATAACAGTACTTTTCTCTGTGTTTGTTGGAATGCCAGAATGCGAAGCATAAAGATGCACCTTTTCAAAAAATTTTGAAGGGCCAGATGAACCTAGTTTTCAGTTTGTTTATCATACACTCCATATACGTTGATATCATTGGCATACAGCTGTACTGTAGCTGTGGAAGTTGCAAGAAGTTGGGAAGGGTCAATTGTATAAAGGATAAAGGATAAAGGACGTCGTTACTCAATCCCTTCTGGGATGCGCCTGCGCATTCTACTTCTACGGGATGTCGTGGAGGCGACATGGATGCTTATTTGGCCATACAATGACTTGCGGTGGCGAGCCGATGAACAAGTCAGCGCTTCATCCTTCCCAGATAAGTCTGGTACCAATTCACCGACCCCGGAGGGATGGAAGGATTGGTTGGCCTGGGCGCGAAATCCGAACCACGAACCTGGTATCGGGTGCACGCGACAGTCGACTCCTCCGACTGCGCGACACGCGACCAGGTCAATTGTATAAATCATAAATAATAAAGGCGACAAAACTCCTCCCTGAGGGATGCCACTATTGCAGGCGTATCTCGTGGAGAAGCAGTGCCCCAACCTTACAGTTATGTCTCTATTAAACAAGTACGATCTCAGCCAGTTCATCATCTTACCTTGAGACCCCAGGCAAAAGACCGTGCTGTTCACGAGAAATAACATTGAATTTACTCAACCAGGCTAGGAGGTTAGGAACAGGATTTTTTCCATCACCTTTACTGCGGTAGAAGTAAGACTAATAGGGCGAAAATTTTTTAGCACACTGGTGTTTGGTACCTTTGGAATAGCCTTTACAATGGCTTCCTTCCATACCTGTGGGACCTCTCCTAGGAGAAGGGATAGGTTGAATAGGTGTGCGGGAGACTTGGAAAGGGAATAGTGACATTTTCTGAACACTATCTGAGGGATCCCATCATGCGGTTCAGAGGTAGACGGGTTCAGACCCTTGAGAATCAACGAAACTTCGTGTGGACGAATGTATATGTCACCAGAAGTATGTCGTATAGTTGGCGAGCTACCATGATCTATGCTTGTGGACGAGCTGGTTGAAGAAAATACGCTTGAGAAAAACTTAGCTAAGGCATTGGCCTTCTCCTGGTCAGTACGGAATTTGGCCCCACACTGGTCAACTAAGGTTGGGACAGTGGATTGTGGTCTTATTTTACGACTAAAGTATTGATACAGTTTCTTGCCTGAGGAGTGAGGGGCAAGTCGCCTTTCATAATTAGCGAAATCTTTTGACGTGATAGTTCAGGCTGGTTCACAGACTCTTGTATAACTGATTATCCAGGGGCACCTTGACTCACGGAAAAGACGCTGTTTTTGAGCCAGCAAATTGCGGATGTGGGAGGATATTTCAGCATCCTATACTGAGGAAATTTAAACGGTACAAATATTGCAAAAGCATCATAAAGTACTCGCTTAAATAATTGTCCAGTATAATGACCAGAATTGGCTAACGGGGAGAGTGGTTGCGTTACAAATATTTGAAGAGGAAGATAACACTGAATCAAGGATGTTCACGCCTGCCCATTTTAGGTCTTTTAAAGTGCTGGATAAAGCCGCATTCTCGGAAAAAATCTAGGAAAGTTGAACTAACCGAATTCAATGGTGCTGGTTTACCCAGTCTACCTTTTAATTAAAATCTCCTACTAAAACATTCTCAGCGCGAGTAATGGTGAGAGTACGGAGAAAATCGAGCCTCATCATCATATTTAGAGGAATTGATTGGGCGGTAAACGGTAATAAAACGTGTAAAAGAGGCCTTAATGCTAGAAAAGAGGTGTTTGCAGAGCACATCAGCTTTCTCAGGAGCAGGTAAGTAGCTATGGTCAATAGTGAGATTTCCTTTTACAATACAGCAAACTCCACCTCCTGTGCGACCACTGCGATTGCAACGAAATACCAGGTAATGGAGGCCGCCTACCATTTTTGTGTCAAAAACTCTTTCATTGGACCAAGTTTCCGTGACAAACACAAAATCGGGTTAGTTCTGGGACAAGAAAACTTGAAATTGCTCTAGTTTATTCACCAGGCTACGTGTGTTTATCAAAAAGCACTTTGGACCCTTATTGCAGTGCCGCTTTATAAATTTCCCCTGCTCCTAGGAAGGTCCGAGTTACGCCTCAGTTCACCTCGGTACACCATTCACTCACGAGCGCTACCTTTATTGCGTTTTCGAACCTCCTGCCTAAGCTCGAAGTCACGATTTCTTTCCTCTGCCGTCATACTCCGGCTTACGTACACATGAGGAAAGCCCCGATCTCGAAGGAAACGGGCGTCGGCGAGAACGCGGCGCCAGTGAGCTGCCGATGGTAGGATCACTTTTACCAATCGAGGTCGTTTAAGGTCTTGCCTGCCCATCCTATACACCTCAGTGGGGCGACATCCCACGTTGAGTACGTCAAGAAAGCGCCCCACCTCTCCCTCAAGGACCATTTGTTTTCCAGAAGGCGGTGTATCATCCAAAGCCTCCTCCAAGCCACTGATGGCAATACTTCAAGAGCGCTTTTTACTCTCCAGCGCCTCAAAGAAATCTACTGGAATTCTCCTAGCGGCGGCGGCAAGGAGACGACCCATAGCGGGATCCGTGATGACTTTAATGGCCATACGGATTAGTTCAGCTGCCGACTTTCCGGCAAACTGTTCCTCTCCTTCACCGCTCGTGAATTCTGCTTGAGATAGGCAGGCGTTCCTTGTTACTCTTTTGACACCAGTGGTCTGAGACTTCGGCGCCATTTTGGTAAAGGGTGATAACAAAAATTAAGATGAATCGCAACGATAACGAAAGAACCAAACTGTTAGGAACCAAAGTATTGAAGAAGATCAGTAGTAACAATTGACTATGGAAAGTGCAACGAAACTAAGAGCTAACAGCAAAAATACGAGAGGAAATCAGAACACAACCGAACTCGGAGCAATCTGTTTGCGAACTGAAATATCATCTGCTTCACGGCAGCAGAACGCGGTCTACTGAACACCTCGTCGTGAAATCTCCTCCGAGGCCGGCGCCGCTCCCGGTCAGCCTACAGTAATCGACCGCGTCGCTCCGTCTTCTACTGTAGCAGGAGACACTTAACGTAGCGCACCCCAGATTGATCGATTGCCTCGCTCAACCAATACGGCCACCATACGTCTAGTCTCTTAACGTCGAAGTATAAGCGGGCCCTATCATTCTGAAAAGAGGTGTTACGGCGATCCGCCCAGGACTAACGGTCAACACCGTGCGCAGGCAGAAGGTCCAGTGTGCACTATACTTATGCTCGAATGACCCATTCAAATAGGCATTTGAATGATTTTCATTCGAATTTGAATATCCGAATTCGAATATTCGAAAAATCGCGTTTTTCGAATGCATTCGAATTCGAATATTCAAAAAACCGCGTTTTTCGGATGTACTCGGATTCGAATATTCAGAAAAATCGCGTTTTTCGAATTGATTCGATTTCAAATGCTTGAAAAATTTTGGTATTCGAAACCGTTCGAATATTCAAAATTTCCCAAGTCAAAATTATTCGAGTATTCGAAGGGTGTCATTCGAACGAGAGTTCAACCCAACGAGAGTTTCTGTAACGGCGTGTTTTGAAAAAGCTTGTTATATTTTTCTGGTAATTAGGATCTCCAAAACAGTTCTGTCTCTAAATCAAAGCTCTGGTGCGATAGTGGCTCGGAGCCTGGATACTGATTGCCTCATTGATTCTGGTAACTTCCCCAAACTTCCACAACGTCACACAATGTTGAACTGCATTTTCCATGCGGATTCACCGCATACCGTAATGACAAATCTGAAAATAAAATCTCAAACGTATTGACTA
This sequence comes from Heligmosomoides polygyrus bakeri, assembly GCA_947359475.1. Lineage (NCBI taxonomy): Eukaryota > Metazoa > Nematoda > Chromadorea > Rhabditida > Heligmosomidae > Heligmosomoides > Heligmosomoides polygyrus. Next base: position 88,424,989 of record OX375866.1, on the reverse strand, counting down.
AGAGAAGGAAATGTTCCTACTAGAGACGGGCTGATGCCTGCTGATGGTGTGCGCTGGACGGCGTTCGGTCGATGTCGTTACCGGTTGACTCGACGAGCGTGTGGCGTATCCTGCAACACTACAATATCCTTACCCTTCAACTTACCTAGGTGCCACTCCTGCTGTTCGTGATTGTTCTCTGGCGTTCGCTTGCCCTGGGACTCTAGATTCTGCCATCTCAACTTCCCTATAACAACTCAAAGTCACTGTATTATCGTAATGACTATGTGTGTCTCGTATTGAGTGAGTGAAACGTATTGACTGCTCCGCCGGCTTCTGCCCCGGCTTACCACGAGCTGCCTCCGCTACTGAGCTCATCCTCGTCCAAATACGATGCCTCCCGTCGAGTAGGAGAAGAAGCTCTCGGAGAGGACCTGCAGAAATGACAGAGGACGGCCAGTGTTGACGTGGTGCCTTATGGCTGACTCTGCTTTACTGGGGGAATCTTCCCTGGCAGAACCGTGGACGTGATTCACGCCAGACGGGTGGCGGAGGCTCCTGGCGACGGCTTTGTGTCGTTGCCCAGGGGCCGAATTCATCAATGACTTACGTAACTTTAACGAAAAATTGTAAGCTTATCAAGCGATATGGTGAGTATATCTGAGCTTTTAACGCTGCTTATCGCTCACCATATCGCTTGATAAGCTTACGATTCTCCGTTGAAGTTACGTAATTCGTTGATGAATCCGGCTCCTGGATGCCGGACGATAGGCGTAACCGGAGGTGGATGGCTCCTGATGTTGACGTGGAGTCGGTGGCTGACGAGCTGACGTATCAAATCACGTCCATCAACGTTCAAAAAGAACAGCTCACAGAACTAGTTCTACCACGTATCTTGACCCATCTACGTATCAAGATTATTTTCGCAATACGTTTCAATTCTTCAATATTAAAGAGGACCTATTTAGAGAGGTCCTTCAATACGCATCCGCGGTCACGACTCACGCCACGCGCATGATTAGGGTTCTGCAAGCCTACCAGATGCCCTATATTATAGGGTGACTCCTCACGATAAGAGAAACAATGACTACACATACCTCATGCAGGCGAATATGCCGGAGATCCTGGGCCTTAGCTCCTACATAGAGACACTACGTTGGTGGAGCTGACTCCGCAGTTCTCAGTCAACGATACGTCGCTGCCGTCATGCTCTAAAAGAGCCTTCGTCACATGTTCGCATTTATTTTTAAAAAAGGTGTAGGCCTTCTGGACGCCTGCTCCCGTGAAGATTGTGTACGACTGCTTCTCCATCAATTGCCGCTTCCTGTCGAGATCAGATTCGTTCTCGTAGATGGGTAAGCGGGAGGCCAGAGAAAAGATATGAGTAAACGGTATAGAGCGGAGGAATTCGTGACACTCAAGAACAACATAGACGAACGTTTTGTTTCTGGTGGAGCACTGGAATTCGTTTTCGGCATTTCAAGGAGTGAAACGCGTGGCCATTTTCACTTTCCGTCCTTTTCGCTGATCGACACTCTGAAATAATCACTCATGATCGTCCTGCATTGCTGCTTGCCCTTATACCATTTTCTTTTTGTCTTGCATAGTGTAGGACAGTCATCGCTTTGCGGCGGGACTTTCAACAGCATATCGAACGCACTCTGAGAGGCTCACGTTCTCTATTCATATCGGTCGAAAGCGCGGAATTATCGCTAGTATCTGTTACTCTGTATGGTCCGTCCTAATCGCTCACAAATTTAGGATACCTTCCTGCCGCTTTTCGCAAGCTTCACGTACATTCTTTCAGCTACACGAGGGAATTGTTTCAAATGTACCTTATGCTTCTCATCATACTTCTTCTCTATTCGATCACCGTACTCGTTGTTGAGTTCTCAAGCGCTTTCATGGGCTAATTTGACAACATTTAGCAGCTCGTATTTGTAGTAATCGTAGTCTAGATGGTTCCAGCTTAGATTCTCTCTCGGCACGCCATTCGTCGGACCATTATGGTCGAAAGCATGCAGGAAATAGAAAGGTCTTTCACCCGTGGCATCGTGTGGGGCTGAGTTGTAGGCGAACACTGCTTTTGGTGGTACGCGATCCCACTCTGCTGGTATTCTAGTCTTCTTTGAAAAAATCTTAAACAATGTTCCGATAACTCCCTCTGTGATTCCGTTTTCTCTGGTATTGTAACCCTTTGTCAATGACTGCCTGATGGCAGCAACGGTACAAATCTCCGTCAGTAGATCGTTCACGAACTGCGTGCCTTGATCGGAGTGCAACACTTTCGGCCAGCGACAGCCATCGCATATCCAACGTTCGAAAAGAGATCGCGTTACTGTGGATGCCTTCTTGTCTGGGATCGGGTATGCTCTGGCGAACTTCATGAGATGGTCTACAACAACGGGAGCATACAATTTCCTCTTTCCGACAACCCGAACTCTATCAAGTCTATGCCGACGAACTCATATGGAGCTGATGCTGTTATTGGAGTAAGCGGTGGTGTAACTCGCTCGTGTCTGTTCGAGAGAATATACTGTTTACAGCTCCTTGTCCACTTTGCCTTTAGTTCATGCCGTTCCAGAACACCTTTTTGTTTAGTTGTCTGAGCACCTTTTTGGCGTTGAAATGACCAGCCATCGCACCATCGTGCGCCCCATGAACCATGCTCTCTCTTTTTTGATTTTGGCACTATCAACACTATGTCTCCTCCCTTGGTGATCATATTCAATTGACCCTCTTCAATCACGAATTCTTCAGCTCTTAAGAGTGTCCTTTCTCCGGGCATTTTCACAACTATTTCTGGCTTGATTTTTTCGACTATGAGATCCTTGAAGGTGTCGTCCATTCTTAGTTCCTCTAGTCATTCATCGCCATCTCTTGCGGACTATTGCTATTGCTTCATATTGCAGCACACTATTGCATCATGCTCCGGACAGATGGATATCTCATCTTCAGAGGGCGTTACTCCGCGAGACAGCGCATCCGCAACAGCGTTAGCTTTGCCTGCTACATACTACACTTCCAAGTTGTGCTTTGCAGTTGCAGCGGCCAGCGCAGGATTCGTGGTGACACGTTAGACTACTTGAACATACTTGTCGGCGGTTTATTGCCTGTATAAAGGAAGGTTCGTGACCCACACAAAGAAGTGAAACTTCTTCAGAGCAAATACAGCCAGAGCTTCGAGATCAGTTATATGGCAGTTACGTTCTGTTTTCGATAAGCCCTTCGAAGCGAAATAAATAGGATGGACTAAAATGTCATCTCCTTTCTGACACAGGACCGCTCCCAGCCCATATGTTGAGGCGTCTGTGAATATAAGGAACGGCTTCTCGCCATTAACTGCCGTGTTCACATTTGGCTGCACTAGAATAGGACTCTGGCTGAGAGCTTGCTTCAGTTCCTCAAACGTCGACTTTTCCTTTGCTGTCCATCTCCAATTTTGCTTCGGGCTTGTAAGCTCATACGGGATTCCCGCAATTTTTGAAAACTTCAAAATGAAATTTCGGTAGTTCGAAGCCATACCCAAAAAGGTTCGCGGCTCTCCTAGATTTCTAGGAACTGGGTACTCCTTGATTCTTTTAACCTTTTCGAGGTCAGTGCGCGCGCCATTTTGGTCTATTACGTGCTCCAGGAAGCTCAGCTTGTTCTTCACCAGGAAGATTTCTGTGGCTTGAACTTTAGGTTAGCTCTGCGCATGGCACCGAGTACAATTTCGAGAACCTTGAGGTGCCTAGGCACGGGTTCTGTTGCTATTGGTACATCGTCAATATATACGAAAACTTCTTTGTCCTTGATGCCCAAGTCTCCTATTATTAGGTCCATCATTCTTTGGAATGCGGCTAGACTCGTGGAGAGGCCAAAACGTGAAATTGTGAACTGATGCAGTCCCTCGCTAGAAGTGAACGCACTCTTCTGTTTCTCGTCTTCGGACAGTTTGATTTGCCAGTATCCTAAGGCTAAATCTAGCGTTGAGTTCCTTTTGCGCCGCTTAGACTTTGCAACATTGAGTCAACTGTGGGTAGAGGATAGGCGTCTTGCATTGTTACCTTATTCAAGGCACGGTAATCAATACACAAGCCCAATGTGCCATCTTTCTTACGTACTAGAACAACTGGCGATATCCACTCGGACGAACTCTTCTCAATAATACCCTTTTTAAACAGTAAATACGTTTTTTCTTATTATACGTTTGAACTCCTGCCGTGCTCCAAGGTGTGCGGGCGTGTTTTCTGTCTTATTAGCGCTGCATCACCCGCATCAATCTCGTGAAGTACAAGATCGGTTCGTCCTAGCTCCTTGTCGCTCAGCGCAAGAACACCTGCATAACGCTTGAGCACAGCACATAACGCCAATGACTTGTAAGTGTCATTCTGCTCAGCAACCAGCGTTATTAGGCCGTTTATTTTCTTTACTAACACGTCACCAGAGCATTGCATCAAACCGTAAGGGTTTCTAGTGTTCCCTTAGTTTGCATGGCTTCGTTTAGGAATCGCTTCAAATTATGTAAAAATTATAATATAATTAATTAAATTAGTGCCGGGATAGCCCGGCCACTTTCAATAAATCTAGCATTTCATTACTTGTGGCGGTATCTTCTGTTCCTACTTCTTTAGTGTCTGTACCCGATACGGCCTCTTCTATTAGGATTTTATCCCGCTCGGATGCTAGCGCAAGTTCCTTTTGCACCGCTTCCCAGACTTCATTCCTAACTGGGTCGGATGTGCGTCGACAGGGATGTCCTGTTGCTCACACGCGTCATTGAGCAGCAGCTCCTCAGTATAATCGTCGACCGAGTGTGCCATCTCTGTAATCATACAGTTATTATATGTGCACTTGGCTCGAGAAGAAATCACGACGCAACCGCGGATTGAACGCAATCACTTTTACCGAGAGGGAGCTGTGCTTCACCGTTTTCTTCTTTGAAGGAGAGTTAGTGCTTCACACCTCAAAACGCCGTGTCGCTACCAAGGAGATGGATTGGCCCACATGTGCCGGACATACGCAGACTCTACGACTCCTTGTACCGATAGAGGCCCGGATGCAACCGAGAAGACACGGCAGGAACACGCGGAAATTGAGCACTTTATCCTAAACGACAACGAGACGAGTGAGAATCGGGAAGAAGAAAATACAGTACCTCAAAGAAGAGAAAATGAACCCTATTAGAAGTGTGGACCGGCGTTTATGCCCTGTTTTGGCGCCCTTTGGCGGGAGCGCGGGAGGTGCTTCGATACCTTTCCGAGATTCAAAATTCAATTCAAAGTTCAAATTCGTGATGAGTTATAACGACGGTAAGACATACAGAAACGTGAGAACTGGGGCTGCGCCCCCAAACCCGTGAATAGGACACCCCTCCCCACCTCATCGGTCCCCACTACTGACCCCTTCTTCGCCGGTCCCCCTTCACCTGGTCCCCTTCACTGGTCAACCTTCTAACGGTCCCCCTTCACTGGACCCCTCCCCCTTTCACCGATTCCATTACTGGTCCCGCCCTCACTGGTCCCCCTTTATTTATCAACCTTTCCCGCTCCCCCTTTCACTGGACTCCTTCCCCTCCATTCACCGGTCCCTTCCTCACCGGTTCCTCCTTCACCGGTCCCCACTTCATTGGACCCGTTCCCCCAGCTTCACCGGTCCCCCTTCACCTGGAGGCGGATTCATCAACAATTAAACCCCTGGGTATGCGGAGTATAGGGTAGAGATAAGATAAGAATCAGATAGAGATAATGCAAGAGTCAGAGACGCAGGCTTCATCGTGGGTGTCTCTACCCCTTATACCCACGGGTAAGTGTTGACGAACCCGGCCCCTGGTTCCCTCTTCACTGGTCAACGTTCTACCGGTCCCCCTTCACTGGACCCCTCCCCCCCCACCCCTCACCGGTCCCCATTGCTGGTCCCACCTTCACTGTTTCCTCCTTTATTGGTCACGTCTTTACCGGTCCCCCTTACTGAACCCCATCCTTCATCGGTCGCTCATTACTGGTTCCTCCTTCACTGGTAATACGTCGAGTGAGTCCGGAACCCTGGCGCGACATCGGAGACACGTCTTCTGGACCCGTAGCCCTGTTGAACAACGTCGGTGACATGCGTTCTCAACCCGAACGTGCTTTGCGCGACATCGTTGACACGTCGTGTGAATCCGGAACTCCTGGCGCGACGTCGGTGACACTCTTCTCAACCCGGACAGGCCTTTCGCGACATTGGTGACACCTCTTCTGAACCTAGGTACCTGATATACGACGTCGGTGACACTCTTCTCAACCCGGACGTCCTTTGCGCGGTATTGTTGACATGTCTCCTGAACCCAGACGCCTGTTGAACAACGTCGGTGACACCTCTTCTGAACTCGGACGCTCGCTTTCACGACGTCGATGACACATGTCCGCAACTCAGACGCCCTTTGCGTGACGGCGATACGTCTTCTGACCCATCTCAACACGACGTAGGTGACACGCGCGTAAACCCGGACGGCTACTACTCGACGTTTACGAAAGGCCAGATGGACAGACGGACGGACAGACGGAAGGACAGACAAAACCGCTTACTCTTTTATATATAGTAGGATAATCGGATGCTGTTCAGGATCGTCCATGATGAATCGGAAACGTGTTAGTCGCCGGATGAATATAGAGATATTAGAACATATACATATGTATATATTAATGTATTATAATCGTAGGTGGTAGAGACTAGAAGTATAAGGTTGAAAAGTGTCTCTCATTTTAGATTTGATCAGTCAAATTAGAGAAGCACCCGCCTGCACTTTTTAAAACTGAAAATTGGGTGCAATATTAGTTGGTGGTGCCCACTGTTAAGCGATTTCATGAAAACTGAATATGTCTAGAATTGAAAAAATATAAAACATACTCATATCTTATAAACAAATGCACTAACGAAATCAAAATAAGTAACGCAGAAAACATGAGAATATGTAACATCTGCGAGTTAGGTGGGGACGTTTGCAAATGACTAGGACGAGAGGTACGTTCTTCTGTCTGTGTCCAAAACATTTTCTGGTATCCCAGGAAATGTTGTGGTGCCTTGGCTTGTTTTTAATTTATTTTAGTAATGTTGTCTGTTCTAGCCGCCTGAAAATGATCTGCTATCGGTCCAACTTAAATAGGAAGTCCTCCCTTACAAGAACTGCGCCGAAAATGGTCCTTTTTAGGATCCCCTCTCCCAAATAGGAGCTCGGAAACTAGGTCTATCTGGGCAACCAGGTTGGTGTAGTTTACTTATTTACATGCTGTTGCCCATTTATTGTTTCGTTTCGGGAAACCGTTTAAGAGCGAGCACCATCAACTAGAATTGCACCGAAAAGTGCCCTTGCGTAGCAAGTGGAGTGAGGTTCGCGTTTGACCGCTATCTTATTCATAACTGTTCTGCTAAAATCGTTATCACCGTTAGCTTTTGATAAAGGGCGAAATAGTGTGCGGTTAGAGTAGAACTGGAAATCACTGCGTTTGTTTTGCTTCAAGCGAGTATTTAAACGAAGAATGCGGTAGGATCGACACTCGTTAGCCTACAGTTAAGCGACAGTGCTGGTGGGTTCTGCTGCAGTCGACATCGCCGGTGGTTGGACTCGTCTCTGCTCGACTCCTGATCCTGTTCGTCGTGACGATCGTCCCGTACAACAGCATTTGTGAAGCTCTGTGCCGTGAGTGACGAGCGATGAAGTGGTCCGTACTCCATGCATCGTGCTGAAAAGAGAGGTCTTGAAGCACTCGAACCGGGGGCTGAGAGACTTATGTTTATGAAACCTAACTAACAACTCTCTCGTAGCCCGAAACGCTGTATAGAGAATAAAAGCAGTAGGAGTACCGAGAGCAATACGGGTTGGGGTAGAGTAGCTCCACGCAGGGCTGGATATTCTCATTGCGAAATCTAGGTATGATAAAATATTTCACGTTGCCGGCGGTGGCTTAGATCAACTAGGACTACGCAGGAATTGTGAACTTTAGTAAGATAAAAGACAAAAAACTCGTTTTGAGTGTTCCGCACTATTGCCCGGGTACCGCCTTATCTGACTCCCTATAGCGCTTGAGATGTGAAGTAAGAGAGAGGCAGTTGAGTCGAGTGGTTTTCACCTTGAGATCTCCTGTAGGGATACTAACCACGGTCATAGCAGTGGCAGTGCAGTGGAGTGGGTACTTTACGCTTAGAGCTCATGTCGCCCTCCCCCCCCCCCTCCCTTCGATCCTTCCTCGGGATAATGACGGTGGCGTGGTTTTGGGTTCGAGAAGGGAAGTGATAACGCAAAGTTGGAGGGGGAGCAGTCCATATGCTTCGACCTCCTTCAACGTAACAGTCGGATATCGTGACATGGAATTTTTCAATGTTCACGAACTGACGCGTACGTACCTGCAATGCATGTTGCAACGAGAGGGGCCTTGCTCAAACGGTACGTCTCGCGCAAACTGAACGGGTAAAAACTCCGGTGCAATGAGCGGACGGGGGCAGGCCATGGGCTTCGACCGCCTTCAGCGTAGCAGTCGGATGTGATGACATGAAATTTTCCTTTGTACACGAACTAACGCGTATGTACAAGTAGCAGCGAGAGGGGTCTAGATCAAACGATACGTTCGCGCGAAATAAAAGGTTAGAAACACGTCCTACACGTGAGCAAAGCCACGACACCTTGAGTACTGATGGGCTGCCTCCCCGTCCGCTCATTGCACCAGAACTTGACCTACATGTGGGAAATGCCACGACACGCCGTACTTTTTTTGAGGACAGAATGGCTTCCCCCTTCCCACTCCAAGTGCGCCGAATCGCATTTCTCCTTCACCTCCAAACGACGCAGTGAGCTCTGGTTGGAAGTATCAGCGCTGTCTTCAAATATAATGCACACCATGAAAATAGATCTCGAATATCTCGGAACTTGTCCTAAATCTAGAAAACGGGGTGAGAAGTACACTTGCAATACAAATGAACCATACTGGGAGTGGTAACATGAGAAGAATGGTGAATACGGAACAGACATAATGAACAAGATCGTATCGCTCTACGGGTTGGCGACCGTTCAGAGCAGCATCGCGGTGCGACTCGATGAAATGATAAGTAACTATATCGATCGGGCAGTGCGAATAGTCTAGCCAGCTTAGGCCTGTGGCACTCCACCGGCGACGAGTCGCGGCAACAAGGTCCTTTTGTTGTTCATTATTCTTACTACCAGGGGTCGGATTCATCAACGACTTACATAACTTTAACAAAGAACTCACAGCGGAAAACTCAGATAACGCGGCTTACCGCTCACCATATCGCTTGATAAGCCACGCTATCAGGGATTCCGGCTGATTCAGGGTTGTTGAATTGCTATTAGTCGTTGATCAATCTGGCCTCCTGGGTCCAGATTCATCAACGAATTACAGCAATTTAACAGAGAAAGTTACAGGCGAGATCCGTGATAGCGCGGCTTATCAAGCGAATTGGTGAGCGATAAGCCACGTTATCTGAGTTTCCCGCTTCGAATTCTCTGTTAAAGTTATGTAAGTCGATGATGAATGCGACCCCTGGTCCCATTTTACTGGTTTCCCCGTATTGGTCAACTTTTCAACTATGCAACCTGGTTGCAGAGAAATGATTTCGCCATACGGCCACAATTTCTACACAGTAATCTCTTGCTGTCTGCGCCCTCCCGACTTAGAGATCGCGCGTGGGTGTCAGCGTTGAATTACGATCGATGTCTTGTGTGCACGCGATGTTTCTCCAGGCAATCGGGTTGTGGACCGGTGGGTAAGGAGCTCGCTCCGTGCGAGAGAGGTCGGAGGTTTGGTTCTGCGCTGCGGAATACTTGCATTTCATGTGACTACTCGGGACTTGAGGCTTCTGACGTGTACGTGATCTTGATGCATCCTTTGCCCATTTTCCTCCCGTATGCGCTTCGCCGCTTGAATAACGCAGAACCAGCCGTGGACTCCCCCTGAGCGACCAAAGCAGTCTCCACATCGCCAGTTTGGATGGCATCCACCCTGGAGTCCCTTCCCTAGCCTAGTTCTGTGCTCGAAGAGCGCAGAACCCAGCCGAGTACTCCTGAGCGAGGAATGCAGTCTCCACACCGGCAGCTTGGATTGCTCGGGTGCGATACTATTAAAACGATCCGTTCTCGGCGGCACGGCGACTGATGCCGCTCAGCGCGACGTCCATGCCGGCCGACGCGTTGACCTCATCGCGCAGACGGCGACTGCCGCCGCGATCGCGATGAATGGCTGTTATCACGCTCAAGCTGCCGCTGGAGTGGCAGCGGCGACAATGACGTGAATCATTATTGTCGTCGCCGCTCCAACGGATATACTGTCTGCGCTCTAGCCCTTCGATGAGTCATGCCGCTCAGCGGTGCCGCTGGCCGGCCGGCGGCGCCGCGATAGCCATTAGAACTAACCACTTGCTCCGCTGGCAATATGCCAGCTCCTGCTGGAGTACCACGCAAACTTGCACATCAATCCGTGCCGAGACTGCTTCGCTGAGGGGGACATCGGAGATGGGTTGTGCGCTCTTCGAGGGCACAACTCGGCTAGAGAAGGGACTCCAGGGTGTAGTGGGTCCAAAGTGTTCGTGCAGGAACTGCTCTCGTCTCCCAGTGCTCTCCTGTAGCGGCGGTGGAAGAGCCGCGATCCGCCACCGACGACCCTCCTCCATATCGACTGACCATGGTGTCGGTGGATATCGAAAATGGCCACGTCGATATGACGCGACATCAGGAGAATCTGGTTAGATCTAAGTAAGACCCGGCGCCGCTGAGCGGGATGACTCTGATGCTGCTCCGACTCTGATGATGCTTGGAGTTACACATTTCATGCAAGTGAGAAAAGGCTTCCGGAGTTCCGAGCTTCTCGACGTTCGAGGACTAGAAACGCTGTTGAATGAGCTAGTCGTCGAAAATTACGTGGACCGGACACGAAATGCGTTTCGAAGACACCCGCTGGACGAGGGTCATCACTGAATGGATTCTGGGTGGGGGGGGGGAGTGGAATTTTTCAAAGGAACACCAGGATGCTCGGACTTCTTCGTAAAAGTCCTAAACGAGCGGTCGTAATCCTATAGGGAGAATCCTAACATTGGAGGATCCTAACACACGAAAGGAACGAGTTGAACGTTGCTGGTGCCCGCTCGAGCAACTCAATGATCAACGGACGAAGGCGGTATAGGTCAAGATTGAATGACTTGTGAACCCATTGCCTGCCTGCTCTACTGTCAGTGCATGCACCCCTCGCATGAACATGAAGTTTGCAACAATGCAAAAAGTATGCCTACGTAGGATTCCAACTTCTGGCCTCTCGCTCGTTAGTCTGCTGCCTTATCCACTCGGCCGTCTCGCCGACACACGCGAGAGGACAATGAACTCGAGAGTGATAAAGATACCAGCCTTCTTGCTTGCTTCACCACTCCATTTCAATAGTGCAGCTATCACGGAACGTAAGTCTGCTCAAAGTTGTGCACGGGTCGAGTTACTGGCATATTGTTGCTTCCGAGAGGGAGGCGGTTCTGCCTGTTTAGATCGTATTGCTGGTTCAGACCAAACTTCAGGTAGTTCCCTGGTAAAGTTCCATAGTCGAGGAGTGCTGTGTATATGGCCGACTAGCACTTCCATCCCTACAGATGCCTAACCCCTCTCCTTACATTGAAATTCCGCTACGATGTGATCGCAGTGAATACATTCTTTAATGATGGAGCTACATCTAGATCATGGAGCATTCTCGATGGGAGCTTTGGGCATTTGAAAGATATAATAAATGATGTAAATGGATCAAAATTGGCCTGATGTTTCCTTCATAGCAGTCAAAGAAGTTGCGCGATAACTTTCAAAATTGGAAGGTTAAGGCCTACGCACACTTTCGGCAAAGCGACTGCCCTGTTCTTAACCGTAGGACAGAGACGCAGACCTAACGGCTGACGGCGAGCGTTGCTGGGCCTCAGCCGCACTTTTGCGGCAAGGTGCTGGGCGATGGCAGCGGTTGAATTGCCATCGTAACATTCTCTCTGCGCTCTAGCCTGCCGCGACAGGGATCGGCTAGGGTGCAGGCAGAAGACAGGAAAGCGAATAGCAGCAGTAGGTTCCGACTAAAAACAATACATTGCCTCTGCCGCCTCAAGCCAACAAGGCTCGAGTATGCGTGAGTGTCGCACTTCACGAGTTTTGGCGCTGCCGCTTGCCGCAAAAGTGTGCGGAGGCCTATAAGACGACTATAGGAGAACATATGAGGATCTTGGGACAATTCTGTCGTCTGAGTTTAAAAAAAAGACATACCAGACCTATCCATATTTAGTCTCGCACCTTTGCCAATGGTTCCTTACACTCCCACATGTTGCTGCCGCCAGTGTCCAAAATTTAGCTTCAAACATCATTTTGGGTGCAACGTTTGAATGAACGCTCAAGTTACTACATACTTCCTGCCAAAGATCACCGTAGCACTATGACAACTGTCCTCCATTTCACGTTTTCAACTGTGGCTAACGTCTCACAGGAGCGCTACAAATAGAGTGGTTGCTGGGCCGGAATACCAGTTTGTGCAGTGAGACTACCCTCCCCCCCCCCCACCCATAGAATACTCAAATCCTGCGTTAAGTCCAGATGTATTCGGCTTTGAAGGAAAATTTGAAAGAGATCGTCATCCATTACAGGTCGACAGTCGAGCAGAGAGTTGTCCAAACCCTGGCATCGAATAACGTACCTTCTTAGCCGTCTAGGAGAGCTTTACTAAACATTTCTTAAATAGTGTGCCCAGCCTAACAACTAGAAACTTTAGAACTAGGGGGAGGAATCATCGCGCTTAAGCATATCCTCAGGAAAGCAGATGCATCTACATCAAGTAGTGCCAGCGCGGCTCAGCACAGAGATTGAGTACAACAACAATGCTTGAAATTCTTAAATTCGTGCAACTCAGTATATAACACATTACGTTAGTGGATATATTAAGGTGTCCCACACGGAATGTCGCTCCAGACGAAAAGTTAAATTCATACAAAGCAATTTAAACCAGACTTAAATTGGCAGAACATTATCCACAATTGTTAACAGTGCTTCCCTAATGTACACGCAAAGATTTGGATCTCGTCTTTAAAGAAATGAGTTGGCCGCGTCGAGGAAGTTGGTCACCCAGATCTGGATTTCGTCGTTGTCGGGAAACATTTTTCCACCCAAGGCGTGCTGCATTAAGCGGAATATGTGGTAGTCGGATGGGCAATGTCGGGGCTGTACGGTGGATGAGGCGAAACGATCCAAGCAAGTTTCTCAATTTTCTGTTGACCGACTTTTATGACATTACGCCTCGCATTATCATGTAGCAAGTTGGTAAAAGGCATGCCAACTCGATTTAGAGCAGGATTTGTAGTAGGATTTGGAGAAGACAAACTCCTCTGCAAGCTCCCGAGTCGATCTGGTGGGATCAGCTTCAACGACAGTCCGTGAAAGGTCGTTATCCAGGCTAGGTACCTGTCTTGGGGAGCAAGCTGAACATACAAAATCGCGCGGCAGCCGCGGCGACTGCTGCGGCAAGCGCGACATCTACATAGTGTGTGCTGCTACAGTTACGAAGTCTAACACTCTTTTGACTTCACAAACTGCTACAGATACCTCTGCTCAGCCACTTAAGGGTCCTCCTCTGCACTTAGTTAGAGGAAACGGTTATTTTTGGAGGGAACTGGATGACCTAATACAAGCAGTAGACAATTGCTGCTATTGTGAAACGATTTTGGGTTCTTTCATGACACGAAGCTTCATTTCTAGAAGATACATATCTAGATACAATACAGCATAACTCGGGAGTTTGTTAGAGCTCCGTTTTCACCATAATAGCCCACCCAGGAGCGATGCGTCAGTGGCGATTCATCGCGCGTGCGGCAGAGGCCGTCGCGCGCGCGGCGAAAACATGTATGTTCGTACTACCAGCCACCTGTCTTCTGTGCTCTTCGTCTTCAAGACTTTCGTCGCTGGCGGCAAAATGTTGAAACCACCGCTCGCATTATCTTTTGAAAACGACATCTTTACAAAATGCAGCTACCAACGAACGACATGATTCCGCTGCGGATTTCTTTAATTTGAAGTCGCAGAGCGCGCATATTCATTTTCTACTCCATTGTAATCTGAAGGCTATAATTTTAGAAACAGATGAGAGAATGATGAAGGAAAAATAGGAACTATAGAAGATGAGACGCTGCGAAAAACCTTAAGTGAGCTCACAACGGACGCGAATAACTGTGAAAAGAAGTCCACAATGTGCGCGTCATTCCGTATGGAACAACCTAATATATGATATTAAATATAGTTGCCCCTCTCCTACCCACCACCAACTCCCTGATCCACCACATCCACTTTGCGCTATCTTCAGTAGCCCCAGATCACTGACACTACTCTTTTACTTAATTGTGTAACAGTCTTTCCCATGGCTCTTTTACTTAATTGTGTAACAGTCTTTCCCATTCTCTGCGCTACTCTTTTCCCTCTCTCTCTGCATTGTCCTTTTAATATGCGGAAACATTTCGTTCACATTGGCCTACTTTGCAGTGTTGCTGTTATAAGTCGCCAGATCGGTCTGTTTGTATATGAATCACGTGCCGCAGCACCTAAAGCGACCCTTACATTTGTAATCATCCAAATAGATGTTTTAGACAGACCAGACATCTATCCAGAATCTAGACGTTCTAGATAAAATACACGGTTCTGACCCGTCACCCTACTCAACCACAGACTTTCACATTCCAGTGTAATGCCAAATACGTGACGATCGTGATGATTGCCTCAACTGCTCAATTGGCAACGTTCGTCGAAATCGATAATCCTGGCCATTTTACAATTTAGCAACACAACCCTCTGTAATCTGCCGTAATCGGTCTGAATGTTAAAAACGGATGCTAGATACGTGACAGCACATCGCCAATAACACCATGAACACTAGCTTGAGCAAAGTTGCGGCGATTTTTAACTTTGCTTGAGCCTAGAGCGGCTGGTATAGAAGATAGAAGTTGTTAGATGGATGTCTAATTTCGATCAAAACCTTTGCTCCAGGCGGGACCAGAACCCGAACTTTCTGCTTTCCGGACAGCGATGCTACACCTTACACCGCGGGCGCTGCTTGGTCGATCTGAGCATCCATGATATCTTCCTAGCAAGTACTCACCTATCAGCACTCACCCGTTATCGGGATGAGCCAGCCGCTGATATCAGCATGAAACCGGTTAAGCTTAAGGCACATCTCTTGATAGCTGAGTACTTGCTAGGTAGATATCGTGGATGTTGCAGCGATTTTTTTTCAGCATTTAGAGTGGTGGTAGAACGTGAATACCCAATTCTCTAGCAAATACCTTTCGGTCGTTGTTTCATGCTTTCCCATGTTCATACTCTGATGTTGAGCATGAATGTGCTTCTGTGAAAATTTCGTATATCCCGGCGTTTTTTACAGTTGAGGCACAATCATGAAGTGTCGTCAAAGAAAAGGTAGTAAAAACAACATCTTCTTTTTCAGCGTTTGTCCCGCTTAGTTGCGGGATTCGCTTTCCTGGAATGTTGGCGCCACTTTTCCCGATCAAATGATGATCAGGTCCTTAGCAATCTCCAAGTCCTGATGCGGCGTATCAAGCCACCGCTGCTTTGGTCGCCCTCGTGGCCGCCTACCGGGCACATCAAGGTTAAGACCAGTCTTTCGGATAGTGTCACCTTTTTCGCGAAGGACGTGGCCGTACCATCGCAACCAGACTTCGCGCATCTTCTGAAATATCGGGGTGACACCAAATCCTTGCCGATTGGAGTCGTTGTGTACTCGATCCAAACGCGTGACCGTCCACCGTAGCATCTTCGTTTCCATTACGCTGAGGCGCCTTTCAATTTTTTTAGTCACGGGCCAGCTCACAGCTCCGTAAACAGCCACAGGTCGGACGACTGCTCTGTAGATCTTCGACTTGACGCGTCCTGGTATCTTCTTGTCGCAGAGCACTCCCGTCAGAGATCGCCATTTGGACCAATCTGCATTCACGCGTGAGTTCACTCTAACGAATGCACTACCATCGATTGATCAAATCGCTGGAAGCCGGAGTAGGTGGTAGCTGAATGCCGTTCACTTTGATAAGACGAGGCTCATTTTCGTCAGTGTTCAGGTATTCGGTCTTTTTGACGTTATGCTTAAACCCAAATCTCTCATAGCGATCGCCCCAAGCTTGTACTTGCCGCTGGTGTTCAATCCTTCCATCGCTAAGGAGCATTGCAACATCAGCATAAAGCAAATTCGCCTTCACTCGACTCGAACAAATTTAGACAACTAGATGCAAGCAAATCGCAAAATTTACCTTATTCTTCGACACAACTTCATCTAAACGAAAAGACCTGCGCTGTTGGTTAAAGTTTCACTTACCTTTCATCCGCTGGCCATGTAGGATCCTCCGTGTCTATTTCCACGGTAGTACCTTCTTCATGAATGCTTCCGTATTGCGTAGCTGGCCCGATGGCTAAAAAAACTGCTGAGTATGTTCCCTTTATACATTAGATCCGCGTCAATCGTTTTCGGATATCTGATTCCCGATACGAAGCATCCAAAATTTCGGGGTCCACGAAATTAGCATTATCCAATTCATCAAATTATCCGAAGATCCCCGATCAGATCCATTGTATCGAATGAATCATTTTTGGATATTCTGATCCGAATCATCCAAAAATCCGACGGTCGCAGAATCGCTCTTATCCGAATAATCCAAAAAAGTGGGAGTTCGCAACGTCACCGTTATTCGAATCATCCTGAAATCCGCGGCCCGCGATGTTTGCGTTATCCGGATCATCCAATTAATCGAAAATTATCGATCGGATCCAACCTCATGGGGACGCTTGAGGTAAGCAAGGAACAAGGTCCTATAAAACAGTCGTCGAAACAACCGCTGGTGAGAACATAGTATGAAACATAGATCGGCAGCATTGCCTTTAACGACACCAAGGCTCAAAAAAACTTTCGCCTTCTGCGTGCAAACTGCGTGCAGAGGGTTTACTTAAAGCGCTGATCACTTATGTAAGGTCTGTTTCTAAAACCTCGATTGATTACGGTGGGTTACGGTAGGTATCGTGAGTGGTGGTCAGTCACCCATCCTCGTCGACGCCTTCCTACAGTTGGATTCATTATATTTTCAACCATTTCTGTTAGTTCATGCTCCCTCGATGAAGAGCAGGGGGAAGCATTGGAAGATGAAGCAAGGTCTATAGTCAGGAATGGATCACTAGACAAGCTTCAAAGGCATGCGACAAATGATATGTTTGATCTCTACATTATTCAAGCCTTTGCTACACTTTGAGGTTGTGTCTACTCCGGGTGGGACAACTCAGCGTTCTACATATACAAGGTGTTGTAATAATACTCTAGATTACTTGAATGGTAATGTTTGAGGTTATGTGTAGGACTGAAGGGTGAGTAGCATGTAAACTGTTCCTATCTCTGCATCACTTGTTTCGTCTACGTCACACGTGTGCAAATGTATTATAAAAATGCAATAACGCCTCACGGTAGAATCAAACTTTATCGTTAGATTTCCCTCCTATGAGTCGACATGGTGCAGCTTTTGTCCGACGTAACCCTGCCCAGCATTGAACTCGGGTTAAGATTTTTGCATTTCGTCCAAAAGGGAGGCGGCTTAACCCATATGCATGGCATCGATGGTCCAAACCCACACTTTAGATAACTCCCTGCTAAGAAGGGGTTGGGCTCTCTCAAGAATGGGTTCTTGTAAACAACACCTAAGTAAGGATATTATCCACGAGTTTGTCCTGATACACTGCTCTGGAAGAAGCTAGTTATTATATCCCTTTTAAGACAGGTAGTTCTGGTCTACTTTACAGTACTGGCTGTGTCCAAGGAGCACAAGCGGCGCGAAAGATGAAGAACGGCGCAAAAGGGCGCAGGAGAGCGCCGTTTTCCGATAGCCACGCGTCGCGTCTGAGGCAAGTTGCGTTAGGACGCCACACCCTCAACTTCTGGACGTTAGACCGATGGAAGGAGCCTATGAACGCGTTTGGACGAGAATAGCCTACTGTTTGGAACTAACTACCGGCATGGCCCGCGCTGTGAACAATGCATATAGGCCCGGCGGAATGAATCGAGTTGGCACAAGAGAGCGAAGCGGGCAATGCAGATTAAGGTTGTGCGACCCAATTTTTTTCGAATTTAGTCGATCACTGCGGAAAGACGAAGCGAGCTAACGGCATGCAAATCTGGGCAAGCAGAGCACTGAAGGCACTTTGCGACGACCTGCTCACAAGTTCCCAGCTGCCTAAACCGCCTTAACCACTGCTGCCATTTTAGAGCGGAGATGAAATTTGGGTGGAGCATTTTAGAACCGTAGCGGTAGAATTTATCCCGCCTTTACGCGCACACATTTGAGTTTTCCACACTCACAATAATGCCGTTCTCTTAAACCACGAAAGGCTCACCAAATGATGTCAATCTCGACCAATTTTGAAAATATCGATCTCTTGACAATGTCGCATAAAGGACAACAAGGCCTCGGGTTTGGCCAAGTTGTGTGCCATTCGGTAGCGCTTTTGATGGTGAATTGAATGGTGTTACTCAGAGTAGCGATAGCTGTAATCTGAGTGGGTAAGGGTGCGAAGAGCAACTACCGTTGATGTGCCAAATTGCACGTCCGGGCGTATTTGGAACATGATAACTCTGCCAAGTGTGTAGCTTGTGGATTTTGTAGTTATTAAGAAAGTCTAGCAGTTCGCCAAAGCAGAGTAATGTAGCTCAAGAGCGAACAAAGTTAAAGGGGTGCGAAACTGCAGGTTAAGCTTGTGCAGCTCAATTTCTTTCCGATTTCAGTCGACCACTGCGGTAAGACGCGGAGAGCTAGCTACTTAAAAGTGCGTAGGCAAGCAAAATAGTAAAGGTTCTTCACACCGACGTGCCCACAACTCAGCTGTCTGCCGTAACCACAGATGCCGTTTTAGAGGAGCAATCGGCAGCGGTGAACTTCCTTCCGCCCCTACTCGCGCCCACATCTGAGTCTTCGACATCCGCGATAGTACCATTCTGTTCAACTCGAAAAGCTCTATCGAACGGTGTCCATATCGGCAAATTTTGGAATTATCGATTTTTTTGAAAATTTCGCATCGAGGAAAGGAGCGATCTAGGCCGGCCGAGCCTTCGTGGACGACGACGTCATCGGAAATCGACGTTTTCCAAATTGGCCCAATTTTTTCGTTCAAAATTTAGGGTGCTATTTGGGGCGCTGATTACGAATCCGACGACCGTTTTTGTGAATTCCGCCGATTTTGGTAGGTTTTAGATTATTATTGTGGAAAACTGAGGGTGATCGGATAAGGATCACTTGTTTTGCTCAAACTTCGTATGGTGGCTGGGGATTATTCGAGGTTCCGAACACGATGCCGAAATACATTTGGACGACTACGGCAGGAGGCCGCCCATACGATAACTGAGGGTGATCGGTGACCCTGGCCTGACCACCCGCATCGGGAAGCAACCTACCGAAATCGGTGGAATTTTCACAAAAGGACGTCGGATTCGTAATCAGTGCCCCAAATAATCCCCTAGATATTATTGGACGAAGTTTGAACGAGAAAATTTGGCCAATTTCGAAAATCTCGATTTTCGATGACGTCATCGCCCGCGCAGGCTTGGCCTAGGCGCCATCGTCCTCGATGGGAAGGAAATTGTCAAAAAATCTTTGCTTTTCGTGCTGAACACAGTAGTATTATTGCAATTTTCGAAAACTCAAATTTATGCGAGCAAAGGCGCAGGAAACTTCAACCGTTAATTCCGCCGCCTAAGATGGCAACAGGAGTTAAGACAGTATATGCAGCTGGAGAGCTGTGAGCACGTCAGTGTAAAGACCTTTTAATGTTCTGCTTCCCCACGCACTTTTATGCCCTTCGCGTCTTACAGCCGTGATCGACTTCTTCTTCTTCTTCTTCAGCGTTTGTCCCTCTCCGTGGCGGGGTCCGCTATCCTGGTGTCATGACGCCACCTTTCCCGATCCAGCGCTAGATCAGGGTGGACACCAGCTACTTTCAAGTCCATATGTAACGTATCAGCCCAGCACTGCTTTGGGCGCCCTATAGGCTGCTTCCCTATAACCTCAAAGTTAAGGCCTGTCTTGCGGACGCTGTCTTCCTTCCCACGCAGAACATGGTCGTACCATCGTAAGCGAGCTTCGCGCATCTTGTCAGCTATCGACGCGACACCGAACTTCCGCCGAATAGCATCGTTTCGAATGCGGTCCATACGCGTGACTCCAGCCGTCCAGCGCAGCACCTTCGTCTCCATGACGCTGAGGCGCGTTTCAACTTCCTTGGTCGCAGGCCAACACTCAGCGCCGTACATCGCTACTGTCCGCACGACTGCTCTGTAGATCTTTGACTTCAGGTGCTCTGGTATCTTCCTATCGCAGAGCACGCGAGTCAGCGTACGCCACTTGGACCAAGCTGCACTCAGTGCGTGGAAGCTCGATGCCGCTAACCTTGATGGAGCTGGACTCGTTTACGTCAGTCGTTAGGTACTCGGTCTTCTTTACGTTCAATTTGAGTCCAAACCGCTCGAAGCGATCACACCAAGCTTGCACCTCTCGCTCGAGTTCACCTTTATCTTCGCAAGCGGGCATCACGTCATCGGCATAAAGCAACGTCCAGGGGACTGGCTTCTGGAGATCTCGTGTGATGGCATCCATGACGACAACGAAGAGGAGTGAGGAAAGCGCAGACCCCTGGTGTACCCCGAAAGAGTTGGGAAACTCCATCGAGGTTCCAGCTGCAGCTTGAACTCGACTCTTTGGGCAAGAGTAGAGCATCCGCACCCACTCTATAAGTTCCTCAGGTACGTCGTGTTGTCGCAAGGCTTACCATATAACCTCACGGGGTACACGGTCAAAGGCCTTCTCCAAGTCGAGAAACGCGATATGCACTGGCTTCTGTTTCTCGCGATGTTTTTCTATCAGGAGGGGCGGCGTGAATGGCATCAACGGTGCCACAGCCAGCCACGAAGCCGCCTGATTGCTGGAAAGCTGGACGATGTCCCGAATTCGTCCATCGGCAATTCGCTCAAAAATCTTCATGCTGTGCGAAAGCAAGCGAATCGGGTAATTGGAGCAGTCTGCAGGACTGCCCTTCTTCTTCCAAATCGGAACCGTCCTGCTTTGGCGCCAACACTCAGGCACCTTCTTCTCCGCCACAACCTGTTCAAAGAACTTCGCCAACCACTCAGCAGGGTACCAAAACTTCGACTTCCACAGTTCTGCTGCCACGTCGCCGGGCCCAGTCGCTTTGCCTGGCCTCATCTTCTTCAAAGCCGCTTCGGTCTCCTCCACGGTGATTTTTTGGACGGGGCTGTGAGTTGGAGCCGTTGAAGGGATGGCTGGATGAGGAAATTCTACTGTAGAGATTTCCTCAAAGTAGTCGCGCCATCGCTTCAATGCCTTCTTGCGGTCCATAAGAAGATGGCCGTTCTCATCATTGATGCCGAAGAACTTCTTGTCTGTGTCCTCGGTCTGGCGATGGCGATTCTTTGCGAGTCGGTACAGATACCGCTCACCATCGCGTGACTCGAGGTACCGAGACCGAGAAGGAGCTTATCTCCGCAGTTTGGGCTGCACATATATGTGTCGTCTGCGGCGAACGTACCTTCTCGTGATTCTGTCTCGTACTCGTTCAATCGATCAGAGGGCTAGTTGTGCATAGCGCAATGTTATCTCGAACCTAAAATCACTTTTCCATGAACAAAGGGATTGTTCGCAACATTTGCAGGAGCCCTGCTTAAGTCGCAATTTGAGTCTTGGTACTCCCACTGTAGTATGAGATAAGGTGCGAGTCGCGTTTTCGGAAGATGGTGTTCACTATGGTGAGGTTATGCGATTCCGCATAATCAAGAATACGCTCACCATCGGCGTTTCGTCTTCTGTATCCGAAACCACCATGACAGCTCTCTCTACCCGTCTTTTGTAGCACCTACGTGCCATTAAGGTCACCAGCGACTATGATGACATCTTTCGACGGTACCTCTGCTGTCTTCTCATCAAGCAGGCTCCAAAACTCTTCCTTGGCTTGATCCGAGCAGCCAGTCTGCGGAGCATACGCTGAGAAGAAGTGATAGAGTCGCTCCTTAGCGGCGACAACGATCTTCATCAATCGATCGTCAAAGCGCTCAACGCTTACAATCGAGTCACGAAACCGTTCGGAGACGATTATTCGGACACCACTAGTGGTCCTAGGACTTCCACATAGAACGGCCTTGAAGCCACGTCCTATGTCTCTTGACTTGCGGCAGGACCACCTCGTCTCCTGCACCGCACAGAAATCAACTCTTCTACGCTCCAGTGCTTCAACCAACTCGCACGAGCGGCCCGTCAACGTACCCACATTCAGCGTTGCCACGCGGGTCCTGCTTACGTTACGGGACTTTCGGACTAGCTCAGTTGCCCCCGATGCCGTCCTCGCATCAGGGACCCTCGCATACTTCTCGCACTCGCCGGGCTCTGCGAGTGCGCGTCGGCTCCCGCGGACGCCGTAGCACTGTCTCGATATAGGTGAACTGACATGCACCATGTGATGTGACATGGGTGTTCGAAGGCCGGCCTCTCACAAGGACCTGTCGCCTGCAATCGAATGTCCGTGTTTGGCTTAGCTCGCAGAGCGGGCAGTTTCCAGTGGCACCACGTGGAGAAACGGACATCGCCACCGACTGAAATCGGAAAAAAATCGTGTCACACAAGCTTAACCTGCAGTTTCGCACCACTCTAACTTTTTTTCGTTCTTAAGCTACATCGCTGTGCTTTGGCGAACTGCTAGACTTCTTACTGACTACGAAATCCACTAGCTGCAGCCGGAAGGGTTTACACTTCAGAGTTATCGCGTTCCAAACTCGCCCGCGCGTGCAATTAAACACATCAGCCATCGATGTTCTCCGCGCCCTACCGTTCAATTCACCATCAAAGGCGCTACCGAATGCTACCCAACTTGGCCAAATTCAAGAATATTGATTATCGGTGACGGCATCGCCCCTCCGCTGCGGCCTTGTGATTGACGCGAAATTGTCAAAAAATCGATATTTCCAAAATCGGTCGAAATTGGTACCGTTCGATAGAGCTTCTCGAGCTGAACAAAACGGTGCCATCGCCAGTGTCGATGACTCAAATGTGGGCGAGTAAGGGCGGAGGAAAGCTCATCGTTGCCGTCCCCCGCTCTAAAATGACAGATGAGGCTAAGGTAATTTAGCCAGCTGGAAGGCTGTGAGCATGTTGGTTTAAAGTACCTTTAATGCTGTGCTCGCCCTGGGCTTGCACGCGGTTAGCTCGCCTCGTCTTACCGGAATGGCTGACCGAAATCGGAAAAAACTGGGTTGCACAAGCTTAACCTGCAGTTTCCCATCACTGTAACTTGGTTCCTTCACGAGCTACACTATGTCGAAAGGAATCGAGTTGTAGTCGAAAGGAATCATCACCTTTATATAAAAGAGTTTGTCCGTGGAGTGATGTAACCTAAGTGAGGTACAGTACCGGACAAGTTCCTCCGTTCATTCACCAAACATCCCGGAAGGGTCAACATAGGTTGTCCGTGGAGTGATGTAACCTAAGTGAGGTACAGTACCGGACAAGTTCCTCCGTTCATTCACCAAACATCCCGGACCGCTTTGGAACGGTCCAAAGCGGCCTTTTTAAATAACTTTTTTAAAAATCAAGCACTTGTAAAAAGAAGCATATATTTGAGCTCAGAAGCTCAAGCTCTATCTTATGACCTATAGATCCCAGTAGAGTTGAACAATCCATATAGGCCCTACAGAATCAATCAAGTGGGCGCGACAGCCTGTACAGCGATCGAGCGACAGCTTGAAGAGTGAGCGTTTGAGAAGTTTTATCACAAATTTGCAGCCGCCCACTCAGGAATTGCTCTACCACTGTCCAGCTTGCATCTGGAGTGCGCCGTACACAATTCAAATAGGATCGAACCTATCGATCGAGTGGGAGCGACCGCTTGCAAATCGCACGCGCGGCCGTGTTCGGGGCGCAATAACTCTGTCAAGACCGAATCGTCTCGGCTGCAACTCGTGGATCTTGTAGGCAGCGAAAAGTTACAGGGGCGCGAATATGCAGGTTAGCCTTGTGTGACACGATTTTTTCGGATTTCAGTCGACCTCTGAAGGAAGACGCGGAGACCTAACGGCCTACAAACTCGTAATCGAGCAGGACAATTAATGTAGGTTACGAAGACATGCTCACAACTCCCTAGCTTCCTGAAGTGCCTTAGCCCCATCTGTCAATTTAGAGTGGCGCAAGATAGCGGTTGGAGTTTCTTGAGTTCTTGCATGCCCAGATTTGAGTTTTCGACACTCGCAATGGTACGGCTCTATTCACCGTAAAAAGCGCTATCGAATGGTGTCAATTTCGGCCGATTTTGGAAACATCGATTTTTTTGACAATTTCTCATCGAGGACGAGACCGCTCCAGGCCGTTGCAGGCGGACGATGACGTCATCGAAAATCGATGTTTCCGAAATTGGGCGAGCTTGATACTATTCGATAGAACTCTTCCTGCTGATTTGAATGGTGTTACTAGGAATATCGAGAACTGTGATCTGGGCGAATAAGAGCGCGGAGAACATCGACCGTTGTTGTGCCAAATAGGACGCAAGGGCGTGTTCGGAGCGCAGTAACTCTGTCGAGATCGAATTGATCTAGCTGCAACTTGTCGATTTTGTAGCCAGTAAAAAAAGTTCTAGCTGTATGCTAAAGATCAGCGATATAGCTTGTGAATGGACGAAGTTATAGCGGCGCGAATAAGCAGGTGATGCTTGCGTGACGTATTTTTTTCCGATTTCGGTGGACCACCGCGAGAAGACGCGGCGAGCTAACGGCTTCGAAATGCTTGTGCTAACAGAGCACTTAAGGTGCTTTACGGTGACGGGCTCAGAACTTCTCAGCTGCCTAAACTGCCTTAGTCCCATCTGCCATTTTAGGGCGGCGGAGTTTGCGATTGAAGTTTCCTGCTCTTTTACTCGCCCACATTTGGGTTTTCGACACTCCCGGTAACAACGTTTTATTCATAACTAAAAGCTCTATCGAATGGTGTCACTCTCGACCAATTTCAAAGAAATCGATTTTTTGACAATTTCCCATCGAGGACGTGGGCGCCACTGGCCAAGCCGGCGCGGACGATGACGTCATCTAAAACCGATGTTTTCGAAATTGGCCAAATTTTCTCGTGCAAACTTCGTCCAAAACCATCTAGGCGGTTATTTGGGGAGCTCAATACGAATCCGACGCCCGTTTTTGAAAATTCCGCCCATTTCGGCAGGTTACTTCCTGTTTGAGAGTGGTCGGGTCAGATCACCGATCACCCTCAGTTATCGGTATGAGCGGTCTCCTGTACGCCGCATCATCCACAGCGAGACCGGTCGAGTGATCTAACCTAAGTGAGATATCACCACCTATCACCATCACCATCACCATCACCACCTATATATAAAAGAGTTCGTCCGTGGAGTGATCTAACCTAAGTGAGGTACGCTGCATCATCCACAGCGAGAACGGTCGAGACACCGATGTCACACACATCGATGTCACAATGGGCGTTCGTTCACCGTCGTCGTGTCGTGAACGTGGGAGGCCTACACAATTGGGGTAGAGTAGTAGGGAGGATTCCGAGGGGAGGAGGAGGAATATACCTTGAAGAAGGGAGCTGGAGGCGGGACCAGGACGGGGAACAAAGAAGAAGGGAGCCGTAAGGGAATTCATGCGGAGAAAAAGGAATCTTCCATTACTTACGTTACTCTGAGGAAATTTCCACTATGGAATTTCCTCACCCGACCATCCCTTCTGTGGGTTCTGTTCACGGTACCGTTCACAAGATCACCGTGGAGGAAACAGAAGCGGCTCTAAAGAAGATGAAGCCATGCAAGGCAACAGGACCGGATGATCTGGCAGCCGATGTTTGGAAGTCGAAGCTCTGGTATCCTGCTGAGTGGTTGGCTGAGTTCTTCAACCAGGTAGTAAAGGAGAAGAAAGTACCGGAGTGTTGGCACAACAGTATGACGATTCCGATCTCGAAGAAGAAGGGCAGTCCTGCAGACTGCTCGAATTACCCGATTCGCTTGCTTTCGCACAGCATGAAGATTTTCGAGCGTATCCTCGATAGAAGAATCCGTGAAATCGTCAAGCTCTCCGACAACCAGTGTGGCTTTGTGTCTGGTTGTGGGACCATTGATGCAATATACGCCGCCCGCCTCCTGGTGGAGAAGCATCGCGAGAGACAGAAGCCGGTGCATATCGCCTTTCTCGACTTGGAGAAGGGCTTCGACCGCGTACCGCGTGAGGTTATATATGGTACACCTTGCGACAACACAACGTACCTGAGGAACTCATAGAGTGGGTGCGGATGCTCTACTCTTGTCCAAAGAGTCGAGTTCAAGCTGCAGCTGGAACCTCGATGGAGTTTCCCATCTCTGTCGGGGTGCACCAAGGTTCTGCGCTTTCTCCACTCCTCTTTGTTGTCGTCATGGATGCCGTTACGCGAGATATTCAGCAGCCTGTTCCATGGACGCTGCTCTATGCTGATGACGTAATGCTCGCTTGCGAAGATAAAGATGATCTCGAGCGGCAGGTGCAAGCTTGGTGCGACCGCCTGGCGATGTTCGGGCTCAAATTGAACTTCAAGAACGACTACGACCGACTGACGACTGACGTAAACGAGTCCGGCTCCATTAAGATTAACGGTACTGAACTTGCACGCACTGCGGTCTTTAAGTACCTGGGATCAGCAGTCGCGTCTGACGGCAAATTGATGGTCGAAGTGAATTCACGCGTGAGTGCAGCTTGGTCCAAGTGGCGCTCGTTGACTGGGGTGCTCTGCGATAGGAAGATACCGGAGCGCTTTAAGTCGAAGATCTACAGAGCAGTCATCCGGCCAGTTGCGATGTACGGCGCTGAGTGTTGGACTGCCAATAAGGAAGTTGAAACGCGCCTCAGCGTCATGGAGACGAAGATGCTGCGCTGGACGACTGGAGTCACCCGCATGGACCGCATCAGAAATGATGCTATTCGGCAGAAGTTCGGTGTCGCGTCGATAGCGGACAAGATGCGCGAAGCCCGCTTACGATGGTACGGCCACGTTCTGCGTGGAAAGGAAGACAGCTTCCGCAAGATAGGTCTTGAGTTGGAGGTGTCCGGAAAGCGGCCTAGAGGACGCCCGAAGCAGCGTTGGTCGGATACGTTACACATGGACATGAGAGTAACTGGCGTCCACCCCGATCAAGCGCATGACCGGGAAAGGTGGCGTCATGACACCAGAAGAGCGGACCCCGCGACGAAGCGAGACAAACGCTAAAGAAAGAAGAAGAAGAAGAAGAAGAAGGAATCTTCCATATGCATAGCCTCTTCGTGCTCGACACAGCGGCAAATGGGCCTGCTTCTGAGCTTCTCGATCCAGAAAACGGACCCCCTACGTCGCGCAGCAAGCATCCTGATTCTGAATACGTGTCACCGACCGTGCGGTGAGCATGGGAGGACTACTAAGGGGTGGTGGAGAAAGGCGGTAAGGGGTCCTCTATGGTGGACCAGGAGAGCGACCAGAAAGGAAAGGAAGAACCTTGGAGGAGAGGGCAGGACGGGGAAACCAGCAAGAAGAGACCAGTAGGTGTCAATAGTGGAAACGAAGAAGTGGGCCAGTAGTTGGGACCAGGAAGGTGGGGGACTAAAGAGGGGGAGGGAAGACCTGTAGAGGCGGTCTAGCAATTAGATCTAGTAAGAAGGAACGAGAAAGGCGAACCTGGCTTCGGACGATATGCCAACGACAACTTGAAACGCCAGCTGTTGAGCATAAGAACGATTGCGGAAGAACAACCTGAGGGACAGAAGTACTGCGCAGCACAAACCAATGACATTACTGGCCTGTCCGGAAAGACCGTCTATGATGAAGGTACCGAAGTGGTGAAGGGCTTGATGCCGATAAAGTACGCACCAAGTCCTTAGATGCTAGCGAATTTTATGTTTTACAAAAACTACTTTCCATAGGTCAGTGATGCTAAAAAGTCGCGCGAAGGGCGCAAGTCGAGACACGCCGTTAGGAGTGTCGGAGCACTTATTCAAACATAATAGAGTTTTTATGCTCCAAACACGCCGGCGCGTTCAATTTGGCAGTATCCTGGAGCCTCAGTAGAAGCGGTGAAATCGCTATCAAGTAAAGGTGGGCCCACAAAGGATTTGGAACGCATAGGAAAAGCATTTCGGTACTTGGATACTAGGCTCTAGCGTATTTGAGGGGAATAACGTCATGGAACGCGGAGCCGCGCAGGCTCGGCCTCGATGCGAACTCAACGCCCACTCGATTGATTCTGCTGGGCCTATGTGCGTTGTTCACGGCGCGCGCCATGCCGGCAGTTAGTTCCAAACAGTAGGCATGCTTGTCCAAGCGCATGGATAGGCTCCTTCCATCAGCCCATCAGCCTACGACGCTCTGCAAGCGGTCGCGCCCACTCGATTGATTTGACGGGCGTATACGCCTTGTTCAGAGCGCGCGCCATGCCGGCAGTATGTTCCATACAGTAGGCCATGCTCGTCCAAACGCATTGATAGGCTCCTTCCACCAGTGTGCCGCGTCCTAAAGCGACTTGCCTCAGACGCGAGGCATGGCGAGCGAAAAATAGCGCTCTTCGGCGAACTTTTGCGCCGCTCTTCATCTTTCGCGGCCGCTTGTGCTGGTTGGACGAAGCGGCACGCCCGGTATGTAGAGTTACTTTCTTCTTGCTCCGAAATGGCAATGAAAACCTGAATGACGTCCAATTAGATATTGAGTTACGCCGTCAATGCTTGGGGATATGATTTCCCGTGGAAAAATATTCAATTCAATGTTGCAAAGTGCTTATCGCAATAGAAGCTTGCGTACGGTGAGATCAATATTGATAATTGGTCCCAGAAAGAGCACTTCAATGGCGTTTTCTTTGCCTATCTATGTCACATGCGTTAGTTTTCCTGGGGAGCTTTGTTTCCTTCCAAGCGATGACGTAGCGCTTTCTCGACAATATTTGGGGGAGATGCGCCCACCGGAGAATTTTGGCAGAGAGCACCATTTGTCGTCGTGCCGAATCCGGCCCCCTCCCCTTCACCCCTCTCCAACTGCGAGGGAGTTTGCCCTGCTAGGGAGTGTTGTAAATTGGCTCAACAAATAAAGATGAGAAATACCCTTCTGCCCCCTCTTTGGTGGTCTCTCCTCTGTGCTCTCTGCTGTGTCCTTAATCCGAATACCACTGAACCACGGATTTTCTCCCACTGGTGCAGTCCCCACAGTCTCGCGCCCACACACCATTTACCCGCCCGGGGAGGGTATGATGAGAGCAGCCCAAGGCCCATGGGGTACTACGGAGTATCACTGCTCGGTATTGCATGCTTCATGGGATTAATAGAGGCTGGGGCACATTCGGAACACCATGCATTTTTATACGCTCGGCGATATTGCGAGCCTTTCTTACGTACTTTCTTTCTTCAAACTCAATGTATATGTACATTCCGTCGCATAGCGTTAAGTGGAGTTTCATCACTAGTGAATGAGTTGCTCCACCTTTTTCGCGTTTTTACCAATTACGGTTCTTTCAGATATTTCCATCTTGAGTAAATCCTGAACGCTGCGTTGTGAAATTTTTAGCATTGCGATGAAATTTCTGCTTTTTCTGATTCTGTGGGCACTGCCCCAGTTCGAATTTGTTACAGCTCAATGCAAAGCTGGTCGAGTAAGTGAACAACACTTCGACAGGAACTTGGCACTCTGAGATTATCTATTCCACCTCGTATTTCAGTATCACTTGCCGATTGTTTCCTGTAACAAAGCAGTGGATTGTAAAACAAACTCAAATCACAGTATAGAGGTTACGAAGGCGTCCTGTGAAAACGGCATTTGTTGTCTATGTAGGTTTCGTTTTTCTCTGTTGTACAACTTTTCTTACCCCGCTCAATTGGTGACAAATAAGTGGAAGCATGTTATGCGCTTGTTCCCCAGCACCACCGCACGAGGTGCACGAATTTAGCTTGAGAGCCTAACGACCGCCGAAAGAAGTGTCGTAGAAGTAAACATTTTTGGGCGCATAGGCGCAAGCGAAACAGAAATACTCGGGTAGTAACCAAGTCTTAGGGTGTTCGGAATTTTTTTTTGCGTTACTTTTTATTTAGCATACAATGGGATTCATTCAGCGATATAATAATCACCGTGAAGCACTACAGTGTGCCGCTAAAAGGCAGGTCATCAATTCCTTTCCCCAGAAATGGGAAGTCTGGCAGACAACAAATTATCTGACCACCCTTCCAACATCTTCATTTTTGTGATTTTCTTCACTAGAAATGCTTCAAGAGGAAGAAATAATCGACGGTAAGAGGGGCTATGTCAGGGGAATAGGTTTGATGAAAAACCGCATCCCTACACCGCCCCTTCCATTTCTCACGTGTATCTTCAGCTATATGGGCCTAGCGTTGTCGTGGAGAAGGTGGACAGAAGCTCGTCTCGTCTTTTTTTCTAGAACAGCGTTCATCAGATTCTAAAACTGATTAGCCAATGGTAAATAAATGGTGTCGGTGATGGTTTGTGTCAGCGTCGAGGTTGAGGTTCGGGGCGTCGTACTGTAGCGTCGTCTGGAAGGAAGAGGGGGTCGTACTCACTCAATTTTGGCAGAGGATTCTCTTCAATTTCAGGTTTTTATATGATGTTTGCATCTATTGATAAGTTATTTTTTCTAAGTGTTGAAATATATTGAACTTGCTCATTCCTTAGAAAACAACTGCACTGGCGACATCAAAATAGATGATATAGAAAACCTGAAATATATATCATTTGGAGCTAGGTCGGGACGTTTGCAATTGATTAGGACGTGAAGTACTGAAATATGTATACCGGACGATAGAGCTCGAGCTCCTGAGCTCAAATATATTCTTGGTTTTTCATATACTTGATTTTATACGAGTTATATCCAGAAAACGCAAAAACTGACTCCTAGCAATCTAACTTAGTAGCGTCGAATATATTCGAATATTGGACCGCGTTGAATAGTCGAATAACGGATATATGTATTCGAATTTTGGGCATCATCGAATATTCGAATATTCGATTTTTTCCAAATATTTGTTCGAAATTATTAGGTTCGGTCCGAAGTATAGTACGCAATAGGCTTTGATCCTATGCAACTTGCTCTCAAACTGGCAGTCCTAAGCAAAAGCGACCTACTATTCAACACATGTGAAGGATTTTTAACCCCCAAATAGTATCAGCCAATTGGTTCACTGAAGAAACCGGGACCCAATTTTGATGAGAAGCGGCAAGATTCAGCCAGTCCGATACTCCCTGACGGCTGACTAGTTATCTCATCCCTATCACAATGTTGTTTCTTGACTTCTGTCGACATTCCGGAACAATGCGTCAAAGAAGAGGTTTCACCTTCATTGGGGGATCCCCTAGACGAGCAGAGCTCCTTGTTGTAGGGACGACGCTCCGGGCATTCACACCCTCCGCAGCCGGGGATCCCGATGCAGGACCCACAATAAGGGACACGAGCATATGGTTCCTAGGTCACAGCTTTCTGCACAGGTTCAAATGATCAAAACGTTTCTTAGAATGAACGTCTAGCAAAGGCAAGCACATAGCGTTTGACTTTCAATTGCAAAACTTTGTGTAAATGGCATTTGCACTGTCGGTCATGTAAGACCTATGTCATACCATCGCTCACCCCGAGCGAAGCCTAATAATAAGCTCCCATATCGATCGCGCGAAGCGATGAGTCGAAATGGGGCTTATCATTAGGCTTCGCTCGTGGTGAGCGATGGTATGACATAGGCCTAATACAGGCATACATTTAGACCTAAGGAGGGCGCAGTTGGGGGGGGGGTCACCTTGCAAAAAGTGTCACAGACACGAAAAAAAAGAAACGGTAACACACTGATAGTAAAGAGAACAACCAAACAATGCTATAGCTCTGTTCTGTGCTCTCCTCCGCTGACGCGGAGGAGAGCACAGATTTAGGCAGGGGAAGGGACTCCAGGGTGTGGCTCGAGTGGCGCACCCGTGCTAGAATTGCCTACATCTTGGAGTTCCCTCCCTTGCCAAATTCGGAAGCACGTAAAACACAGATCTGTAATCGAAAAGCGGAGATAAGACTGCATTCACATTCGCTGTATGTAGCTACTCGCCGCGGCAGGCCGTGGTGACCCCCCCCCCCCCAACTACCATAGCGCCCTAAGGAGTTCAATCCCAATGGGGAGGGCCACTCCATACTCACGTCCAAACACTGCATAGAGATGAGTAATTGCAACATAATATGCCTACCTGAACCCCAACTGTGGCTATTGCAGACTTCTTCCTGAAATAAAGAGGAAATTTAGACGAAAGCACATCGGAGACGAAAAAAGGCGCGTCGACAGGTTCACCGTTGCGATACGTACAGGTATAGCCGGACAGTGGCCGTGGGTCGGTACGTGGAGCCAGCAGACATCCCTGTGCGTATTGCCACTGTGAACCTGTTGACGCACACATGCGTTCCGGCCCGAGGCCGCCGTGCCCCCTCCCCCCCCCCCCCCCTCCCCCCCCTCTCACTGGGATTGAACCATATAAGGCAAGGGAAGTTGCATTTTCGGCGTCTTTCGTGCCGAACGACCTTCGCTTTTTAAATGGGCTACAAAACACTACTGTTGCAGGTGTTGGGTTTTAATTTTTTGACTACTCAAACAGCTTTTGGAACGCTTTTTGGCGCAGTACAGATTGGGGGGGGGGGGGAGGGTGCCTGCTTGCATACTAGAATTTAGTATTCCTCACAATCCTGTAGCCGGATCCATGAAGCGGCGGGAGCGGGAGATATGCGATATCATCTCTCGCCTCTCTCTCTCACGCCTCGCTCTCTCATATAGTCTCTTCCCGTGGGAAGCCGGGAGCGTTCATGAATTCGGCTACAGGTACGTAGTTGAGCCTGAGTTAGGAAAGCAAAATCATCTATTTTATAGTGTGCTGTATGTTGAAAATATCCGTCGAGCAGGAACTACGTCCATTGCCCCAACCAGCATTGGTCCGCGTTTTTTATAAGCTAGACCGCTGCATGTTGTCTTATAATAGTCAAAAACGCAAGCCGTTTCGCTGAAGCGAGACTATATTACGGATTTGGAGACTAATCCATCATCTAGATGTTTGGTAAACGTTGTATTTCACTAATTTATGTGTTAATGTTTTTGTGTTTTAAATTAATTTTTTAATTAATTAAATATTTTTTATGTTTTAAATTTCTAAATTTCAAAAATGTATCATTTGGTATGCTGTAGATCATTCTTTAAAAAGAGACATAGGCGACCAGCGAACTTCCTCTATTCAGAATAATTTGATTACTCGAAAACTTCCAGAAAGCCATAATTATTCAAGTTATCGATAGATAATATATGGTGGGATACCATTTGAATATTTAGTGCCATTCATACTAGTATTTGAACGGCTTTTAGCCAAATTTGGATACTCGATTTCGATCATTCAAAAAATCGTACTTTACGAACATATTCGAATTCTCGTATTCAAAAAATCGAGTACATCGAATGCAATCGAATTCAAATATTCAGAAAACCCATTTTTTCAGAATATGTTGGTGCTCAAATCTCGAGAATTTCTCGAATTCCAAGTCAATCAAATATTCGAAATTTTTCTGAGAACATAACTATGTGCTGCATTAAACGCACTGTTTCAGATGAGGACTACTGCAAATCAAATGAGGGTAATGAAATGTCAACTCCGCTGCCAATCAATGGATCTTTTAAAGCTACGCTCTGCAAATTTACCAGTGACTGCCAGGACATGACTGCAACGAAAAATATTTCTCAGACATCACGTTGCTTCGTATGTTTTGCCACAATTCGAAACTTAGCGTCACAAATGTTCTCGGTTTTCATAGGTTTTCGATGATTGAAATCTTATCAGGAGAATGGTTGCAAACGAGTTAAATTTGCTTTGGTTTTGAAATGTTCCACAGATTGCTCCCAGCGCAAATCCAGCTATAGCTTTGACACGCTGAGCTTCGTCTTAGGGTCCTTCGTCTAAGTACTGTAAGATGGCTTCGTAATTGCTAAGCAGCCGTAAAAGAGCATGGAAAATGACCACCAAAAGCACTGCTGAGTTGGTCTGAGTATTCGGGATCCACATTCCGGTTGAACTCATCCCGGGAAGTGCCTTTACTTCTCAACGCTGGTCAGCTAGCGATAGCGATAATCATAGAATGCCCTTTTTATGATAAGGTGTACGCGCATAGCAATAGCCGCCTAATAATGGCGGAGGCAAAGCAACACTGGAAACGAGTGGCATTAAGCAGCCATCCATCCAGCCATCACACCACTCGCACATAATTGTCCACGAGTTATGCAATATTGTTGTCTATTCTTGAAGAGCCCGTCATATATGAGTTAGAAGTGTCTTGGGGCACACAGCAAATGAACGCTGTCTGCCCCAAGACACTTCTAACTCATATGTGTGAGTACATACACACCAAAATTTGTGTCTAAATTAGTGTTTTGAGGTGAAGCCCCATGCTCATGTCTCATGTCACATGTTTGACTCTCGGCTCAGACACACCATACCTTACAGAAGTGCAAAATAGTAGCGATTCCAGCGTTGGATCCTTTTTGACAGACTAGCTGATGAAGAGGCCGCAAACTATGTATGACAACAATTCGCAGGGAATCAGTGTAAACGCTAAGAATGCGTCGTTTTGTTTTTGAGGAAAAGTGGGAATTAGTGAACGCGCAATTCATTGTGGTCAATTTCTCAAACGTATGTTCACGCTGGATTGGTCGTAGCACTTCTACCACTTTACCGGCAACAACGCTTCATCACTTTGGCTTTTAAAAAGAGAGAAAGTAACAATCTTTTGGTGCATTGCGAAACTGCAATTGCCTCCTACCATCGGAGCGATTTCGCGGTGCACACTTTACGTTTTAGGTCGTTGCATATGAAATGGCCGATTTTGCCACCTCAATTTCTGGTCGACTTTTCGGGGCTACAAACGTTTTCTGGAAAAATAGTGGTTTATAGCTTCCTTTAAAGAGTAGTAACGCTGCCATTTTTTAGTGCTAGGATAGATTGCGGCATGCCCTCTACCAAGACGTCGCGATTTCTATTCCATCGATAACAAAATTGCTATTTGTTGGAGTTTAACATCTGTGAATGGTACAACGAAAGCAGCTGTAAAGATAACACATTCCTCAGATATCCTCACTTTGACGCTTCATGTATGCAGCTTTTATACTATGAATCAGATAGAAATCTCGACGTGCTTTTCGAATGCACGGCGGAATCTCTTTTTGTGCTCTGAATGACTGTTGTTTTGAAGAAAAAGGTTTAATCTATAATTTTTTCCCAAAAAATGGAAACTATAAAGTTAATTAGTAACAATGCTTGAACACATTTGTTTAAGCCTGGAGCGGCTGATATAGAGGCTACATGTTGTTACAGGATGTTTTGTTACGATCAAAACTCTTGCGCCAGGCGGGACTCGAACCCGCATCTTCTGCTTTCCGGGCAACGATGTTCGCCTTACACAGCCGCTCCAGGCTTAAACAAATGTGTTCAAGCATTGTTACTAGTAAGGTCCTCAGCTTAACCGGTTCCATGCTGATATCAGCGGCCGGCCCATCCTCGTATCACGGGTGGGTGCTGACGGACCTCGAGGATATCGCGGATGTTACGTGCGGTCAAACAGCGCCGGTGGTGTAAAGCGAACATCGCTGCCCGGAAAGCAGAAGATGCGGGTTCGAGTCCCGCCTGGCGCAAGAGTTTTGATCGTAACAAAACATCCTGTAACAATATATAGCCTCTATGGTCAGCCGCTCCAGGCTTAAACAAATGTGTTCAAGCATTGTTACTAGTAAGGTCCTCAGCTTAACCGGTTCCATGCTGATATCAGCGGCCGGCCCATCCCCGTATCACGGGTGGGTGCTGACGGACCTCGAGGATATCGCGGATGTTACGTGCGGTCAAACAGCGCCGGTGGTGTAAGGCGAACATCGCTGCCCGGAAAGCAGAAGATGCGGGTTCGAGTCCCGCCTGGCGCAAGAGTTTTGATCGTAACAAAACATCCTGTAACAACATATAAGGTTAATTCACTCATTAGGGCAGGTGAAATTGACTGAAAAACTGAAAAAAAACTGAAAAAAACTGAAAAAAAGAAAAGAAAACAGAAAAACCACTAGTAACGTTCTGCGTTTTTGTGTATTCAGAATTAAAAGCGTGTGCCTAAGAAAGAAAAAATACTGGGAATACGCATTGTGATGCAACTAGAAACAGTACTTTTCATTGATTGATGCTGGGCAATTACAGAAGGACATCTGCTGCGAGGAGAAGAAGAAGGTTGAGCAAAGTTCGTACTTTTCTTCTTGATGTTTCAAGATGGGATATGAAAGTACTTGCGGATCTGAGGAGCTGCCATAATCGAGTTTTCATCCGCATATCCATTGTCGATTTCAGGGGCCAGATTTATTAACGACTTACTGCAATCTAACTGAGAACATACTGCCTAAATTCCTGATAGCGCGACTTATTGACAAACGATATCACGTTATCAGGGATTTCAGCAGTATATCGCTTGTCGATAAGTCGCCTTATCGGGAATTTCGACAGTATTTTCTCGGTTAGAAGTCGTTGATGAAAATTGCTGTAAGTCGTTAATGAATCAGGTCGGTAGTCTAGCTACGGATGTGGTATGTAGGATCAGAAGGATTTATCTCTTGGAGATGAAAAATGCAAGTAACGGTTACCCCAGTGCCCACAGAGAAGGGATACGTCTTATAGAGGAGTTCTGTGCAAGATAATGTGAGGGAAGTTTGCGTACTTGGCTTAGGCCTGGTTTAGGCCCTGTTTATACTTCCGACGCCGAGCGACGCAACGCCACGCATTGTGGCCAAATTGATCGATCGCGTCGCTCGATCAATGTGGACAGGATACGTGGCGTCGCCTCGCTCTGCGTCGAAGTATAAACGGGGCCTGGGCTTAAAGCCCTCCGCACACTTTTGCGGCAACGCGGCAGAGCTATCTTCAAGCATAGGGAAGAGACGCAGAATCGCCGCGCGAGGCAAAACTACTTCAGCCCTGGCTGCCGCTGGTGTGTCGTCTACGCGGCAGACGCGGTGCCGCAAACGAGGCAGCGGCAGTAATCCTTCAAGGCATTGTTGCCGTATTGCCGCGTTGGCGATTGAGTGAGCGGGGGGAGTGCCGCGCGAACTCTAGCACGCGGCTGTTCTGGCCCCTACCGCGTACGCGGCTGCCGCAAAAGTACGCGTAGGGCTTTACACATGCGCCGCCACGCGGCGCGGCGTGATGGTCGCCATAGATATCGATTTTTCGCGTCGCCCGGCCGATATCTATTCCGACTATGGTGCCGCGCCGCGCAGTGGCGCAACTATAAACCAGGGCTTACACAGTGACTTGCAGTGGCCATTTGACAAGTCAAATGCTGCCTGCGTCAGAGTTTTGCGGCATGCAGCCTTGCCGCCATTGTGAGGCGTCGATCGCATCTTTCAGCGGGAGCAGTTCTCTAATGTTGATGGTGAAGATAAAGGGCTAGGAACACTGGCATCGTTTTTTTGCGCCTCAAAAACGGGGTAGAACGACGCTCGGCAGCCGCAGGACGTGTTTGCTGTGCGGGGCGGTCGCTCTCTCTCTCCTTGTTATCGGCCTTAGACCATTACCAACCTTGCTCAGCTAACCGCGAGAGCGATAGCTGGGTTGGTTGAAAATAAGGTCAGCCGTCCATAGCACGGTAAAGGGAAGAATGGAGGCGTTGCTGACGCTCGCTCCAGCAGCACAATAACAAATGGGTCGATAGGTGATAAATGTGCAGTACCGGACGCATCTTTTGAATAGACGCCGAAAAAACCGCACTTTTGCGGTTTTTGAGTCTTTTTGCTATAACTTACAAAATTCATCCTTTTGAAAAACCAAGAGTATATTTGAGCTCAGG
The DNA here is from genome assembly GCA_947359475.1 of Heligmosomoides polygyrus bakeri. Lineage (NCBI taxonomy): Eukaryota > Metazoa > Nematoda > Chromadorea > Rhabditida > Heligmosomidae > Heligmosomoides > Heligmosomoides polygyrus. The sequence goes on along the minus strand of OX375866.1, from coordinate 88,387,083 downwards.
AGATCGAGCTCTATTATTTTGTATATATGTTTCATATGAAAGATCAAAAATGGCCAAAATTGAAAACTTGCGCTCCATTGAGAAGGCCGGCCGCGGGCGAGTTGTCGGCCGGAAGGCGCCAAAAACCGTTGCTGCTCTCAGTTACTCTAATATAAGGTTTTTTTGAGAAACGGTTGGTACCGTTAGATTCGTCTCCTCGAGATCTGCACAACCATACATACAACTTCGCCAAACCACCGCGTTTTCGCAGTGGGTGATCAAAGATGACGGGAGCAGACTTTTTGCTATCGGAGAAGCTTATATTCCAGGACTTGCATGTTCTCGGAGCATCTCAAGCATGGCGTAAAGTGTTTTGTCATGCCAGGAATCCTCTGAGAGTGCGCCGTGCCCAATGCATATAGGACCGAACCTATCAATCGAGGGGGACAGCTTGTAGATCATTTAGGGAGTTTTATGAGAAATTCTCAGCCGCCCTACTCAGCAATTGCTGTATTCTGCTTCGGCGAGACTTTGGAGTGCGCTGTGCATAATGTATATAGGATCGAACCTATCAGTCGACTGGGCGCCACAGCTCGCAAATTGTACGCGCGGACGCGTTCGGAGCGCGATAACTCAGACAGCTTTCAATCTTTCTCGCTGGAACGTGTGGATTCCGCAGACAGTAATACGCTTTAGTTAAGCGCCGAAGCATAGCAAATTATCTTACGAATTGGCAAGGTTACGGCGGTGCGAAAATGCAGGTTGGGCATGTGTGACACGATTTTTTCAGAATTCGGTCGACCGCTGCGGGTACACCAGGCGAGCTAACATGCAAACTCGCGGATGAGCAAAGCACCGAAGGCACTTTACGAAAATCTGCTCCTAACTCTCCATCTACCTAAACTGCCTTAGCCCCATCTGCCATTTTAGAGCGGCGGAGGGCAGCGGTGAAGCTTCTTCCGCCCTTACTCAACCACGTTCGAGCTTTCGAGCCCCAGCCAGGGTACCATTCTATTCAACTCGAAAAGTCCTATCGAACGGCATCAATTTCGACCAATTTTGAGAGCATCGATTTTTGACAGCTCTCATCGAAGACGGCCTCTAGGCCGCGCCAAATGGACGATGACGTCATCGAAAATCGATGTTTCCGAAATTGGTCGAGTTTGATGCCGTTTCATAGAACTTTTCGTGCTGAATTGAATGGTGTTACTATGAGTAGCGAAAACTGTTAGTGAACGAGTAAGAG